>CP049709.1:10665757-10769949 GCA_004148225.2 Heterodera glycines | reverse complement strand
TTGCCTCTGACTGCCTTTTATTCTTTTAATTCAATTCTCTAATTATATGTTATTTTCCTTTTGTTTTTCTCTCTAATGTATTCCTATTTTTCTCAATCGATATTCCTTTGCTTTTCTTCTCCCTTGTGCTTTCCTTTATTCATTCTATTTGGTGTTCACAAATTTGGACCTCAGACTTTTCTCCTCTAAATATTTTGTGTGTGGACTCTTAATTTTCGTCGTCTTCGCATTGAATTTAAATTAAATAAATTGAACTGTCCCCGACTATTTCGCCGTCCTTAATTAATAAGCATTGGCCCCGTTTGTCCGTTCTGTGCTAATTAATTATTTGGCCCGAGAAGAGGAAAAGCCGAACGAAGCAAAGCAAAAGAGACGAGCCCCTCCGACAAATTGGACTCCAATTTTTGCACGGTTGGGTTGAGTACCAGTGATTGAAATGTTGGTGGATTGAGTCCCAGTGATTGAAATGCTGGTGGGTTGAGTCCCAGTGATTGAAAAGGTCTGGAAATTCGTCGAGTAAACTTTGTTGAGTCCCAGTGATCACGCTGAAGATGGGTTGCGACCGGATTGTTGTAATGCTGGTGGGTTGAGTGCCAGTGATTGAAATGCAGAATTGAGTCCCAGTGATTGGAATGCTGTTGGGTTGAGTCCCGTTGATTGGAATGTTGGTGGGTTGAGTCCCAGTGATTGAAATACAGGAGAATTGAGTACCAGTGATTGAAATGCAGGAGAATTGAGTCCCAGTGATTGGAATGCTGTTGGGTTTAGTCCCAGTGATTGGAATGCTGTTGGGTTGAGTACCAGTGATTGAAATGTTGGTGGATTGAGTCCCAGTGATTGAAATGCTGGTGGGTTGAGTCCCAGTGATTGAAATTCTGGTGGATTGAGTCCCAGTGATTGAAATGCTAGAGGGTTGAGTCCCGTTGATTGGAATGTTGGTGGGTTGAGTCCCAGTGATTGAAATACAGGAGAATTGAGTACCAGTGATTGAAATGCAGGAGAATTGAGTCCCAGTGATTGGAATGCTGGTGGGTTGAGTCCCAGTGATTGAAATGCTGGTGGGTTGAGTGCCAGTGATTGAAATGCAGAATTGAGTCCCAGTGATTGAAATGCTGGTGGGTTGAGTGCCAGTGATTGAAATGCTGGTGGGTTGAGTCCCAGTGATTGAAATGCTGGTGGGTTTAGTCCCAGTGATTGAAATGCTAGAGGGTTGAGTCCCGTTGATTGGAATGTTGGTGGGTTGAGTCCCAGTGATTGAAATACAGGAGAATTGAGTACCAGTGATTGAAATGTTGGTGGATTGAGTCCCAGTGATTGAAATGCTGGTGGGTTGAGTCCCAGTGATTGAAATGCTGGTGGGTTGAGTGCCAGTGATTGAAATGCAGAATTGAGTCCCAGTGATTGAAATGCTGGTGGGTTGAGTGCCAGTGATTGAAATGTTGGTGGGTTGAGTCCCAGTGATTGAAATGCTGGTGGGTTTAGTCCCAGTGATTGGAATGCTGTTGGGTTGAGTGCGGCCCGCGCAATTTTCGTTGTGTTCACAGTGATTTTGTCGTGCGGCGTCCGCCTCAGCACATATTGAGCGTACAACGGTTTTGCCACAATTCCGCCTTGAACAAATTCGAGTTGGTCAACGACTCATTAATTTCATGTTCATTTATGATGGAATAAAATATTAGAGAATTTACAAAATATCATTTTTTAAATCTGACCAATTTCAACAGGAAAATATTATAATTTTGTTTCAGCAAATCTTGCCCTGTAAAAAGTACTAGCCCCAGTGATTGGAATGCTGTTGGGTTGAGTACCAGTGATTGAAATGCTGGTGGGTTGAGTGCCAGTGATTGAAATGCTGGTGAACAAAGTCTTGCATTGGTGGCACCACTTACGGAATGTTCGCGAGTCGCTTCGGCGTCATATTGGCCTTGTTTGTCCTGAAGAAGTTCAGCGCCCAGCCTGAATACTCAATTAGGTTGAGTCCCAGTGATTGAAATGCTGGTGGGTTGAGTGCCAGTGATTGAAATGCTGGTGGGTTGAGTCCCAGTGATTGAAATGCTGGTGGGTTGAGTGCCAGTGATTGAAATGCTGGTGGGTTGAGTCCCAGTGATTGAAATGCTGGTGGGTTGAGTCCCAGTGATTGAAATGTTGGTGGGTTGAGTCCCAGTGATTGAAATGCTGGTGGGTTGAGTCCCAGTGATTGAAATGCTGGTGGGTTGAGTCCCAGTGATTGAAATGTTGGTGGGTTGAGTGCCAGTGATTGAAATGCTGGTGGGTTGAGTCCCAGTGATTGAAATGCAGGAGAAATGAGTGAAAACACATTAATCGGTTAAACACAAAACAGGAAAAGATATAAACATAAAATAGACAAATGGTAAACAAACAAATGAAAAAATAACGTATGATTAAATTTAAAAAATGAATATTTTTTTATTGTTTATTTGGCGACTAGGACGATGAGTAATAAATTGAAAGTGTTTGGTGATGCGTTCGTTCTCTTTGCTTCCTCCGTTAGCTGAGCTCAAAGCCCGTCTCGGAATGGATGGCGTAGCGGAGCTTCTCCAACAGCACGGAACGCTTTGTGTAGTTGGGCAGTTTCAGCAGGTTGAAGCAGGTGGACGCGGTGGGCAAGCGGTCGTTGATCGGCTGCTTGCTGCGCTTGTTGATGCCGAGGAAGCCGCGGATGACGGAGCCGAGCGTATCGCCCTGGTCAAGGTCGTCCGAAGTTTCGATGCAACGGATGGAGAAGCAAGGCTCAAGGTAGCCGAAGAGCAGCGGAGCACGCGAACAGCTGGTGACGAACTGAACAAAGTTGCACTAAAACCATTGCCCATGGCAGATGAAGGGCGTCCAACGACAAATGCCGTACAGAAACATTCATTTTTTGGTCCAATTCCCAAAAATTGGTCATTTAACGCACTTTAAGAAAAAGGTGCCGTTCCTCCATGCAGAATTCCTGCTCCAAAATGGCCCACAACCATTTGACCACCCGGTGGCCGCTGTGAAAACCGCCGTAGTACTGGACATGCTTTCGCAAATCGTTCAGGTCGAGGTCACTGATTGGTTAGAGGAAAGTCAGTAGTGAGGGGTCACATGGTCTCAAGTTGACAATGAGATACCCTTCACAACCCGGTGGGATTTTCTCCGACAAAAAACAGCAAAAATCATAAAACAATTTCCTTTCCTTCACATCCCCACAAATTTGCTTCTGGTGTTGACCTCATTTTGCCGGAGATCAAATGCTGCAACTCGTGCGTGTTGAACAGTGCCAACCATTTGGGTTGGATGATGGCACGAAAGCCGAGCACCAGTGATTGAAATTGGTCCCTGATCTGTTTGACGACACGATGGTGGGTGATCAGATGGATGTAGGAAACCCTGGAGCAAGGGAAATTGGTCATGGGATCAAATTTTCAAGACACCCAGTGATTGAAATGTTGGTGGATTGAGTCCCAGTGATTGAAATGCTGGTGGGTTGAGTCCCAGTGATTGAAATGCTGGTGGGTTGAGTGCCAGTGATTGAAATGCAGAATTGAGTCCCAGTGATTGAAATGCTGGTGGGTTGAGTGCCAGTGATTGAAATGCTGGTGGGTTTAGTCCCAGTGATTGGAATGCTGTTGGGTTGAGTACCAGTGATTGAAATGTTGGTGGATTGAGTCCCAGTGATTGAAATGCTGGTGGGTTGAGTCCCAGTGATTGAAATGCTGGTGGGTTGAGTGCCAGTGATTGAAATGCTGGTGGGTTGAGTGCCAGTGATTGAAGTAAGGTGAGGTTCTTGTACAGCACGGGGTCGAGCGTGGCCAACTCGTCGAACGGATGCAATTGTTTGCCGAGAACGGCGGCCAACAAAACAGGTGCTAGCTGAACATCCACGCAAATTCCCTCATAAACCGCTAAATTTGCATTGGAAAAGCAAATTAGTGAAAAGGCGAAACTCTAGAATTGAGTCCCGTTGATTGGAATGTTGGTGGGTTGAGTCCCAGTGATTGAAATGCAGGAGAATTGAGTCCCAGTGATTGGAATGCTGTTGGGTTTAGTCCCAGTGATTGGAATGCTGTTGGGTTGAGTACCAGTGATTGAAATGTTGGTGGATTGAGTCCCAGTGATTGAAATGCTGGTGGGTTGAGTCCCAGTGATTGAAATGCTGGTGGGTTGAGTGCCAGTGATTGAAATGCAGAATTGAGTCCCAGTGATTGAAATGCCTGGTTGATGAACTTCACTCGGACAGTCCCTTTGATAGCTGCCAGAGAAAGGTTGCCCAATTGCGAATAGCCTAATGGGGGAGAAAAGCATCAAATTAAATGTTTAATTAGTAAGTAATTGACGAGAAAATAAAATCCAAAATGGCCATATCAGAATTCGTGTTTTTATTTAAAAATATCCGATAAGTTCACCGTCTTCGATCAGGCGAGACCGTTCGACCGTGATAATGGTGGTGGACGTGTCCACACTTTCTTTGTCCTGTCTGATCAAGGTTGAGTCCCGTTGATTGGAATGTTGGTGGGTTGAGTGCCAGTGATTGAAATGCTGGTGGGTTGAGTCCCAGTGATTGAAATGCTGGTGGGTTGAGTCCCAGTGATTGAAATGCTGGTGGGTTGAGTGCCAGTGATTGAAATGCTGGTGGGTTGAGTGCCAGTGATTGAAATCATTTTGTCCATCAAAATGTGTGCACGTTTTGTGGCTGGAGAAGAAGACACAGCGGCGGACAGCGGGGGGAGGAGGAAGCCGGTGCCGCCGACAAACTCGGCAATGAGCGCCTTGGGGCTCAGCTCGTCAACCGTCCAAAAGTTGGGCACGCCGGTGAACGGCCGACGACAGTCGCGGTTGAACAGAATTTGGAGCAGTCGGTACACACTGTTGAAGAGTTTGGAAGGCAAATCCTTTTCAAAATCTGTGAAAAATGGCAGCATTTTTTAATAAATCGGGGAATGAATGCCTTGGCACCCACCGATCAGCTCATTCCAAAGCGCATGGAAACAGAAAAGGTTGACAAATTTGGCGATCTGACGAAGCTGGTCCCGCCCAAATGGACGTTCGCACTCGTACATCTCGCGCTCGTCGAGAATTCTAAAATTAAAACAATAAAAATGTCGGGCAATATGTGATTGAAATGTTGGTGGATTGAGTCCCAGTGATTGAAATGCTGGTGGGTTGAGTGCCAGTGATTGAAATGCTGGTGGGTTGAGTGCCAGTGATTGAAATGAATTGAGTCCCAGTGATTGAAATGCTGGTGGGTTGGTAAGTGCGCAGACGAACATCTTCGATGGCGGTGCCGTCCTCTCTCCGCTTTTGCTGCGGCAGCGGTGTTGGCTGTTCGTTGAGAAATTGCCACAAATGCTTCAGCACGAGCGTGTCTGAGTGCCAGTGATTGAAATGCAGAATTGAGTCCCGTTGATTGGAATGTTGGTGGGTTGAGTCCCAGTGATTGAAATACAGGAGAATTGAGTACAAGTGATTGAAATGCAGGAGAATTGAACTTGCGAGTATTTCACTCTCGGAACACGGAAAGGCGAGCAGTGCACTTCG
Source organism: Heterodera glycines (assembly GCA_004148225.2). Classification (NCBI taxonomy): domain Eukaryota; kingdom Metazoa; phylum Nematoda; class Chromadorea; order Rhabditida; family Heteroderidae; genus Heterodera; species Heterodera glycines. Next base: position 10,764,426 of record CP049709.1, on the reverse strand, counting down.
GTAGAGTTGGCACAGCACAACGGTGGGTGTGATGGGAGGGAACGGCACGAGTGGACAGTGACGGCACAGACATTGGCGGTGCGGCTGTTTTTGGTGGAGTGACGCGTGGGTTTTTGCCGTTGCTGTTGTTGGCCAACGATGTCGCCGCCTTCGGCCACAGCGGCGGATGAAGTGGTAGCGGAAAGGGTTGAACAGCTCGGCCGCGTGGGCAATTTGCGCAAAAACACTTTAAAAATTGATCGATGTACCGTAATTGTGTTACAGTAGCTCTCAAGTTGTCCGAATCCGATCAGTGATCAGAAACGCACTTTGAAAGAGTGGCAAATTGTTGCTTGGCCCAGTGCCGCTCTCATTGTGCTCGTTTTCCTGCGCTGCTGAACTGTGACGACGGGTGAAAAAAAGCGAATGCTTTTGGACCATTTTTTGCCGAGTTTCCAGCGAGGAAGTCGAAATGGGCACTGAAAATGGCAAAGAGCATTTACATAATATGGCATTTCATTTGCCGGACCCCGAGAAAGAAAATGGTCGGACAGACAGCGGACCATGTCACAGCTCCACAAACGGGACAGTTGAGCACGAAGACGGGCGAAACACACTTGGTCACTGGAACGGGCGTCAATTTGCGAATTGTCCGAATTTGGTCGAATGTTGTCACCGTTCGTCAATGCGTTCCGACGTCCATCCCAACAGCGGATGGTGCCAACAATTGCTGGGCCGATGGCTTCCGCCCTTTTGGATGCATTTTTGGAGCAAAATGTTCACGAGGCGGGCCCACTCCAACAGTTTTTGAGGAATTGAGTCCCAGTGATTGAAATGCTGGTGGGTTGAGTCCCAGTGATTGGAATGCTGTTGGGTTGAGTACCAGTGATTGAAATGTTGGTGGATTGAGTCCCAGTGATTGAAATGCTGGTGGGTTGAGTCCCAGTGATTGAAATGCTGGTGGGTTGAGTGCCAGTGATTGAAATGCAGAACACGAAAGAAACGAAATGCAATCGGCGAACAAATTCACCAGTGATTGAAATGCAGGAGAATTGAGTCCCAGTGATTGGAATGCTGTTGGGTTTAGTCCCAGTGATTGGAATGCTGTTAAAAAATGGGGAACAGACAAAATCACGCCGGCCGAAATAACGCCGGGACAAAATCACGCCGCTAGAAAAATTTTTTTTATACGAAAATTTCATAAAATTTTAAAAAATCGCTGAAAATTTTTCAATTTTTTTTTTCTTAAAATTTTCTTATAAAAAAATTTTTCTAAGATTTTTACTTTAAAAAATTCTAAGTTTTAAAAAAAATTTAAATTTCTAGCGGCATGATTTCGGCGGTGGAATTTTGGGGTGCTCCCAAAAAATGAGCAATTGAACTATTAACAAATCCAAAAAGTGCCAAACATTTTCACTGAATGCCATTGTTAGGGACGGGGCTTTGAGCAATTGGACGAAAGTCGCGCACGCTTCGCCCGCGTCAAAGTTCGCTATGCGCATAAATCTGAAAAGCCATGGAATTCCGGGGGCGACAAAAAGGCGGAGCTTCACTAAACCTGACGATGACTCGGAACGAGAATTGAGTACCAGTGATTGAAATGCAGGAGAATTGAGTCCCAGTGATTGGAATGCTGTTGGGTTAGTCCCAGTGATTGGAATGCTGTTGGGTTGAGTACCAGTGATTGAAATGTTGGTGGATTGAGTCCCAGTGATTCAAATGCCGGAGTGCTCATTTTGACGCAAAGCGTCTCCAAAATGGAGGCCACCGGTGCGTTGTCGCGCAAAAGCACCCATTTGTCGGTGGAACAACCGCTGAACAGGTCCAAAACGGCGATGAACGAGGATTGAGTCCCATTGATTGAAATGCTGGTGGGTTGAAATAGCAGCGAGCAATTGGGACAAATCAAGAAAATGGTTCCCAAGCCGTACATCGGTGTGACCGATGTGGTCAAAAATGCGCGAAAGGTCCCAGTGATTGAAATGCTGGTGGGTTTAGTCCCAGTGATTGGAATGCTGTTGGGTTGAGTACCAGTGATTGAAATGTTGGTGGATTGAGTCCCAGTGATTGAAATGCTGGTGGGTTGAGTCCCAGTGATTGAAATGCTGGTGGGTTGAGTGCCAGTGATTGAAGCAATCGATGCCAAAATTTGGCGAATTTCACTGAGAAACCTTTCGTTCAGGCCGAGAAACGAGTGCAAAACTGTCGTGCAGCAGAAAGACGCCGTATTGCAAAAGACGACGGTTGTCTGGGCATTTCGTTGCTGCCTTACATTCGTCGCATAAGTTTTGGCTAAAAACAGACTATTTTTGGTCCTTGGTATCCATCCATCTTGCCGGGAATTAGTTTTAATTATGGCACTGATTTTTAAAATAATATTCAATTGCCAACATTTACAACCTTAATTGGTCCAAAGTTTGCCATCGAACGACTCGGGCACGTGCCAACCGTTGAAATTCCTCGATAACCAATGGCACTACGCTACTGCTGGCAATCAATGCATTTGTGTTCATTGCGGTTTACCTAATTTCGCTGGGGATTCTTTAAAAAATTTTTTTTTATATTTTTGGATATAAAATTCGTTTCAGAAACGTCATCATTGATCAGCAAAAAAAAAAACATTTTAAGTCAAAAATTGACAAATTATTTCTGTACATATCCGAAATGGTCAACAATTAATCCGTTTCCATTGCGTCTTCTTCTTCTTCCCTTTCCTCATCTTTTGATGGCTTTTTGGCTCGTCCATTTTCAATTGGCGTCGGAGTGGGTGGCCACTAAAACAAGCCATTTCTTGTAGAATAGGAAAATAAAAACGAAAAGTTCACTCCTCCGACCCACTTACGTCGTCGTCTTCGTTGTCCGACTGCACTTGTGGCGTTCCAACTGTGGCATCCGGTAAAATTTCGTCGTCCAATATTTCCTCAACACACGACGGTGGCAGTCGCAACATTTCTTCGTCCTCCTCACCATCCTTTCGAAACGCCGAAGAAGAAGGAGGAAAAGGTGCCAGTGATTGAAATGCTGGTGGGTTGAGTCCCAGTGATTGAAATGCTGGTGGGTTTAGTCCCAGTGATTGGAATGCTGTTGGGTTGAGTCCCAGTGATTGAAATGCTGGTGGGTTGAGTGCCAGTGATTGAAATGCTGGTGGGTTGAGTCCCAGTGATTGAAATGCTGGTGGGTTGAGTCCCAGTGATTGAAATGCTGGTGGGTTGAGTGCCAGTGATTGAAATGCTGGCCGCCTTTGCTATGTACGCCTTTTCCTGCCACACCTTCCAATTGGAGGCAATGGGCCGTCGCCTCCGTCGCCGTTGTGCATTGAGCTGATCAAAGAGCGCAGCTCCGGACTGAGTTCGATGCGCTGCTTCTGTTTTGCTGCTCTTCTGTCTCACAATCAGCAGAAGAACAATATTCGCTGTCCAATTGCAATTGGTTGTCCCCACCAAACGATGCCAGTGATTGAAATGCTGGTGGGTTGAGTGCCAGTGATTGAAATGCAGAATTGAGTCCCAGTGATTGAAATGCTGGTGGGTTGAGTCCCGGCGATTGGAGAAAAAGCCAAGAAAAGGATGCGAGGCCGCGAAGCGGCCGAGCCAGTCGATTTTATCATTCATAATCCTATAATACAATCGTACTACCTAGCGGGGGATGCGCCGAAGGCGCTGACCCCGCAACGATTTTTCTACTTTAAGTGCCAAACTTGAGCAATGTTTGGTAATATAAATTTTTTCAGTTTGTTTCAAAAGTGCCGACCCGAATTGGCCCCAGTCTCTGATCTCTTCGATGATCGGTCCCTTCCTCTGCTGTTTCCATTGGTCTCCCCATGCCATTTGAGATTGGCATTGCCAATGCGTTCGGCGTGTGGAAACCGTTTGTCACAAGTTGTGGCCGGTCATTCGCTTTCTCACAATCGACGGTCGGGAAAAATAATTTTTTTTATAAAAATAAATAAAAATTTCTTTTTGTTGTCAGGTCGATGTGCTGGTCAATTCGGAGTTCTTCCACAAACGCATCAGTCAATCCGAGTTTTTCCGTCAGCTGACACTTCGAATCGTTTGCCAGGCAATTGAGGTGAAATGGTTAAAAATGGCCAACATTTATTTATTTATTTTTTTATTCTGTGAATTAGCCCCGTTGATTTCAGATTAAACATTCGCTTCGTGTGGACATTGGCAAGCAGGTCATTTTGCGCAACAAAAAATGCATTGGCGAACTGTGCGCCCAAAGAATTCGGAAGAGACCGATGACGACGAAAGAAGCAAACGGAGAAGGGAAAGTGAAAGAAACAACAGACACAAAAGAGGAGGAGGACGAAGAGGAAAGGACAGAAGGTGGACAATTTTGAGGGGTTTAAAACTTTTCCGACGGCTTCTGTCGGCACGGCACTATTGGGGTCACCAATGGCATTCATTTTAAAGCCCAAAAACAGTTTCAGTCGATCAAATGTTGGACATTGAGGAAAATGGCGAGAAGCGCAGGCCAAGGAATTTCAAAGTGCAAATTGTGGAGGGAAAATACGCGGATATACGGATCAGAATGCGTGACCAACTCGGGGAATTGGTCAAAGAACCGGACAGGTGTAAAGAGGGACGTGAGGTCTGGAAATTCGTCGAGTAAACTTTCGAACTTTGCCAGGATCACGCTGAAGATGAACAACGACCGGATTGTTGTGCTCGTTGATGGCTGCACAAAATGTGCCGACTTTTTCCTACCGGTCGATGTCAAAGACGACCAATCGGACGCCTTTTTTGAGGCCGAATCCGCGACACTCCGTCTGAAGTGTCCAATTGATTGGAATTGACACAAAAATAATTTGTTACTTTTTTATCGTTGTTTGCTTTTTGATTTCAAATTCCAAGAATACGAACTCATATAGAATTAATTTAACCATTTGATGGGAAGGAACCCAAATTCGAAAGTATATTACACAATCAGCAAAAAGGGCATCCTAATATAAAACTGCAAAACATTCACAACTTCGAGAATTGCTCATTGGCTCTGTTCCGTCTCCTTCCCATCGCCCTCCGACTTGTGTCCTTTTTTCAGGAAAAATCTGGTCAGCTGTCGCATGTCCAACTCGGCTTCCTCGGGGTTCGCATAACGCTCAGTTTCCGCAACGAATTGCATGGACAAATTGGACGACTCATTGGAGAGCAGCCGGTGGCGCAACACGGTGTATGCCATGCCAAGGATGATGAAGTCGACGGCGCCTTGGAAACGGCGCCAATACCACCCGGCGAAGCCCATCAACAGTGTGAGACGTTGCTGAAAAAAAGCGGCAGAATGACGGATATAATAAAGCAAAAATTAAAAATAAAACTTACGCCAAAAATTGTACGCTCATCGCATCGAATTTGGTAGCACCTGTCAACAGAATAATCCAGCAATTTAGTTGTTTTACGGGCTCAAAAAGTAAAAAAGGCACGCACCTTTCTTTGAGTTGTGTCCGCGTGTAACCGTTCAAAATATGTGCCAACGGTGAGACGACCAATGGGCCCAAGAAAAGAGAAGCGAGGAGAATCCGACCCTGAAAAATGGCATTTTCCGGCCCAAATAAAAAGCGGAAACGTCCCCCCCCCCCTCGTTTATTTGCCTGCAATTTCCGTCCAGCGGCCCGCGCAATTTTCGTCGTGTTCACAGTGATTTTGTCGTGCGGCGTCCGCCTCAGCACATATTGAGCGTACAACGGTTTTGCCACAATTCCGCCTTGAACAAATTCGAGTTGGTCAACGACTCATTAATTTCATGTTCATTTATGATGGAATAAAATATTAGAGAATTTACAAAATATCATTTTTTAAATCTGACCAATTTCAACAGGAAAATATTATAATTTTGTTTCAGCAAATCTTGCCCTGTAAAAAGTACTCACCAAGCAGCGCGCCGAGTTCAACCGTTCGAAAAGTGCAATAAATGCCGTACTCAATCTCGGGCTGGCTGAAAGGGAAGAACTGAACAAAGTCTTGCATTGGTGGCACCACTTACGGGATGTTCGCGAGTCGCTTCGGCGTCATATTGGCCTTGTTTGTCCTGAAGAAGTTCAGCGCCCAGCCTGAATAACTCAATTAGTCGATGACAGACGGAACAGAGGTGGACCTCCCAGGAAGGAGTCCTCGCCATCCGTGTTCAGCGGGTCGTACGGCGCGGTCAGTGGCATAATTAAGCAAAGGAAAACAGACAAAAAAGCAGAAAGCGGAAGAAACGGCACAAATGAATCAATGGAATAAATGCAAAGGCAAAAAAATAAATAAATAAATGAAATTTCCAATTTTATATCCAAGTTCGGTTTAAACCCAAGCAAGAGAATTTGCAAATTTAAGTTCGTATTCAATTTACATCAGTATCAGTGTTAAAATTAAAACAGAAATAATATTTAATCAAACATGGAAATTATTTTGAAAATGAGTGAAAACACATTAATCGGTTAAACACAAAACAGGAAAAGATATAAACATAAAATAGACAAATGGTAAACAAACAAATGAAAAAATAACGTATAATTAAATTTAAAAAATGAATATTTTTTTATTGTTTATTTGGCGACTAGGACGATGAGTAATAAATTGAAAGTGTTTGGTGATGCGTTCGTTCACTTTGCTTCCTCCGTTAGCTGAGCTCAAAGCCCGTCTCGGAATGGATGGCGTAGCGGAGCTTCTCCAACAGCACGGAACGCTTTGTGTAGTTGGGCAGTTTCAGCAGGTTGAAGCAGGTGGACGCGGTGGGCAAGCGGTCGTTGATCGGCTGCTTGCTGCGCTTGTTGATGCCGAGGAAGCCGCGGATGACGGAGCCGAGCGTGTCGCCCTGGTCAAGGTCGTCCGAAGTTTCGATGCAACGGATGGAGAAGCAAGGCTCAAGGTAGCCGAAACCGAGCAGTGGAGCACGCGAACAGCTGGTGACGAACTGAACAAAGTTGCACTAAAACCATTGCCCATGGCAGATGAAGGGCGTCCAACGACAAATGCCGTACAGAAACATTCATTTTTTGGTCCAATTCCCAAAAATTGGTCATTTAACGCACTTTAAGAAAAAGGTGCCGTTCCTCCATGCAGAATTCCTGCTCCAAAATGGCCCACAACCATTTGACCACCCGGTGGCCGCTGTGAAAACCGCCGTAGTACTGGACATGCTTTCGCAAATCGTTCAGGTCGAGGTCACTGATTGGTTAGAGGAAAGTCAGTAGTGAGGGGTCACATGGTCTCAAGTTGACAATGAGATACCCTTCACAACCCGGTGGGATTTTCTCCGACAAAAAACAGCAAAAATCATAAAACAATTTCCTTTCCTTCACATTCCCACAAATTTGCTTCTGGTGTTGACCTCATTTTGCCGGAGATCAAATGCTGCAACTCGTGCGTGTTGAACAGTGCCAACCATTTGGGTTGGATGATGGCACGAAAGCCGAGCACAAAGTGTTTAGTCTGGTCCCTGATCTGTTTGACGACACGATGGTGGGCCATCAGATGGATGTAGGAAACCCTGGAGCAAGGGAAATTGGTCATGGGATCAAATTTTCAAGACACAAATATCAGTGATACCAATTTTGTTTCATAAAATGACATTTTTTTCGTCCGTCAATTTCTCCACTCACTTGTTCTCGTTGTCAACTTTGATGTCACGCCCACCACTGATCAGTTCCACGGTTGTTACCTAATTGGAAGAAAACCACTGTTTAATTCGTTTTTAAGGCATTCTGCAACCACCATTCGCTTGTCCAACCCCAAGTCCAATTAGTGCTAATTAATGGCCAAATGGCCCGCCCCCGCTCCTCCATTTGTCTCTCACCCGCCCAAGGAATTCGTCCTGTGCACAAAAGGTCAGCTCCAAATCGGCAACATCGTCCGAGTCGGAGTAGTGCTTCAGAAAGGTGAGGTTCTTGTACAGCACGGGGTCGAGCGTGGCCAACTCGTCGAACGGATGCAATTGTTTGCCGAGAACGGCGGCCAACAAAACAGGTGCTAGCTGAACATCCACGCAAATTCCCTCATAAACCGCTAAACTTGCATTGGAAAAGCAAATTAGTGAAAAGGCGAAACTCTCCGAATACCTTTGGCAAGCATTCGGCCAACAAATTGGAACAATTCCAAATGGTTGTCGTGGATGGTCGAAGTGGAGGACGGATAAAGCAACTTGTCACTGGTGCTCTAGAGGCAAAATTGTGCACAAGAATGGAATGACAACGAATTCTGGTATCTGCTTACCTTGAACAGGTTCAGGTCCGGGTCGAACACCCGTTTCAGCGTCAGCTCCAAAAACTCCTTGAACACCCCGTCCTGGTCAATGCCCGCTTCGTCGAGCCCTTGCTGGTTGATGAACTTCACTCGGACAGTCCCTTTGATAGCTGCCAGAGAAAGGTTGCCCAATTGCGAATAGCCTAATGGGGGAGAAAAGCATCAAATTAAATGTTTAATTAGTAAGTAATTGACGAGAAAATAAAATCCAAAATGGCCATATCAGAATTCGTGTTTTTATTTAAAAATATCCGATAAGTTCACCGTCTTCGATCAGGCGAGACCGTTCGACCGTGATAATGGTGGTGGACGTGTCCACACTTTCTTTGTCCTGTCTGATCAATTTGCGGAAAAGCACAATTCGGTCGCGCAGCTGTTTTTGTGTAAATATTGTATGGATTGGCATAATATGAAAGGTCGGGCTTTTCCTTTTCCCATTGGCTTTTCCTTGCCTCGTCCTCTCTGTTCGTTTTGAAAATGTTGTTTTTTTGAATATACAGTACCGGAATAACGTGTGGCATTTTGTCCATCAAAATGTGTGCACGTTTTGTGGCTGGAGAAGAAGACACAGCGGCGGACAGCGGGGGGAGGAGGAAGCCGGTGCCGCCGACAAACTCGGCAATGAGCGCCTTGGGGCTCAGCTCGTCAACCGTCCAAAAGTTGGGCACGCCGGTGAACGGCCGACGACAGTCGCGGTTGAACAGAATTTGGAGCAGTCGGTACACACTGTTGAAGAGTTTGGAAGGCAAATCCTTTTCAAAATCTGTGAAAAATGGCAGCATTTTTTAATAAATCGGGGAATGAATGCCTTGGCACCCACCGATCAGCTCATTCCAAAGCGCATGGAAACAGAAAAGGTTGACAAATTTGGCGATCTGACGAAGCTGGTCCCGCCCAAATGGACGTTCGCACTCGTACATCTCGCGCTCGTCGAGAATTCTAAAATTAAAACAATAAAAATGTCGGGCAATATGCCGATGAATTATCGTCCTCCGTTCGCCCCCCGCCCCCCTCCTACGAGATAAGCGTGAAAGTGATGTCGATGAACAGCTGCAGCGGTGCAAATTGTGCCGCCAACACTTCCGGGTCGGACACCAAATAGCCGAGGTAAGTGCGCAGACGAACATCTTCGATGGCGGTGCCGTCCTCTCTCCGCTTTTGCTGCGGCAGCGGTGTTGGCTGTTCGTTGAGAAATTGCCACAAATGCTTCAGCACGAGCGTGTCATCACGACCTAGGCCTGGAAAAAGCACATGCTGAATTATTCTATATAAATTCAATACAAATCATTAGGGAGACTCCATAAACCGTGCACTTTTGGCCAAATGCAATTTCAATGCCCATTTACTTGCGAGTATTTCACTCTCAGAACACGGAAAGGCGAGCAGTGCACTTCGGTAGAGTTGGCACAGCACAACGGTGGGTGTGATGGGAGGGAACGGCACGAGTGGGACAGTGACGGCACAGACATTGGCGGTGCGGCTGTTTTTGGTGGAGTGACGCGTGGGTTTGTGCCGTTGCTGTTGTTGGCCAACGATGTCGCCGCCTTCGGCCACAGCGGCGGATGAAGTGGTAGCGGAAAGGGTTGAACAGCTCGGCCGCGTGGGCAATTTGCGCAAAAACACTTTAAAAATTGATCGATGTACCGTAATTGTGTTACAGTAGCTCTCAAGTCTGTCCGAATCCGATCAGTGATCAGAAACGCACTTTGAAAGAGTGGCAAATTGTTGCTTGGCCCAGTGCCGCTCTCATTGTGCTCGTTTTCCTGCGCTGCTGAACTGTGACGACGGGTGAAAAAAAGCGAATGCTTTTGGACCATTTTTTGCCGAGTTTCCAGCGAGGAAGTCGAAATGGGCACTGAAAATGGCAAAGAGCATTTACATAATATGGCATTTCATTTGCCGGACCCCGAGAAAGAAAATGGTCGGACAGACAGCGGACCATGTCACAGCTCCACAAACGGGACAGTTGAGCACGAAGACGGGCGAAACACACTTGGTCACTGGAACGGGCGTCAATTTGCGAATTGTCCGAATTTGGTCGAATGTTGTCACCGTTCGTCAATGCGTTCCGACGTCCATCCCAACAGCGGATGGTGCCAACAATTGCTGGGCCGATGGCTTCCGCCCTTTTGGATGCATTTTTGGAGCAAAATGTTCACGAGGCGGGCCCACTCCAACAGTTTCTGAGTGGTCGTCTGAAAACAAAATGAGTTTTAAGGAATCAATTGAAAACAGTGTAAAAATGTGCCAAATTTCCGTCGGTGCGCCACTCACTTCTCTGTCCGCATTTCCCAAATGGATTAAATTCGCCACCAAATGCAAAGTTTCGAAGGTGCCCAATGCGAGCAGTTCCGACTGACTTTTGACCGACGAAAGAAACGAAATGCAATCGGCGAACAAATTCAACTCCTTCACCAATTGCAAAGACTGAAAGAAAAAAAAGAATCATTTTTATATTTTGGATTTTTAAGAGGGATAAAAGGCAACAAAAAAATGGGGAACATGACAAAATCACGCCGGCCGAAATAACGCCGGGACAAAATCACGCCGCTAGAAAAATTTTTTTTATACGAAAATTTCATAAAATTTTTAAAAAATCGCTGAAAATTTTTCAATTTTTTTTTTCTTAAAATTTTCTTATAAAAAAATTTTTCTAAGATTTTTACTTGAAAAAATTCTAAGTTTTAAAAAAAATTTAAATTTCTAGCGGCATGATTTCGGCGGTGGAATTTTGGGGTGCTCCCAAAAAATGAGCAATTGAACTATTAACAAATCCAAAAAGTGCCAAACATTTTCACTGAATGCCATTGTTAGGGACGGGGCTTTGAGCAATTGGACGAAAGTCGCGCACGCTTCGCCCGCGTCAAAGTTCGCTATGCGCATAAATCTGAAAAGCCATGGAATTCCGGGGGCGACAAAAAGGCGGAGCTTCACTAAACCTGACGATGACTCGGAACAGTTCGTCAATGCTTTGGTCGCTCAACGGCTGTCTGACGCCCTTCAGACCGGCAAAAAGAACTTTCTGAATTCGACAGAATTTGAAAAAGACAGAGAAAAAGCAAAGGCAGCACTTGAAGTGTCAAAATGTGTGCTCGGGTTGCGCACGGAGTGCTCATTTTGACGCAAAGCGTCTCCAAAATGGAGGCCACCGGTGCGTTGTCGCGCAAAAGCACCCATTTGTCGGTGGAACAACCGCTGAACAGGTCCAAAACGGCGATGAACGAAGCAACTGCACGCCCATCGACCACTTTGGACAGCTGAAATAGCAGCGAGCAATTGGGACAAATCAAGAAAATGGTTCCCAAGCCGTACATCGGTGTGACCGATGTGGTCAAAAATGCGCGAAAGGAGTGCAGAAATTGTCCGACTCGCCACATGCACAAATTCAGTGGAGAGGAAAAGCGAAGCGAACGAAACGGACATGGCACTGCTGCGCATCGACCGCACGACCAATTCGCACAGCGCGACGAGAAGCTGAACTGTTTTTGGAAAGCTTAAAAGTGCGATGGGAGCGCAATCGATGCCAAAATTTGGCGAATTTCACTGAGAAACCTTTCGTTCAGGCCGAGAAACGAGTGCAAAACGGTCGTGCAGCAGAAAGACGCCGTATTGCAAAAGACGACGGTTGTCTGGGCATTTCGTTGCTGCCTTACATTCGTCGCATAAGTTTTGGCTAAAAACAGACTATTTTTGGTCCTTGGTATCCATCCATCTTGCCGGGAATTAGTTTTAATTATGGCACTGATTTTTAAAATAATATTCAATTGCCAACATTTACAACCTTAATTGGTCCAAAGTTTGCCATCGAACGACTCGGGCACGTGCCAACCGTTGAAATTCCTCGATAACCAATGGCACTACGCTACTGCTGGCAATCAATGCATTTGTGTTCATTGCGGTTTACCTAATTTCGCTGGGGATTCTTTAAAAAAAAATTTTTTTTTTATATTTTTGGATATAAAATTCGTTTCAGAAACGTCATCATTGATCAGCAAAAAAACAAAACATTTTTAAGTCAAAAATTGACAAATTATTTCTGTACATATCCGAAATGGTCAACAATTAATCCGTTTCCATTGCGTCTTCTTCTTCTTCCCTTTCCTCATCTTTTGATGGCTTTTTGGCTCGTCCATTTTCAATTGGTGTCGGAGTGGGTGGCCACTAAAACAAGCCATTTCTTGTAGAATAGGAAAATAAAAACGAAAAGTTCACTCCTCCGACCCACTTACGTCGTCGTCTTCGTTGTCCGACTGCACTTGTGGCGTTCCAACTGTGGCATCCGGTAAAATTTCGTCGTCCAATATTTCCTCAACACACGACGGTGGCAGTCGCAACATTTCTTCGTCCTCCTCACCATCCTTTCGAAACGCCGAAGAAGAAGGAGGAAAAGGAGCGAAAAAAGCAGCGGAAGGCGGAGGAACGAAAGGGACGAGTTCTTTGCCTGTTCGAATTGGCCTTAAACGGGGAGAGACATTTAAAACAAAGTTTAGTGGACCAACTATTTACCATTGGGTGGCTAATAACACGCGAAATGACTAAGAACGATTGGGAAATAACAAATGAAAATCCGGATACCATTGTTGATTCCAGAACTTTTGTTTCTGTTTTTTGAACTCTGGTCCCCGCCTTTGCTATGTCACGCCTTTTCCTGCCACACCTTCCAATTGGAGGCAATGGGCCGTCGCCTCCGTCGCCGTTGTGCATTGAGCTGATCAAAGAGCGCAGCTCCGGACTGAGTTCGATGCGCTGCTTCTGTTTTCTCTGCTCTTCCGTCTCACAATCAGCAGAAGAACAATATTCGCTGTCCAATTGCAATTGGTTCCTCCCCACCAAACGATGGCAAAGATTCTCCGTTGCATTTTTGGCACTCTCCAAATTGGTTTAAAACAATTAAAATATTGTCCCAACGGCACTTACCGACTTTTCCTTCCCCTTTCGGTCCGTGGAATTGCCTTCTTCTGGCTCCTCAATAATTGGTGCATTAGCCGCGCTTTGGAAAATCGACTCGTCCTCAAATGGAAGCTCATCTTCGTCACTTGAGGAAAAAGGTGGAAAATTGAACGATTTTTCTACTTTAAGTGCCAAACTTGAGCAATGTTTGGTAATATAAATTTTTTCAGTTTGTTTCAAAAGTGCCGACCCGAATTGGCCCCAGTCTCTGATCTCTTCGATGATCGGTCCCTTCCTCTGCTGTTTCCATTGGTCTCCCCATGCCATTTGAGCAGAAGCAATTGTTGTAATATTCCTGTGGTTTTTTAAGTTACAAATTACTGCCAAATTCGGTCATTGTCACACCGTTCATTGGTCCTTCCCCCCACCGCTTTCCCGTGCTCATCCTTCAGCCGAATTCCGCTCAATTTTGTGCTCATCCGTTCCTCATATCGTCGCTGCTTCGCTCTCGGCTCGACGTCCAACAGGAAAAATTCGTCGTCATCACTGCTGGCTGACCTTGATGTTCCGATGGTTTGGTTGTTTTGCTGGTGCATTCTTTGCTCACTCCCAGTGTTCTGTAAATCGATTGCGAAATAATAAATACCAATTGTTAGGCCGGAAGAGCAGTTATAAAATTCAGTCAAAATCAAACGGACCGACAATTTCCGTTTGGCGCCACCTGTGCCCGATATATACGGTTGCTGCTGCTGTTGTTTAAACGGCGAAATTCCACGCCGGTGCGGGCGTTTTGCCGCAGTTGCGGCCCCTTCGGCGACCGAAAATGGGGCTTTCTGCTGGTTGGACAAAGCAAATCCACTAGAGTTGTTCGATGTCGCAGAGTTTTCTGACGAAGCACGCAAAACAGTACTACCACGGAATTTGTTGTTTTGGTCGTTTTCGTTGTCACTGTTCGACGAATACACAGCGGTTGAAGAAGGGAAAAGTCCCAAACTCATAAAGGAACTAATTTCGAGCAAGAGGCACTTGACAACGAGTAGAATAATTATGGAAAACAATTACTTTAAGCAAATCCCTTACTCTATACTAATTTGTAAGTGAGAGGAAGCTCCGCCCTTTTTTGCGTTTTTGAATTTGCTTGGCGTTATATTTTTAGAGGAAGAGAAAAAGAAAATAAAAATATTATTTATTTTGAAGAGATTCTTCCAAATGATGAATAGAGAAAGCATGCATATGGAGAGAGAGTGCAGCATGTTTCTCACAAGGGAACATTCCGAACTGTATGTGTTCAAATCACTTTTAAACAACGTTTATCGTGTAGAGCATAGTCGATTTACTATTGTCAATTTTCCGGCTTTTTTGGCTCCGGCGTCAAAAATGATCAGAAAAAATTGATCAAAGATCCGAAAAATCGAGAAAAATGACAAAATTTTTAAAAATTCAAAAATAAAGATAGAGTAATTAAACTTATTTTAAAATGATCAGCAAACATTTCTCTATCAAATGGCATCATAAAACAATTAAAATATTTGAATAAAAATATGTTAGATGGAAGAATAGTTTGAAAAAAAAATTCAAAATAATTCATCATCTGTCTAGCGGATCCGAACCCATGACAAATGGTAAAGAGGAAAAAATTAATCAAATTAACAAATTTTTGCTGGGATTTTCATTTGATCAATTTTTTCTGATCATTTTTGGCGCCGGAGCCAAAAAAGCCGAAAATTGGGAATAGTAAATCGACTATGCTCTACACGATAAAAGTGGTTTAAAAGTGATTTGAACACATACAGTTCGGAATGTTCCCTTGTCAGTATGCGCGGATGGGGGGGGTGTAGAAAGTTGCGGGAGTGGGTGGGAATAAAGAAGTGAAGATAATTAGAGAGAGATAACGAGAGAGGGAGACATGATGGATAGAGAGAGAAAGGAATGACGGGTAGAGTGTCATATGAGAGAAAGTGAGACAGAATGAAATGAAGGAAAAAGAAAGGCAGAGAGAGCGAGAAAGAAGATGTGAGAGAGATTGAAGGAGAGAATGGGCTGAGAGAGAGTAGGAATAGATAGAGAGAATAAGGTGAGTATAGAAGAGGGGAAAGGAAAGTAGGAGAAAAGAGGAGGCGAGAGAGAGAGTGAGGAGATGAATATGATTTTAAAGTAAAAGAAGGAGGGAGAGAAGAGAAGAAGATATAGAAGGAAAGGTAGAAAGGAAGAGAGAAAACGAGAAAAAGAGTGAGATTAAGAGAGAAGGGAGAGAAAACGAAAAGAGAAGAGTAAGAAAGAAAAAGAGATGAAAAGAGAGAGAGAGATTGAGTCCCAGCGATTGGAATGCCGGTAGGTTGAGTCCCAGTGATTGGATGCATGAGAATTTAGTCCCGGTGATTGAAATGCAGGAGAATTGAGTCCCAGTGATTGAAATGCTAAAGGGTTTAGTCCTGGCGATTGGAATGCTGGTGGGTTGAGTCCCGTTGGAGAAAAAGCCAAGAAAAGGATGCGAGGGAGCCATTCGATTTTATCATTCATAATCCTACAATACAATCATACTACCTAGCGGGGGATGCGCCGAAGGCGCTGACCCTGCTAGTTTTATAAATATATGAATTTATTTAACTGATGTTCAGGGCAGATCTCTTCCGTTCTGGAAAGAAATGAAGCGAAAAAGAGGAGGCATGAGGACGATGGAAAATTCAAAATTCTTTTCGCCAAAAAACAAAATGCCAGATCAATCATTTCATAAAAAAATAAATATGAAAATGGCGTTTTTTCTAGGTTTACAGAAAAATTGTCAATTCTTTGTCCAAAACTATTAAAAATTCCTTCTTTTTGCTCCAATGCTGAAATTTGTCTTTTTGAATTTTTTTTGTTGAATTTGACAAAAATCTTTGTCCAAAGTATTGACTTTTTACTGCCTTTTCCAATTTTTCGTGCCTTGACGTTTTTGTTTTTATGCCTTTTTTGGTAATACTGGAGAATTGGTGTCCCGACAAAAAATAATGAAAAATTTTATTAAAATCTTGTTACATGATGAAAAATCATAGGCAAAATCAATTATTTTTAAAATCTGAGCTCGGATTCATGATCACCGTATTTTTTTACCCTAGAAAAAATATAAAGAAAATTCTTAACTTTATTTTTCGTCGGAACATCAATTCTCCAGTATTACCCCTTTTTTCAATAATTGGGATTAAAACTGTAAATTTTATGTTCTTAGTTCGTTGTCAAGTGCCTCTTGCTCGAAATTAGTTCCTTTATGAGTTTGGGACTTTTCCCTTCTTCAACCGCTGTGTATTCGTCGAACAGTGACAACGAAAACGACCAAAACAACAAATTCCGTGGTAGTACTGTTTTGCGTGCTTCGTCAGAAAACTCTGCGACATCGAACAACTCTAGTGGATTTGCTTTGTCCAACCAGCAGAAAGCCCCATTTTCGGTCGCCGAAGGGGCCGCAACTGCGGCAAAACGCCCGCACCGGCGTGGAATTTCGCCGTTTAAACAACAGCAACAACCAAATGGAGTCATATGTGTTCACGGGGCGGGTCAGTGAAGGGGTCTTACGTTCGACTCTGACTCCCCCCCCCAAGCACCATTTTCCTACGTTCGATCATTTTTTGATACTTTTTATTATTTAGAAAAACTTGGTTAAGGTTCAAACAGTTATGACCAAAAAGGTTGGAAAATCTGGTTTTTTGAAGTTTTTTGGTCATAACTTTTTTGAACCTTAACCAAGTTTTTCTAAATTTTGCAGGCTAATAGAGGACAGATAGGGCTATCGAATGATACCAAGATTGTTGGATTTGGTTGGCAAAGAAAAAAATTATAGCCAAAACCCCGCTGGGGCCCAAACGTGCCGGGGCCCAACTGAGGTAAACCGGAATGCTATGATCCCGACAAAGGAAAGTACTTTTCTGGAGTCATTTTAGGCGCTGTTGAAGAATCTGGTGTCAAAAATCTGTGATTTTGTCTATGATTTTCATTATGTACCTTTGTTAATGATTTTTCAAAAAGAAACCAAAATGAACAAATTATATATCAATCATTTTCTTTCGTCGAAGAGGAATCGATTGGTACTAATTTCGTGATGGTTTTCTGAACCAATTGTTGGCCGGAATTTTGCGGACGTTCGTTCGTTTTAAATAATTTATTTTTTTATCACTTTTTAACAATGATTTTACTATTGGTGTATTTATTGCATACAGTTTTGAACCAATTGCGGATTCCGACCGGCGCGATCGGATGTGGCGCACTTGTTTCAAGGAACCATCGCGCCCGAATTATGAGTAAAATAAATTAATTAAAAAGTATAAAATCAGATTTCGATATATATTTTTAGTATAATTTCCCAATGTCCCAGCCTTTTCCCCAACTTTTACGTCCCCTTTTACCAATAGGCTGTTCCAAATCTGCATCATCCTCTACCTGTTCTGCATTTTGCTTATCACTGCTGGGGTTGGTTTTTGTCTTTTTTGCAATTTTTAAAATCCAAAATGAATTAATCGCCACAGATTTATCTGTCACGCGTTCGCCATTTGGTGGCCCTGCACTATTTGCCCGAGCGTGCGCACCCACGAGCAATGCATTTGTACAACAAAATCATGGCCAACCGAGAGGACATGTAAGTGCTGACAGTGAATGGTGATGATGAAAATGGCAAACAAACAGTGTAGCAGTGCATTAGGAGGACAAAAAAGCGAAACCATTGGGCAAAAAACAACTGAACGGGCTTTTGTTTGGCATGGACGTTTTAATTTTTACAAAAGATTTTTGGAAATGACTCCAAAAATTCAAAATTAAATCGCTCACTAAATTTTTATTTAGCCGACCCATTTCCGACCCTTGCCCAATTCCTCTTAAACTCTTCACTTTTAAAAATATTTTAGACACAATTAACTCCACTCCTAACCAATTTTACTTTTTTTTTGTCTTAATAAATTAAGCAAGGATTAGTAACTCTTCGATTTCTTTCCTTAAAACTCCCAAATTTTTCGTCAGGATGGAACTGATGGTACGCGTCAAGAAGAAGGACGAAGACATTGGGGAGCAGGAGAGACAGATGATTCTGAAGGGGCTGGCGGTGCTCACCGAGGAGAAATTGCGCTGTCACCGCTGCTCACGCGTCGATTTGAGTGTTGCGGAGGCATCGTACGGAAGGACGGGGCGGGGGGGGGGAGGCATTTGGGGAGGGAATACATGAAAAAGATGTCCAAAATGGTTTTGCAAAATTAATATAATTTCGAATAGTATCCAAGAATTTTTAATTTGGTTGAAAAGGTGAATATATTTAACGAGATTTTTTAATGCAATTTGGAAGAGTTTTGTAATTTGCCATATTTTTCTTCATCCAGCAAAATTCGGCTTTGCCCCAACTGCAACGCCATTTACTGCATTGACTGTTTCACCATTCGGAAGAATTGCATGCGCAAAGAGTGCCGGGCACCGCTTCAGGTGGACGTCACATTTAATTTGTGATGACTAAATGAAATGCCAATCCATGCCCATTGGGGAGGGGATGGAAAATGACAAATGCTGGCATTCCCCCCCCCCCCCTTCCAACCCGTTAATTTTCCAATTTTCCTAATCATCAATAAATCAGGCGTTGACGGAGGATATCGACTTCTACGTTGATTCGTCGTGTGAAGAGGATGATGATGGTGACATCGTCCTCGAACCGCCGGTTGCTGCTGAAACTGAACCTGAGGAATCGCAGAAGGAGGAGGAACAGAGGGAGGAGGGAAAAGCCGAAGAGGAGGCGGCCAATAGCAAAGCAATTTGAGAGTGACAATTAATGATACGATAATATTTTGATAACGTCAGTTTTTTGATTATTTTTTTCATTGAAATTTTGGGCATTAACTCAAGAAATGAAAAAATTTAAATAGAAATCATTCAAATACTCGCTTCAAAAAAACAATATGTAATTCAAAAATATTCACTTTTTGAATTTTTATTTTCAAATCCATGAATAAGCACAAAACAAGGAGGTCGTGCCAAAATAAGGACAAATCTTACAAATAAGGACACTTGGGAGCTCTGATTTTTGATGATCGGCCTCCCTTAAGTACAATTTCTGGAATTGGTTGGACAATCGCTGTGTGTTTTACGCGTGCCATCGATGGGAAGACGAAATGAACGCCGTAATTCGGATTTGGGAGAAGAGCAACAAGTGCAAACAGGCGCCAATTTACGTGGAGAATTGGGTGTTTTTTCAAGCGATGATGACAGTTTTGATTATAAAAAGTGGATAATACTGGAGAATTGGTGTCCCGGCGAAAAATTTGCTCACTTTAAATACCATTGACCCACTCCACTAATGGATTTGTGCAGTTTGTAGTGTCTTATCTGGAATCATTTTGGTGGCGGTGATGAATAGGGTGACAATTTGTGGTAACAAAAATCGCAAAAAAGCATGAAAAGAAACTAAAAAAGGAGTGAAAAGGAAATAAAATTGAGTAAGAAGTAAACAGTATAAAAATCGTCTTCGGAGCTCCAAATGCCATCCATCCTTCGTGATGCCGTCCTCCCAAAAAGTATTCGTCAAATTTGCACATTCAATTAGCAAATTGTTTTACAGATTTTCGGCCAACTGTACTGCTACGGAGAAAACAGCAAGTTGGACGTGTGCAAAGCGCGTGGCAATTGGATCGTCGAGTGCACCGACGGTTGTTCATGCGACATTTACTGTCCCACTCGCGTTGTACAGGTGGCGTTGCCATAATCCTGTCCATGCTTTATCAAACTGTAATAATTACATTTGAAGCGTGGTCGACAGATACCAATTGTCATTTTTCGTACGGTCAGTTTGCCAATTCGACACCACACTTTTTGCTTTTGCCAATGATTTTCTCACATTTTGTTCAGCTTGACCGCGGTTGGTCCGTTCGCACGGCCGCCAGCATTCAGCGCCATCAGTTCGTCTGTGAATATATTGGCGAAGTTGGTGAACCCACGCATAAACTGTTTTTTCAAAATTGGACATTCAACATTAAATTGTGGAACAGGTTTTGACCGTTGACGACGCTTTCGTACTCAGTCGGCCGAGCACTTACCAATTTCAAATGGACGGCGCAGGAGAGCACAAACTCAAGGTGTTATTTTCAACAAAAATTTCAAAAAAAAAACGCTGAAAATCTTTTTTTTTGGGGGGGGGGAATGGAGTGCACCCAGGGGACGCACTGCTCCCTTCACCTGGGGGTGAGTGGGTGCGGTACGTGCCCCCACCCTCACTTTCCGCGTGTCTCTCTCTGTCCATGTTACCTTTTCTGTGGAGAATGATTTCTTTTCGCATTACTTACACTCTTTTGTCAGTTTGTCGTGGACGCCGTCTCTTATGGCAACGAGGCCCGTTTCATCAACCATTCCTGCTCCCCGAATTTGGTTGTCCGTGCGGTGTTCGCCGACCGTTTCGACGAGTCGTACCATCGGATTGCATTCTTTGCCAAGCGGGACATCAAAACCGGTTGCTGATTTTTCAAAAATTGTCACCCAATTCCAAAACTGATTGAATCTCCTAACAATTCATTTTCTGCATTTCATTTGTTAGGTGAGGAATTGACCATCGACTATTGTGCCATTGATGGAAATGCAAAGGGTCGCCAGAAGAAGGAGTGCACGTGGGCGCCTTTTTTATTTCCATTCGTCCAAATTTCATTAATTTATTTTTCGCTGCGTTTTTCAGTTGCCGTTCGTCAAAATGTCGCGGATTCTTCTATTATTGACGCACTAATTCGCTAACCATTTTTGTTGATATATTTAGATACTTTGTCCATTCGTTTGTTATTTTAATTTATTTTGCCTTTCTTTTTTACCCTTTCGCCCGTTTTTGCCAAAATTTTCTTTCATTAATTCAACCAATCTCTGGGTTAATCATTTGCATTTGTCGTTTCTTGGTTTCGTCTGCTGGATTTCAGCCAACCATGATATTCCGACTCATTCGCTTGAGTCGACCAATCCAACAATTAATTTTTCATTTGTTAACGCCTTTCATTCGCCTTTTGTTGTTGATTGGAATTTGCTTTGTATCGTTTCTTCACTTATTGTAATCAGTTCTTTCGCTTACGATCTCGTTGTCGATGTTTTTTTCAAATTGTGAGCGAGCAATAAACACCAAAAACAGGACGATATTTGGTGCATTTTCCTGGATTTTTATTATTAAGAGCTGACAGATGAAAATTTTTAAAATCTGCATTTGGGGTCAAAAATTAGCATTTGAAATTTTATTCCAAGTGAAAAAATCAATTAGAATGTTTTTTGCGGCGCGCTTTTTCCAAACAAACTAAAATTGAATTAATCATTTAATCTCCACAAAGAAGAAAAACCAAATTTTACTTCGAAACGTCTTATTTCAGGGTCGCTAATCATGAATACGGCATCCATTTCGACCCATTTCGAACTCCGAACCCGAGTTCGAACAAAAAGTCAAAAACTCAATTTTCAACTAATTCAATTTTTTTTTTTTGCACAAAGCGATTCAATTCTAATTAGGGGCTAGAAATGGGTCAAAACAGATGCCGAATTCGTGATTAGCGACTCCGATTTTTTAGGGGATTTTCCCTTGTAAAAACACAAGAGCCGATCTCGAGTTAAAAACTAGACAGCTAAAAAATAAACTGTGATTCGATAGAGGGGGTCAAAATATGGGCCTATGCAAAATTTTAAGAAAATCTGACCAGAGGAAAATTTTTTTGACCCTAGTAAAAATTTCAATAAATTTAACTCTTTTAGCCAAGTGCGCTATTTAAAGCCAAATCAAATAAAACTTACAATATTCTCCAGAATTTTCTCTTTAAAATGAATATAAAATTATTTGGCCTATTATTGCCCGAGTTATAAGTCTGGAAAATTTCATAAATTAGCCTTACAAAAAGCAAAAAGATTTTCTAGCCTGTAAAAATTTATTAATAAAAAACTTCCAAATTTTTGGCTTTTTTGAAATTCATGTTATAACTTTTTTTGGTAATTGACTAATCGCGAAGGAATAGCTTAGAATTAGCTTCTAAACATGTTAAACTTCGAATGATATCAAGATTGTTGGATTTGGTTAACAGCAAAAAAAGTTATAGTCCGAAAGCTTGGGCTGGCGCCAAAACGTCGGCGCCAAAACGACCCCGACCCGGATGATGTACCTAACCAACGCTTTTTGAATATGATTTTTTATTGACACGAAAAATGCTAAATTTGAACTTTCGACTTTTTATTCAAATTTGGGCCGGGATTCGGAATGTTTTCTTAGGTCGGCTCCGTCGTTTTGTTTTCCCTCCTTTTCCTTTTCACCACTTCGATGCGTCCCAAATAATAAAACCACCGGGCTCGCCGGCAATGGCAAATGCCATGGCGCCGACGACGGTCACGTCACTGTGCCGGCGTTGCGCGGCGAAAATGAGCACATTGCGGCTAGCATTGAACTGTGAACTCTGGGCATTTCTTCTTTGTTGTTTTTAGGATTGTGAAATTATAAAATAAAATGGCAACGGCACTTTTGTGGGATTTTTACATGGAAAAGCGGGAGGCCCTCGCCAGCATTCAGCAGTTTGACTACGACACCAACAAATTGGGCATACGGCTCGGCCTTGTGTCGACGAGCGATGTCGCAATGGACGAAGACAGTGACGGGGACGATGGCCGGCCGACGGAGAGGGTAAGGGAGACGAATGGTGCCGTTCTATGGCATCGTTTCCTCATTGTCAGACCCCCTCCCCCGCCTACTTTCACTAATTACCAAAGTTTTGAGTTTTATATGAGGAGTTGCTACAATCTGCCGATGATACTAATAATAATTGTTGCCCAACCCCCATTTTACAGAAAAAATCGGAATTTTAAAAGTCGAGAAAATACGATCAGTTGTTACTAATGGACAAACCCCAAAATATAACCATGTTTAATTATTGTAATTCATCTTCATCTAACAATAAGTTATTGTCAGTGCGTCACTAAACGGGGGTCAAAAGGCGTCGTCCCTTCCATTGATTTCCCATTTTGATTTTACATTCATTTATTGGCTCCCCCTTCTGAAGGGTGCCTTCGCTCGGATTCGTGCGACGGCACAGCGATGGAAGCGACGCATTTGCACACGCCGGGGCCGCGAGCAGCTGAAGGCACAGCTCAAACGGCTGAAGGACAGACGGCCCAAAGACAAAAGGTGCGCGACGCGATGAATTGGCGTTACGACCGGGAAATAATGGGACAGTAATTCGAAATTTTCTTTTGGAATTTTAATTTCAAATTTCAGGGCACCCTAACAACAGAATATGCGAATATTTATGGGCATGGAATTCCTTTTTCCAACTTTTTTCAGGCCTCTGAATTAAAATTACCTTGAAAATTCAGCATTTTTCAAAAATCTTTGCTTTTGTTTTGTGTCATACTTTTGTCATTGCATTTGCTTCCTTTTCAGAATGCGCACTTTTCTCTTCCTTTTCGGCTTGTTCATGCTTATGCAAGTGCTCGGCACTCTGTACTATTTTATCATTGCGCTCAAATATCCCAACTTTGCCAAATCGTAAGCATTTTTCAGTTTTGGTAAATGATTTTTACTGAAAAATCGGAAATTTTGATGTTTTTTCTGAGAATACGCAATAAATGGCGCTACTGTAAAAGTTGTTGGTTTTGAAAATTTTTTCAAAAGGGGGGACCCTTTTGTTTTGCAAAATTTTTTTTGTGATAGTCGTAAAAATTTATTCTCTGGGGTTTTTGGGGTCCCCGATCACGAATCCTTCAATTATTTTGATCAATTCCGATTTCCTAATCTAAATTTGAACAAAAAATCATAATTTTAAAAATTCAAAGTTTCGATTTTTATTCGAGTTCGGGTTAGGGATTAGAAATTAGTCAAAATACATGTCAGATTCGTGATTAGCGACCTTTAAAACCCCGGATAAAAAATTATCATGGTTTTTTATCTTAAAAAATTTTTGCAAAACAAAAGGGTCCCCCCTTTTGTTTCAAAACCAACAACTTTTACAGTAGCGCCCAATAAATTATTAAAAATTTGAAATTTTTTAAATTTCTCTTTTAAATTCATTTTTTGCTCTTTTGGCAGCACCGGCACTTACGTCGGTATCGTTGTCCATTCGATTCTCTTTTTGCTCATCGCTTTCCGTCCGTTGCGTTTCCTTCTGTTCGTTGCGCTGCCCAAACTGATGACGGGCAAACTCCGGAACATCATCGTCCTAATGATGCTCATTTGGGGCTTCCAAGTGCGTAAAGATGAAAATCTTTTGAGACAATCGCCGTCAGACAAACTTTTGTTTTTAAAAATGGGAAAGTTTTTGATGGGCATCGTTTTTATGGCAAAAAAAGGTGACTGCGATTTAATGCCTTTTTAATTGCTTTTTGGATTTCAATTAATCATTCACCTACATTCATCCGTTGATTACCCCCCCCCCCCACAAAGTATCCGGCACAAAATGCCACCGGAAACATCGAAACGGTGATCGAAGGCGTCGCGTGCGTTGCGTTTCACATCAAAGAGGCGGCGCAAGAGATGAAAGACTTGGCAAACACACATTTGTACAAGGAACCGTTGGAAAAAATGCGCGAGTTTTTGCGCGAACAGAGCAAACCCTTCGACGGCATCCGACAAACACTGCGCCAAATGGACGAATCGTTGACAAAGTGGGTTTTGCACTGTGTTGGGTGGTCACAAAGGAGGTGCACTCAAAAATGGCCAAAAAATAATTTAAAAAATTACCCACGCCCTGAACTTGCGCGGGGAGGTACCGTACCGCATTGGAAAAATGGTCGAATTTGGATGGATTTTTTAATTTTATATTCGGGATTTCTTCGTTTTTTAGAATGTTAGCATGGCAGCGTGCGCTGACTTCTCGTATCAAAGGGCTGATGACCAATTGCACGGACATTGCACAGCTTCCCTTCAGAGCGGTAAAATTGTGCCATTTCATAATTTAAAAAATGCTAAATTTGTCCAATTTTGACGCCATTGCTTTTCCATTTAATTTCCCACTTTTCTCAGTGCGTCGGTTGGCTGTCCGAACGGCACACGGATTGTCTGAACCGTTTCCTCGAGTTCCTTTGCATGCCCATCGACTGGGCCAAGCATTTGTGTTACATCACCAAAATGTTGCAATTTCATTGCATATGGCCCTCCAAAGTGAAGGGGGCGGTGAAGGAGGGCGTCGGTTATTTTGTGAAGGGCGCCAAACAACGAATCACCGACTACGCCCGGGAGACGTTCATGTACGACATGTGAGTTGTTGGCACGGATTGGTCGATTGGTTCGGTTCACCTCCAGGAACCTAAAAAATTGTTTCGATTACTTTGCTTCGTAATTTCCTATTCATATTCTGAAATTTTCATTCTTTTCTTTTCAGTGACTCAATTATATTTTTCAGGTACAATAAAACGGTACGCGACAGTAAGCGATGTTAATGTGACGAGAAATGACAGAATCATCGGCGATATTTTAAAATGAATAAAATATTTCCCCTAAAAATTGTCAGGTTGAGCATGGCAAATTGACTTTTGAAACGCTGGACATTGTGGTGGACCACGAGCAAAATTTGACGGGGGGTTTCGCCATGGAAAAGGACCGAGTGCAAATTGAGCTGAAGGAGCAGATCAAAGGCTTCAACAAGTGAACAAATGGGATGAATGACCATGCCAAATGAGAAGGGCGGGAAGGGAATCTCGAGGGAAAAAGGCGGGATTCCCGACGCGTATATACAAACTCAATTAAACGCGCAAAACAAACACCGTTGCACTTGAGCATTTGCAATTTGAACTAATTTTCACATTATTTTTTTCAAACACTTTAATTCTCCGTTTAGCTTAATGGATGCCATCGTTTTGCTGCTGAACATTCTGATGATTTTCTTCGCCATTTGGCCATTTCTCTCCGTAAAACATTCCATCTTTTTTTAATTCTAAATTACCTAATTAATTTCCCAAGGCTTTTCTGTACATTCGCGCGTTTATGCGCAGCGACAAGGCGGACAACCGTTTCATTGGCAAGGACTTTATAAAAATTGACGAGGCACGTGCGCTGACCAATCAGCCCACCGTTTTGCCACTGATGCAAAAGGAGCGGAAACACGTTTGTTCATTTGTCTCCGATTCCCCTCCCTCCGCTTCGTCGTCGTCCGCCTCATACAGCGTGTCAACGCAGAAGAAGCGCTCGGCAGCCACGCCAGCCAGCTTCCGGGCCAACCGGGATTTTAATTCCCGTCGGGAGAACATTTCGTGGTGGATCCAAAACATTTTCCTCGGCTACAGTTTGGTGCCGGTGGTGGTATTCGTCGCCATCGATGTGTTCATCTACCGGGTCATCAAACGGGCGTTCGTCTTTTTCCATGGCAACACCACCGTTTTCCCAACCCCCAGCATTTACAAAGTGAAGGTGATGATGGCCGAGGGGGCGTATTTTGAAGAATTCAAATAACAAAAAATTGTAAAGAGGAAAAATTATTAATAAATAATTTATAAAAGGGACAAAGTTGGATGGAGGAAATGCCGCTTCTCTGTGCTGAATTTTTGTGCATTGTTGATGATTAAAATGAAAATTTGCAGTTTTTTAAGCAAATTTTGCCCAAAATGACCATTTAAAAAAAATTAAGAATTTCTGGGTTTTTCCTTTAAAACGGTTCACAATTTTTTAGGAAATGTTGTGCGATAAATATTTCCATTTTTTTAGTTTCGGTTTCTCACTTTGCTGCGGCGCAAATAGAAGCGAGGCCATACTTATTGTTGGCCGGAATTTTGCGGACGTTCGTTCGTTTTAAATAATTTATTTTTTTATCACTTTTTAACAATGATTTTACTATTGGTGTATTTATTGCATACAGTTTTGAACCAATTGCGGATTCCGACCGGCGCGATCGGATGTGGCGCACTTGTTTCAAGGAACCATCGCGCCCGAATTATGAGTAAAAATAAATTAATTAAAAAGTATAAAATCAGATTTCGATATATATTTTTAGTATAATTTCCCAATGTCCCAGCCTTTTCCCCAACTTTTACGTCCCCTTTTACCAATAGGCTGTTCCAAATCTGCATCATCCTCTACCTGTTCTGCATTTTGCTTATCACTGCTGGGGTTGGTTTTTGTCTTTTTTGCAATTTTTAAAATCCAAAATGAATTAATCGCCACAGATTTATCTGTCACGCGTTCGCCATTTGGTGGCCCTGCACTATTTGCCCGAGCGTGCGCACCCACGAGCAATGCATTTGTACAACAAAATCATGGCCAACCGAGAGGACATGTAAGTGCTGACAGTGAATGGTGATGATGAAAATGGCAAACAAACAGTGTAGCAGTGCATTAGGAGGACAAAAAAGCGAAACCATTGGGCAAAAAACAACTGAACGGGCTTTTGTTTGGCATGGACGTTTTAATTTTTACAAAAGATTTTTGGAAATGACTCCAAAAATTCAAAATTAAATCGCTCACTAAATTTTTATTTAGCCGACCCATTTCCGACCCTTGCCCAATTCCTCTTAAACTCTTCACTTTTAAAAATATTTTAGACACAATTAACTCCACTCCTAACCAATTTTACTTTTTTTTTGTCTTAATAAATTAAGCAAGGATTAGTAACTCTTCGATTTCTTTCCTTAAAACTCCCAAATTTTTCGTCAGGATGGAACTGATGGTACGCGTCAAGAAGAAGGACGAAGACATTGGGGAGCAGGAGAGACAGATGATTCTGAAGGGGCTGGCGGTGCTCACCGAGGAGAAATTGCGCTGTCACCGCTGCTCACGCGTCGATTTGAGTGTTGCGGAGGCATCGTACGGAAGGACGGGGCGGGGGGGGGGAGGCATTTGGGGAGGGAATACATGAAAAAGATGTCCAAAATGGTTTTGCAAAATTAATAAAAATTCGAATAGTATCCAAGAATTTTTAATTTGGTTGAAAAGGTGAATATATTTAACGAGATTTTTTAATGCAATTTGGAAGAGTTTTGTAATTTGCCATATTTTTCTTCATCCAGCAAAATTCGGCTTTGCCCCAACTGCAACGCCATTTACTGCATTGACTGTTTCACCATTCGGAAGAATTGCATGCGCAAAGAGTGCCGGGCACCGCTTCAGGTGGACGTCACATTTAATTTGTGATGACTAAATGAAATGCCAATCCATGCCCATTGGGGAGGGGATGGAAAATGACAAATGCTGGCATTCCCCCCCCCCCCCTTCCAACCCGTTAATTTTCCAATTTTCCTAATCATCAATAAATCAGGCGTTGACGGAGGATATCGACTTCTACGTTGATTCGTCGTGTGAAGAGGATGATGATGGTGACATCGTCCTCGAACCGCCGGTTGCTGCTGAAACTGAACCTGAGGAATCGCAGAAGGAGGAGGAACAGAGGGAGGAGGGAAAAGCCGAAGAGGAGGCGGCCAATAGCAAAGCAATTTGAGAGTGACAATTAATGATACGATAATATTTTGATAACGTTTCTAGGCAGTTTATTTTATGTTGTGTATCTTTTGCTGATTGTGAACAGATTTCTTTCTCCTTTTTGCTTTACCGGTGATCATTTATTTATTTTATTTTCCCCTAAAATATGGCGATTTATTAAAAATTTTCGGTAGTTTTGTGTTCTTTTGGTCTGATCATGTTGATGTAAAGGCTTTTTTGATCAGAATTGGAGTTTTGTTAACATGAATTATTTCCGGTTTTTTACGCATAAACCTGAAATAAAAAGTGACAAAAAATTGAAAATCTATGTTAATCCGCTGACAAATGAGTTCGAGAAGTTGTCAAAATTGAGTAAATAAAAAATGACCAATTTTTAATGAAATTAGAAGTAATTTTTTTTTAATTTTTCATAAAAAAGTTTTAAGATTTTTTCAAGCGATGATGACAGTTTTGATTATAAAAAGTGGATAATACTGGAGAATTGGTGTCCCGGCGAAAAATTTGCTCACTTTAAATACCATTGACCCACTCCACTAATGGATTTGTGCAGTTTGTAGTGTCTTATCTGGAATCATTTTGGTGGCGGTGATGAATAGGGTGACAATTTGTGGTAACAAAAATCGCAAAAAAGCATGAAAAGAAACTAAAAAAAGGAGTGAAAAGGAAATAAAATTGAGTAAGAAGTAAACAGTATAAAAATCGTCTTCGGAGCTCCAAATGCCATCCATCCTTCGTGATGCCGTCCTCCCAAAAAGTATTCGTCAAATTTGCACATTCAATTAGCAAATCCATTCGATTTTTTTGCGTTTTCGGGGGCACAGACCATGAATCCGGTATCCATTTCGGCCAAATCCGAACCCCATACCCGAATTCGAACAAAAACTCGAAAGTCCAAATTTTCGAATTTAGCATTTTTTGTTCAAAACGGCATACATGATCTATTATTGAAAGACTGATGGCTTTTAGTTTGTTTCCGTGTATTTAAACCAATTCTGAAGAAAAACTCTAATTTCGAAATTTTGACTTTTCGATTTTTTGTTCGAGTTCGTGTCCGGCGTTCGGAATGCAGAACGATGTTCTTATAGAAGTTTATTTCTATATTACAATACAAATGCCATACAACTTTATTTTAAAGTATTTTTATCACTGACGCATTTTCTACTGACGCATTTTCCACTGAGGCATTTTCCACTGACCGATTTTACGGTCACGCTTCTTCTTCGTCTTTTTTAATTTAGCGAATCAAGTGCCAATGCGAAATGCGTTTGCGCTTTAACAATTCAATGGCCACCTAAAATTATAATAGCCATAAATTTTTTTCTTGTATTACCCATTCAATCCAATCGCTGTTGGCTCTGACGAATGCCTCGGCATTTGCCCTGGCATCTGCCATCAGCTGCCCCGCGTCGCTTCCTTCCGCCTGGGCAATCTGTGTTTTTTTCATTTTAATTTTATATTGAAAGGTTTGTTCAACTTCGCGTGCCAGCTCCTCCGCGTCCGCTTCGTCGTCGTCCGCCTCATACAGCGTGTCGACGCAGAAGAAGCGCTCGGCAGCCACGCCAGCCAGCTTCCGGGCCAACCGGCATTTTAATTGCGGGATGGAGCAATTTATGCCCTCATAGTAAGTTGTTGTGCCCTCGGTGGGGTCGTCCAACACCGCCTGAAAAATTGTCTTACAAGGGAACATACCGAACTGTATGTGCCCAAATCACTTTTAAACAACTTCTATCGTGTAGAGCATACAATTTTTTGTTGGGTTTTTTTATTTAATGACTTTTTTCTGATCAGTTTGGCGACCGGATCCAAAAAAGCCGAAAATTTACAATAGCAAATCGACCATGCTCTACACGATAGAAGTGGTTAAAAAGTGATTTGGGCACATACAGTTCGGCATGTTCCCTTGTTAGCTTAATCACAAGACCCGACACCGATCCTACATCGTCAAACCAGTCGCCGTTGTTTATGTGCAGCCACAGGTAGGATACATGAGCGGCCTCATGGAGGGCTGTCCGCGCCGAATTATCCTCCCCTTGTGCCGCCTCGTCCACCTCTTTCTTAAACTCTTTAACTTTTTCTCGATGCTGCGCCGCAAATTTTTGTTTTAACGTCATCTAAATTAACATAAAAGCAACTTAAAGTTGAGTGGGATGAAAAGGGAATTTCGAAAAACGTGAACAATACTTTTATGGCTTATTATAATTTTAGGTGGCCATTGAATTGTTCAAGCGCAAACGCATTTCGCGTTGGCACTTGATTCGCTAAATTAAAAAAACAAACAATTTTTTATCAAAATTTTTTCTAGAAAATTTGGCCGGGCAAGAAGCGAGGCCATTATTGAAGTAGAGGATGAGGAAGAAGAGTAGGAAGAGGACATGGAATGGGACGAAGAAGAAGCGTGACCGTAAAATCGGTCAGTGGAAAATGCGTCAGTAGAAAATGCGTCAGTGATAAAAATACTTTAAAATAAAGTTGTATGGCATTTGTATTGTAATATAGAAATAAACTTCTATAAGAACATCGTTCTGCATTCCGAACGCCGGACACGAACTCGAACAAAAAATCGAAAAGTCAAAATTTCGAAATTAGAGTTTTTCTTCAAAATTGGTTTAAATACACGGAAACAAACTAAAAGCCATCAGTCTTTCAATAATAGATTATGTATGCCGTTTTGAACAAAAAATGCTCGAAAATTTGGACTTTCGAGTTTTTGCTCGAATTCGGGTCTGGGGTTCGGATTTGGCCGAAATGGATACCGGATTCATGGTCTGTGCACCCGAAAACGCAAGGAACTTGTTGAGGGGATGGAAAATGACAAATGCTGGCATTCCCCCCCCCCCTTCCAACCCGTTAATTTTCCAATTTTCCTAATCTTATCAATAAATCAGGCGTTGACGGAGGATATCGACTTCTACGTTGATTCGTCGGCACTCACTTCGCACCACCTCCACCTCGGATTGGATCAGATTGGCACTGTCCAGGAACACCAAACGCCGCCGCGTGGCGCCCCGGGAATGGATGACAATTATGAGACAACCCGGACGCAAATGTCCAAATGTGCGTTTCCATTCGCCGCGCATAAAACCAACTTTGGGTCAGCAGCAAATACGGCGCCAACACGTGGCGAAGTTCGGCCGTGCGGAAGAGACTGCGCTCGGGGATTTCGCCGATGAGCAATTTGACCAGCACGACCCATTTGTTCACCTGCGAACGATTTGGGGAAGTTAAAGCCCAATTGAATGTGGCATTTCTGCTTGTGTTCACTTCCTGTTTGAAGCCGACGGCGCCGTTTTGTGGGGCCTTTCGAAGTGCGACCTGAGAAATATTTGGAAGGGAAAACAATGCAATTTCAAAGCGAATTGTTTGACCCAAATTTTAGATGTTACAAATTTTTTCTGAGAACTGTGCGGCCATTTTGAGTTGCGAAAAGCCAATCATTTTCCCTAAAATAAAAAATTAAATGGAATTAAAACAACGGAATTTCAATGAGCCGTTCGCTCCGCCAATAGACTGTTTGGATATTTAATTCACAAAATTTTGTGGCTCCCAAAATTGGAACGGAATGCCAACCTGCCTAATGGCACTATAAACGCGCCATAACTGCACATTGTTTTCAACTGTTGGTCATCGACCACGAACAGTTCGTAACGTTCGGCACCGTCCAATGCAGAAATTTTGATGGAAGTTTGGTCGACGGGGCCTCTGAATGAAAAAAATTAAAGCAATGGAAGAATTGGGGAAAATCCACCTGGAAATAAAGTGCCGAAACCAATTCATTTGTTGGGCAGCGCAAATTCGCTCCATCAATTTGTCCAAAGAGTGCACCCTGAGAAATATTTGGAAGGGGAAAACAATGCAATTTCAAAGCGAATTGTTTGACCCATTCATAAGTTCTTTTAATTAAGGCTCTCCTCCTTTTTAAAGGGCTATGAAAACAGTTTTTTCCTTTTGTTTCAGATTAGCAAATCAGGAATATAACACACAATTCTGTACCTCTCAAATTACTTTTATTTATAATTGAATATGTGCAAGATGGCAATTTTAGATGTTACAAAAATAATTTTACCTTTTTCAAATTTTGTGTACAACCCTTAAAAATTGGCTCGTGCCAAAACCTCAAAATGTTTCTCTGCCGCTTTGTACGTCTCGGCGTCGGTGCCCTTCAACGCTTCGATGCGTCCCAAATAATAAAACCACCGGGCCCAATCGCTGTTGGAAGCCGACTCGGGCAAATTCTTCAACGCCTCCACAAAATCCTGGGCAGCACTAAAATGAAAACACCGCTTTTCATGCAAAAAAAATGAATTTATAATTAAAATGTGCTATTAGGAAATGTGAATTTGCTTAAAATTGTGAAACCTGAGGTTGTCGCAGTTGACAAAAAAGGCCAACACTTTGACCGCCAAAGTGGCACTCTCTTTGTTGTTCTTCTCCGCTTTAAGCGCAATCAGTCGCTGGTTAAGTTCACCAAAACTAAATTTACAATTTTTAAACGATCGGATTAGTTTAAGAAACAAAATGTTAAAGGGAAAGCGGACAAGGAATCCATTTTTAACAAAAGTCGCGCCGCGCACCTTTCGTTTTCGGTCCTTTCCATGTCGACGTCATTCGCCCCATTGACGTGGTTGTTGATCATTATAACAAAAAAATACTTCAGACAGAAATACTAAGCAAAAAAACAATTAAAAACAGAGCAAAACAATGAATTTTTAAGCAAGTACAACTGAAAATTTTTGATTCTCGGGCAACGGAAACGGAATAAAATTGATGATTTTAATTTTAGTTATTTTTTGGCGTAATGTTTGTTGCATTTAGTTTAAATTCAATGAAAAAATTTTAAAATTAAATCTGGAATTTTTCGAATGTACGCGTGGGATACACCGCTGGACATCTAAACGTGGTACAGAAAATTTTTTAAAATTAGAATTCTTATTTTTGTATTTATTGTCTGAAAATCGGAATATTAGTAAAGCTACTCGGACAATAGTTCTGATATCCATCAATCCTAAACCATGGAGGATTTCATTAAATACCAAATTATTTGAACATTTGCATTTTTTGATTCATTTTAACAGATAAATTAAAACGAGCAAAACTCGCTAATACAAAACAACAACAACAATAATTACAGAAGACTTAGAAGTCCTGAGGTTATTGAATTTATATAATTTATTATGGCACTTTGTGCTATTAATTATGTGACAAATTGCTTTTTGTTCGCCAAATATTCCGCACATTCTTTCATCCACGGCTCTTCCGACCGTTTTGCGTTGTCGCTTTTCGTTTTTGGCATTTGATTGTTGCTCCTTTTCTGCGCTTTCGTCCTCTTCACCGGCTTTTCCCCTTTAAGTCCTAACGCGGAAATGTCCGGCACAATTTCCTCGTTGGCCGTGCCACAACAGAGCAACACTTCGTTGATGTCTTCGTCCCCCTAAAATTTGAGCAAAATTAATGGATTTAAAAAAGCAAAACAAACTTTTATTGAATAAACGCATGGGAAAATGGTGGAAAGCACTCTCTTCACACTTTGAGATGCTTCTTCGTCACGAGTGACCAAATTAAGCGAAAGAACGCCGCCTGAGGGGGAATTTAATGCATTGGGAAAGAACAGACGAAGGGCGTTAGGTAATTAATTAATTATGTGGTGCCTTTTTCGACAAGACAACTGCGCATTTGCTTCAGCGTGTCCTCCGTGACAAATTGGGCCGGTGGACAGTAAAGGCCGCCCTTTCCGACACTGCCGCCGGACAAATCGACCAAAAGCACATCAAATTTTGGACAATCTGTACAAAATTGGGCATAATTATTTAATTGGCCTTTTAAATTGCCGAAAAGAGTATGTAAAAACGAGCAGAAATTTTCCATTTTGTGGAGCAAAAAAAACTCACCTTGCGCAGAATTTTCGCGCAAAAAATCCATCGCATCGCAAATGACCACTTCCAATCGGTCGGATTCTGTCGGAAAGTCGAAAAGTTTTCGTGCAATTGCCAACACCTCGGGGTCAATTTCAACCGCAACAATTTCGGACTGAAAGGGAAAGACTATTTTTGGGGGGGGGGAGATTTAACGTTTTATAATTTGGTCAAAAAAAGTTTAATGAAAATAATGCCCAATTAATATACAGAAAATAACACAGCGAAACAAAAAGACAAACTAAAACACACACCTGCTTGAACTTGTCGTGCATAAACTTGGCCAAAATTCCACCTGATAATGGCATTTTTAAGTTATGCGCAGAAAAGGAGCAACAATCAAATGCCAAAAACGAAAAGCGACAACGCAAAACGGTCGGAAGAGCCGTGGATGAAAGAATGTGCGGAATATTTGGCGAACAAAAAGCAATTTGTCACAAATTAATAGCACAAAGTGCCATAATAAATTATATAAATTCAATAACCTCAGGACTTCTAAGTCTTTCTGTAATTATTGTTGTTGTTTGTATTAGCGAGTTTTGCTCGTTTTAATTTATCTGTTAAAATGAATACAAAAATAAGAATTCTAATTTAAAAAAATTTTCTGTACCAATCCTCCGTCAACGCCTGATTTATTGATAAGATTAGGAAAATTGGAAAATTAACGGGTTGGGAGGGGGGGGGGGAATGCCAGCATTTGTCATTTTCCATCCCCTCAACAAGTTCCTTGCGTTTTCGGGGTACAGACCATGAATCCGGTATCCATTTCGGCCAAATCCGAATCCCAGACCTGAATTCGAACAAAAACTCGAAAGTCCAAATTTTCGAATTTAGCATTTTTTGTTCAAAACGGCATACATGATCTATTATTGAAAGACTGATGGCTTTTAGTTTGTTTCCGTGTATTTAAACCAGTTTTGAACAAAAACTCTAATTTCGAAATTTTGACTTTTCGATTTTTTGTTCGAGTTCGGGTCCGGCGTTCGGAATGCAGAACGATGTTCTTATAGAAGTTTATTTCTATATTACAATACAAATGCCATACAACTTTATTTTAAAGTATTTTTATCACTGACGCATTTTCTACTGACGCATTTTCCACTGACGCATTTTCCACTGACCGATTTTCCGGTCACGCTTCTTCTTCGTCCCATTCCATGTCCTCTTCCTGCTCTTCTTCCTCATCCTCTACTTCAATAATGGCCTCGCTAAATTTTTTTCTTGTATTACCCATTCAATCCAATCGCTGTTTTCTCTGACGAATGCCTCGGCATTTGCCCTGGCATCTGCCATCAGCTGCCCCGCGTCGCTTCCTTCCGCCTGGGCAATCTGTGTTTTTTTCATTTTAATTTTATATTGAAAGGTTTGTTCAACTGCGTTTGCCAGCTCCTCCGCGTCCGCTTCGTCGTCGTCCGCCTCATACAGCGTGTCAACGCAGAAGAAGCGCTCGGCAGCCACGCCAGCCAGCTTCCGGGCCAACCGGGATTTTAATTGCGGGATGGAGCAATTAAGGCCCTCATAATACGTTGTTGTGCCCTCGGTGGGGTCGTCCAACTCCGCCTGAAAAATTGTCTTACAAGGGAACATACCGAACTGTATGTGCCCAAATCACTTTTTAACCACTTCTATCGTGTAGAGCATGGTCGATTTGCTATTGTAAATTTTCGGCTTTTTTGGCTCCGGTCGCCAAACTGATCAGAAAAAAGTGATCAAATAAAAAAACCCAACAAAAAATTGTATGCTCTACACGATAGAAGTGGTTAAAAAGTGATTTGGGCACATACAGTTCGGTATGTTCCCTTGTAAGACAATTTTTCAGGCGGAGTTGGACGACCCCACCGAGGGCACAACAACGTATTATGAGGGCCTTAATTGCTCCATCCCGCAATTAAAATCCCGGTTGGCCCGGAAGCTGGCTGGCGTGGCTGCCGAGCGCTTCTTCTGCGTTGACACGCTGTATGAGGCGGACGACGACGAAGCGGACGCGGAGGAGCTGGCAAACGCAGTTGAACAAACCTTTCAATATAAAATTAAAATGAAAAAAACACAGATTGCCCAGGCGGAAGGAAGCGACGCGGGGCAGCTGATGGCAGATGCCAGGGCAAATGCCGAGGCATTCGTCAGAGAAAACAGCGATTGGATTGAATGGGTAATACAAGAAAAAAATTTAGCGAGGCCATTATTGAAGTAGAGGATGAGGAAGAAGAGCAGGAAGAGGACATGGAATGGGACGAAGAAGAAGCGTGACCGGAAAATCGGTCAGTGGAAAATGCGTCAGTGGAAAATGCGTCAGTAGAAAATGCGTCAGTGATAAAAATACTTTAAAATAAAGTTGTATGGCATTTGTATTGTAATATAGAAATAAACTTCTATAAGAACATCGTTCTGCATTCCGAACGCCGGACCCGAACTCGAACAAAAAATCGAAAAGTCAAAATTTCGAAATTAGAGTTTTTGTTCAAAACTGGTTTAAATACACGGAAACAAACTAAAAGCCATCAGTCTTTCAATAATAGATCATGTATGCCGTTTTGAACAAAAAATGCTAAATTCGAAAATTTGGACTTTCGAGTTTTTGTTCGAATTCGGGTCTGGGGTTCGGATTTGGCCGAAATGGATACCGGATTCATGGTCTGTGCCCCCGAAAACGCAAGGAACTTGTTGAGGGGATGGAAAATGACAAATGCTGGCATTCCCCCCCCCCCTTCCAACCCGTTAATTTTCCAATTTTCCTAATCTTATCAATAAATCAGGCGTTGACGGAGGATATCGACTTCTACGTTGATTTGCCCTCTTTGATCGCCTTGACCAACTCGCGATGCGCCTCCTGCTCGGTCGACTGAATAGGAAAAACTGAGCCAAAGAAAGCGAAGGAAAACACTGCCCTTTCCATCGGAGCGATTGGTTTTTATGGACGGTGTGTGACAAAATTTAAAAATATTTGACAGGGAAAATAGTTAAATTTGAAGTTGAAATGGTTCGTCATCAAAATTCAACTCCATCAATCCCGCCCCCCACATTGATTCTCTCCTTTTCAATGTGAAATTTGTAGTAATTAAATGCAAAAAAAAAAATGACCAACATTCAATTTGGTGGCCACGTCGGACACGTAAATGCGCGAATATGTCGTCGAAATTTTGCGAATTGCGGTCCGAATGACGCTCTGATGGATGCGCTCGACAAGCGCAGCGGTGCGGTCCTTCACAAAGATGGGCCCGTGCTCGCGCTTCGTCTGGTCAAAGCCGGCCACGTCGCCAAGGCGTACAGCTGATGAGGGCTCAGCAATTTTTGTAAATTTTAAAAAGAAACCACACCTTTTCTTTTTAGGAGGGGGGGGGGGGAATTTATTTAAAAAATTGTCGCCCTTGGAAACATCGGACTCTAAATTTTCGTCGGAAATGGATGACAATTATGAGACAACCCGGACTCAAATGTCCAAATGTGCGTTTCCATTCGCCGCGCATAAAACCAACTTTGGGTCAGCAGCAAATAGGGCGCCAACACGTGGCGAAGTTCGGCCGTGCGGAAGAGACTGCGCTCGGGGATTTCGCCGATGAGCAATTTGACCAGCACGACCCATTTGTTCACCTGCGAACGATT
The DNA here is from genome assembly GCA_004148225.2 of Heterodera glycines. NCBI lineage: Eukaryota > Metazoa > Nematoda > Chromadorea > Rhabditida > Heteroderidae > Heterodera > Heterodera glycines. The sequence continues at coordinate 10,726,456 of CP049709.1, read as the reverse complement.
TGGGGAAATTAAAGCCCAATTGAATGTGGCATTTCTGCTTGTGTTCACTTCCTGTTTGAAGCCGACGGCGCCGTTTTGTGGGGCCTTTCGAAGTGCGACCTGAGAAATATTTGGAAGGGAAAACAATGCAATTTCAAAGCGAATTGTTTGACCCATTCATAAGTTCTTTTAATTAAGGCTCTCCTCCTTTTTAAAGGGCTATGAAAACAGTTTTTTCCTTTTGTTTCAGATTAGCAAATCAGGAATATAACACACAATTCTGTACCTCTCAAATTACTTTTATTTATAATTGAATATGTGCAAGATGGCAATTTTAGATGTTACAAAAATAATTTTACTTTTTCAAATTTTGTGTACAACCCTTAAAAATTGGCTCGTGCCAAAACCTCAAAATGTTTCTCTGCCGCTTTGTACGTCTCGGCGTCGGTGCCCTTCAACGCTTCGATGCGTCCCAAATAATAAAACCACCGGGCCCAATCGCTGTTGGAAGCCGACTCGGGCAAATTCTTCAACGCCTCCACAAAATCCTGGGCAGCACTAAAATGAAAACACCGCTTTTCATGCAAAAAAAATGAATTTATAATTAAAATGTGCTATTAGGAAATGTGAATTTGCTTAAAATTGTGAAACCTGAGGTTGTCGCAGTTGACAAAAAAGGCCAACACTTTGACCGCCAAAGTGGCACTCTCTTTGTTGTTCTTCTCCGCTTTAAGCGCAATCAGTCGCTGGTTAAGTTCACCAAAACTAAATTTACAATTTTTAAACGATCGGATTAGTTTAAGAAACAAAATGTTAAAGGGAAAGCGGACAAGGAATCCATTTTTTAACAAAAGTCGCGCTTCTAAACTTTCGTTTTCGGTCCTTTCCATGTCGACGTCATTCGCCCCATTGACGTGGTTGTTGATCATTATAACAAAAAAAGCAAAAATGAAACCTCCGGCGCATTGGCGGTCGCCGCTTCCAAATCTTTTTAAGCAAGTACAACTGAAAATTAACTATACTAATTTGATGTGTGACTATGTATGTCACACTTTGAATGGACAATTTTTCGAAGCGAAAGTCTTTGAAAAAAAGAAAGCAAAAAATGAGGATTTATGTAAACAAAAAAACACAGGAGATAGTGTTGAGAAAAAGATAAACAAAAAGAGAAAAAGAAAGAGAACTAAAGGAAAAAAGAAAGGGAGGGAAGTTGGGGTGAAAGGAAGGAAGCGAGAGAATTTAATGAAAAGAGAGAGAGAAAGAGGGAGAAGAGAGAGAAAGAGGGAGAGAGTAGAGAAAGAGAGAATGGTAGAGCGAAGAGATGTTTAGTAAATGATGACATAGAGACAAAAGAAAGAGACAGGAAGAGAAAAGGAGACAAAAGAGGAGAGAAACGAGACTTGGATGAAAAACGTATTTATTAATTAAACTACTATCAAATTTTATTTAAAATTATTTGAAAAAACCCCGAGCGGTTGGCGCCGCGAAGCGGCGCCAAGCGCTCGTTTTTTATTACCGGGCAACGGAATAAAATTGATGATTTTAATTTTAGTTATTTTTTGGCGTAATGTTTGTTGCATTTAATTTAAATTCAATGAAAAAATTTTAAAATTAAATCTGGAATTTTTCGAATGTACGCGTGGGATACACCGCTGGACATCTAAACGTGGTACAGAAAATTTTTTAAAATTAGAATTCTTATTTTTTATTTATTGTCTGAAAATCGGAATATTAGTAAAGCTACTCGGACAATAGTTCTGATATCCATCAATCCTAAACCATGGAGGATTTCATTAAATATCAAATTATTTGAACATTTGCATTTTTTGATTCATTTTAACAGATAAATTAAAACGAGCAAAACTCGCTAATACAAAACAACAACAACAATAATTACAGAAGACTTAGAAGTCCTGAGGTTATTGAATTTATATAATTTATTATGGCACTTTGTGCTATTAATTATGTGACAAATTGCTTTTTGTTCGCCAAATATTCCGCACATTCTTTCATCCACGGCTCTTCCGACCGTTTTGCGTTGTCGCTTTTCGTTTTTGGCATTTGATTGTTGCTCCTTTTCTGCGCTTTCGTCCTCTTCACCGGCTTTTCCCCTTTAAGTCCTAACGCGGAAATGTCCGGCACAATTTCCTCGTTGGCCGTGCCACAACAGAGCAACACTTCGTTGATGTCTTCGTCCCCCTAAAATTTGAGCAAAATTAATGGATTTAAAAAAGCAAAACAAACTTTTATTGAATAAACGCATGGGAAAATGGTGGAAAGCACTCTCTTCACACTTTGAGATGCTTCTTCGTCACGAGTGACCAAATTAAGCGAAAGAACGCCGCCTGAGGGGGAATTTAATGCATTGGGAAAGAACAGACGAAGGGCGTTAGGTAATTAATTAATTATGTGGTGCCTTTTTCGACAAGACAACTGCGCATTTGCTTCAGCGTGTCCTCCGTGACAAATTGGGCCGGTGGACAGTAAAGGCCGCCCTTTCCGACACTGCCGCCGGACAAATCGACCAAAAGCACATCAAATTTTGGACAATCTGTACAAAATTGGGCATAATTATTTAATTGGCCTTTTAAATTGCCGAAGAGTATGTAAAAACGAGCAGAAATTTTCCATTTTGTGGAGCAAAAAAAACTCACCTTGCGCAGAATTTTCGCGCAAAAAATCCATCGCATCGCAAATGACCACTTCCAATCGGTCGGATTCTGTCGGAAAGTCGAAAAGTTTTCGTGCAATTGCCAACACCTCGGGGTCAATTTCGACCGCAACAATTTCGGACTGAAAGGCAAAGACTATTTTTAGGGGGGGGGAGATTTAAAATTTATAATTTGGTCAAAAAAAGTTTAATGAAAATAATGCCCAATTAATATACAGAAAATAACACAGCGAAACAAAAAGACAAACTAAAACACACACCTGCTTGAACTTGTCGTGCATAAACTTGGCCAAAATTCCACCTGATAATGGCATTTTTAAGTTATTTTTGCAAAAGCCATTTTTCCAATACCGCCAAGGCCGAGCAGTGCAATGCGAAGCGGCGCCTCCAACGCATCCGCCAAACCGGCAGAGGACAACGACGGCAAAAGTGCAAACGCAGAGAGCATCATTTTGTGGTGTTGGCATGACAAATCGGACCACACAATGTGCCAACGGTTGCCATTTTTTGACTCTTAAAAATAATGCAAAGGTGTCAGTCATAATATAAGTAATTTTTCTCAGCAAATCCCCCCTTTTTGCTACGGCACTCACTTCGCACCACCTCCACCTCGGATTGGATCAGATTGGCACTGTCCAGGAACACCAAACGCCGCCGCGTGGCGCCCCCCTCGACTTCGACCTGTTCAACGGACCATTTGCCACTGATTTTTGAAAAGCCGTGCCCAATTTGATCAGTGACATCGGCAGAGCCAAGCGACAGCAAATTGATCTGAAGCGGGAGACAAAGCCATGGAAAACCGTTGGTAGGCGATTCTGCTGATTTAAATTTTAATTTGCCATTGCTTCCGTGACAAATCGTCGCTTACTTTTTGGCCGGCACACGCCTTCGGCATAAAGTCCAAAATGAACACATTCAATTCCCTCTGAATGTCCTCAACCGTACCGTATCTCTGACCACGAAAAAGGCTGACGAAAGAGTAAAAAATGCAAAAAATTATCTAAAAATTGTGTTACCGTACGACGACGAGTCGATGAAGTTCGCAATTTTTTCTGAGAACTGTGCGGCCATTTTGAGTTGCGAAAAGCCAATCATTTTCCCTAAAATAAAAAATTAAATGGAATTAAAACAACGGAATTTCAATGAGCCGTTCGCTCCGCCAATAGACTGTTTGGATATTTAATTCACAAAATTTTGTGGCTCCCAAAATTGGAACGGAATGCCAACCTGCCCAATGGCACTATAAACGCGCCATAACTGCACATTGTTTTCAACTGTTGGTCATCGACCACAAACAGTTCGTAACGTTCGGCACCGTCCAATGCAGAAATTTTGATGGAAGTTTGGTCGACGGGGCCTCTGAATGAAAAAATTAAAGCAATGGAAGAATTGGGGAAAATCCACCTGGAAATAAAGTGCCGAAACCAATTCATTTGTTGGGCAGCGCAAATTCGCTCCATCAATTTGTCCAAAGAGTGCACCAATTCGGGCGACTGTCCGTCCGAAAAAGTGCCGACAAATTCCATTGGCCGCCGTTCGGTGAGCGCCGTTTTGAATTTGGTGATAATAAACTGACAAAAATGGAAACATTTACAATGCTTATTTTTTGTATGGGTTTTCAAAACCCACGGCAAAAACGGGCATCGCAAAATCGGCATTGGTCCGCTCGCAATTCTGCACTCGGACCATGAAAGAGTTGGTGCCGAAAAAGGCGGACAACCTTTGAACAATGTGAGGTTGGGCCAAAGTGATGGACAACTCAGCTCATTTTAATTTTTCAAAAATTTTTAAAATAATATTTAAATTTAAACGACAGAAATTAATATTTTTAATAAACTTTAATATAAAATATTTTTAATAAATTTTAAAACTAATAAAATAAAAGATTTATGATAAAAATACTGATAATTTTACGGAGGAGTTATACCTCAAAAACGGCAATCGTAAAGAATGGGGGTCCCAAATATAAAATTATTATTTTAAATTTGATCTCAAAATAAGTAATTGGGGGTTTTCGAGGGCGCTGATCATGAGATTGAACTCGGATTTGCCCAGTTGCGAACCCCGGACCCGAATTCGAACAAAAAGTTGGAATTTTTTTCCAAAGGTACATTTTTCTGGGTAAAAGCTTCGATAATGCTTCATCTATTAATTGCATAAAAAACATGCAATTTACGCCAAAATTAGATAGATTTTAACGTGTATGTTGAAAAAAAAAATTCAACTTATTTGTTCGAATTCGGGTCCGAGGTTCGGAATTGGGCAAATTCGAGTCCAAATTCGTAATCAGCACCCTTGAAAACCCCCGGAAACTGATTTTAAACCTAAAATAAGAAAGTTAAATTAGGGACCACCATTCTTTACGATTGCCTCAAAAACTGCTTAAGACCCTCCTATGTGTGCTTTAAAAAGTGCCAAATCGAAGATTTATTACCCACCAAAATGTAACGGCCAAAGGGCGCGAGACAACGGCCAATCTCACGGAACATCGAAGTGACCAAAGCATCGCTTTCACCGCCCCTTTCGTCGGCACCGGCGGAGGACGGCAAAAGGGCATCTTAAAAATGAGACAAATCTGGCACAACAAAACATTGTTGAAAAAAGTAACGATTGGATGATTAAATCGCAAAAAGGGGTCCATTTCCGTGGCTTTTTGTGTGCGTTTGCCACTTCGTTCGCAAATGCCGTGCCACTCACCCAAAGTGCCCTTGTCCAACACAACATTCGCCGACGCGTCCGGCAATCCGAGCTAAAAATGCCAAAATAAAAAGGATAAATTTGCAAAATAAAATGTGACGTCAGCGGCAGAACGTTGCTCAAATTTGAGACTCGGACGCTTCTCGGAGTGTTTCTTTCGCTGCTGTGCAATCACCTGAAATTGTGAAAATGAGTTAAGTTGGAAAGTCGCACAATTCACAAGTTCCATTTTTTAAAGTTTTTCGTAGTGAAAATGGATGGTTCGGTGAAAGAATTTTTGCAATTTCTTATGTTTCAATTTCTAAAAACCTTCCCGATATCGACCCCACCGGACCCCACTTTTTTACCAAAACTTTGAATTTTAACCAAAAGTTGCAAAAACTGCATTTCTATAACAAAAAAAACAACCACAAAATTTCTGCGTTTTCTAATTCTCGTTTGGACCACTTTGATGTTTCTTTAAAAGGTTTATCAAAAAATTAAAATTTTCATTGGATTTCATTTATCGTATTTTTCCATTTTACTTGTCCATCGATGTCAATGCTGTGAATGTTGCGGAAACCGTTGTCATAAAGCTTAAAAAAAAGCTTAGTAAAAAGAAAAAACAAAAACAAGGAAAATGGCTGCGTCCACCTGCTCCGCTAAATTGGAGTTGCCACAGCCAATTTGCAAAATGGCATCCGATGGACGAATGTATTTGTCCAAAATGGGGCTCAATTTGTCGTAATTGCCATACCTAAAATTGCAATTTTTGCGAAGAAATAAACATTCCGACGCTTTCTTCCCCCGCCCCAAAGTCACTGATCAAAAAGCAAAAACAGAGTAAAACCCATCAAAACAAACGGACCACTCAAAAGGCGTGTTGCACTGCTGAAAAAATCTTCGCCAGTAAGAAGGGTCCGTAAAATCCTTCTCATTTCGTGGCAACAAATCCATTTATTCAAAAATATATCCTGTATATTAAATGAATGTTTAATATTTGAAAAGAAAAGCATCTCAAAGTGTGAAGAGAGTGCTTTCCACCATTTTCCCATGCGTTTATTCAATAAAAGTTTGTTTTGCTTTTTTAAATCCATTAATTTTGCTCAAATTTTAGGGGGACGAAGACATCAATGAAGTGTTGCTCTGTTGTTGTGCCGGACATTTCCGCGTTGGGACTTAAAGGGGAGAAGTCGGTGAAGAGGAAGAAAGCGCAGAAAAGGAGCAACAATCAAATGCCAAAAACGAAAAGCGACAACGCAAAACGGTCGGAAGAGCCGTGGATGAAAGAATGTGCGGAATATTTGGCGAACAAAAAGCAATTTGTCACAAATTAATAGCACAAAGTGCCATAATAAATTATATAAATTCAATAACCTCAGGACTTCTAAGTCTTTCTGTAATTATTGTTGTTGTTTGTATTAGCGAGTTTTGCTCGTTTTAATTTATCTGTTAAAATGAATACAAAAATAAGAATTCTAATTTAAAAAAATTTTCTGTACCACGTTTAGATGTCCAGCGGTGTATCCCACGCGTACATTCGAAAAATTCCAGATTTAATTTTAAAATTTTTTCATTGAATTTAAATTAAATGCAACAAACATTACGCCAAAAAATAACTAAAATTAAAATCATCAATTTTATTCCGTTGCCCGGTAATAAAAAATTTTCAGTTGTACTTGCTTAAAAATTCATTGTTTTGCTCTGTTTTTAATTGTTTTTTTGCTTAGTATTTCTGTCTGAAGTATTTTTTTGTTATAATGATCAACAACCACGTCAATGGGGCGAATGACGTCGACATGGAAAGGACCGAAAACGAAAGGTGCGCGGCGCGACTTTTGTTAAAAATGGATTCCTTGTCCGCTTTCCCTTTAACATTTTGTTTCTTAAACTAATCCGATCGTTTAAAAATTGTAAATTTAGTTTTGGTGAACTTAACCAGCGACTGATTGCGCTTAAAGCGGAGAAGAACAACAAAGAGAGTGCCACTTTGGCGGTCAAAGTGTTGGCCTTTTTTGTCAACTGCGACAACCTCAGGTTTCACAATTTTAAGCAAATTCACATTTCCTAATAGCACATTTTAATTATAAATTCATTTTTTTTGCATGAAAAGCGGTGTTTTCATTTTAGTGCTGCCCAGGATTTTGTGGAGGCGTTGAAGAATTTGCCCGAGTCGGCTTCCAACAGCGATTGGGCCCGGTGGTTTTATTATTTGGGACGCATCGAAGCGTTGAAGGGCACCGACGCCGAGACGTACAAAGCGGCAGAGAAACATTTTGAGGTTTTGGCACGAGCCAATTTTTAAGGGTTGTACACAAAATTTGAAAAAGTAAAATTATTTTTGTAACATCTAAAATTTGGGTCAAACAATTCGCTTTGAAATTGCATTGTTTTCCCTTCCAAATATTTCTCAGGTCGCACTTCGAAAGGCCCCACAAAACGGCGCCGTCGGCTTCAAACAGGAAGTGAACACAAGCAGAAATGCCACATTCAATTGGGCTTTAATTTCCCCAAATCGTTCGCAGGTGAACAAATGGGTCGTGCTGGTCAAATTGCTCATCGGTGAAATCCCCGAGCGCAGTCTCTTCCGCACGGCCGAACTTCGCCACGTGTTGGCGCCGTATTTGCTGCTGACCCAAAGTTGGTTTTATGCGCGGCGAATGGAAACGCACATTTGGACATTTGAGTCCGGGTTGTCTCATAATTGTCATCCATTTCCGACGAAAATTTAGAGTCCGATGTTTCCAAGGGCGACAATTTTTTAAATAAATTCCCCCCCCCCCTCCTAAAAAGAAAAGGTGTGGTTTCTTTTTTAAAATTTACAAAAATTGCTGAGCCCTCATCAGCTGTACGCCTTGGCGACGTGGCCGGCTTTGACCAGACGAAGCGCGAGCACGGGCCCATCTTTGTGAAGGACCGCACCGCTGCGCTTGTCGAGCGCATCCATCAGAGCGTCATTCGGACCGCAATTCGCAAAATTTCGACGACATATTCGCGCATTTACGTGTCCGACGTGGCCACCAAATTGAATGTTGGTCATTTTTTTTTTTGCATTTAATTACTACAAATTTCACATTGAAAAAGAGAGAATCAATGTGGGGGGCGGGATTGATGGAGTTGAATTTTGATGACGAACCATTTCAACTTCAAATTTAACTATTTTCCCTGTCAAATATTTTTTAAATTTTGTCACACACCGTCCATAAAAACCAATCGCTCCGATGGAAAGGGCAGTGTTTTCCTTCGCTTTCTTTGGCTCAGTTTTTCCTATTCAGTCGACCGAGCAGGAGGCGCATCGCGAGTTGGTCAAGGCGATCAAAGAGGGCATTGTTCGTGCTCAGTTGGTCGCCGGCGACCCGTTGGCGGGCGGGCGGCACTACGTCAAATTTGGGACCACCGATGACCAATACCGCGGGATTGAGCCCCGCAGGGAGTTCGACGCGCGGGTCAACGAACTGTTGGAGCTGTACCACCAGGCGGTGAAGGCACTGCGGTACCCGGACATGCGCAACCCGGAGGTGGAGACCATTGACGAGCAGCGCAGGCGTGAACAGTTGGTACAGTGCAAAGGGGCATAGGACTGACCGAACCGAACGAGGCGGAGGGTAGGCACTTCGTTTACGGTTTAATTGGGGGCGGGGAATGGCACTCCAATCTAACAGTTTGATTAAACATGGTCGACTTTTGCAGGCTCTCGAAATGGCAGCAGCGGAAGAGGAGGATGATGACGATTTTTGACCAAAACGATGCTTTTGTTTCACAAAAATTTTTTATATGCTGCGAAATGGGGTCGAGGATAAAACGAAGTTTTGACTTTTGCATTCGGAAACTTTCGGTGATAAATGATAACCCCTGGTTTATGGCTGATTAATAGAGTTAAGATTTTTAGCACCTAAAATTTAAGTGCTAAAAATGCTGAAATAGTTACGAAAAAGAGCAAAATACTTATGAAAAAGGTGTTAAAATTTTTCCTGGAAAAATCCAGTATTTTTATGCAAAATTCCAAAAGTGACTCATTTTTTTTTATCAATTTCGCCCGCACAATTGCAACTTTTCAAGAAAATAAATAAATAAATTGGAGTCGAATTTTGGGAAATCAGTTCTTCGGGGTATATTTTCTGAAATTTTTTTTTAAATTGTTTCTTAGGGCTGTATTTTTCGTTTTTTATTTCACTTTGACTATGGAATTTCTGAAAAAGGCGAAGTAAAAGAATTTTTACTTTTTTTGCTAAATTAGTTATTGATTTTAAAAAATTTGAGTCCAAAAATATTTGAGACGGAACTGACCCCTACTGCTCCCCCCACCCCCCGTTCTTACTCCCACTCCCTTCTCTCCCACTTTTTTCTCGTGCTAACAACAATAAGGCTTTAATCAATATTAAACAAAAGAAACGGCGAAAAACAACAATAAATAGCCACTTTTTATTCACAAACAAACACTTCTCAGCAAAACAATATTCACAACAAAGACCTGCCTATTTATTACTTTCTACAAATTCTTATTGACTAGAAATCCAGGTTTTTTCCTGTTTTGCCTGGACCTGGACCTGTATTTTTTTTCACATTTGACCTGGACCTTGATTTCCTGGACAAAAATCCAGGAAAATCCATGTCCAGGAAAAATCCAGGTTGCCGAAAAATGGCCTGGACCTGGATCCAGGAAAAATCCAGGCCTGGATCCAGGTCCAGGTCGATCTCTAGTTTTTACTAATTTTTATTTTAGATTTAAAAAAGATGATTGAATGAAACGAAATTGACAATTTTTGGGTGATTTTTAGTAAGAATCAAAAGTAAGACTGTTAAACCCTGATGATTTTTCATCATTATTTTAGCAGTTTTTAGTTTAAAAATAAATACATACCTTCTCAAATGCGCTCCAATTTTCTTCAAGGAACTCTTTGGCCGCTTCGTCGATGACTTCACGGACCGCTCTGTCAAGAGCCCTCTTTTCCCTCTTCCTCCCGCGTTCCCTCCTCCGTCCCCTCTTTTTCAGCAACTAAATTTCAATTATGCTACCTATAATGGAACACTCCGACTTTAATTGTTCAAAAAGGAGTTCATTGATCCTGAATTTCGGATTTCTTTTTCGCCATGGCCCAAAAATGATCAGAAAATTGTTCTAAATTCTAAAAAAGCAGAATGCGAAAAGGACCCTTTTTAAAGCCTTTTTGCATGTTTTCCCTGTGAGCAACGGTGAGTTTTGACGGCAAAAATGAAACCTCCGGCGCATTGGCGGTCGCCGCTTCCAAATCGCCCTCATGGCCATGACTCTCCCCGGTCAGTAGCAATTCCGCCGCTCTTCCGGCCATGTCTGCAATGAGACGGGCTTCCAGCTCCGCGATTGAGCAGTCCCTTGGGTTAACTGTTGTTGAAAGAGTTAACCCATCATTTCCCTGGCTTTAAATTCATTTCAAAAAAAAATTTTATTTTCGAATATACTTTTAATTAACCACAACTTTAAAAAAACCAGGTATATTTAGGCTGCGGTAGGCTGCGAAGTAAAAGAATTTTTACTTTTTTTTGCTAAATTAGTTATTGATTTTAAAAAATTTGAGTCCAAAAATATTTGAGACGGAACCGGCCCTTTGAGTACTAAGACGGAACCGGCCCAAGACGGAACCGGCCAGACGGAACTGGCCAGACGGAACCGGCCCCAGACGGAACTGACGAGTCTGTATCGTTTCGGCGCCGCCGTTTCGGCCCGCTGCTGCCCGTCCGTCATCTCGTCCCGCGTCGTTTCGTCCTGCGTCGTTTCGTCCCGTGTCGTTTCGTCCTGCGTCGTTTCGTCCCCTAAGCCAAAATGAGTCGTTTCGTCCCCAAATTAAATTCTTTTTTAAAAGGTTAGTGCTTATTTTGGCATTTTTTAGAGCCTAAAAATCCGATCCCTAGTTAATGAATTAATAAAATACTTTATTAATTGAGCAAATAACATAACATAATTGAAAAAACATAAATCAAACAAATTCTAAGGGGCATTCATCGAATCTTCCGTATTTTCATAGTCCTTCAATTTTCCTGCGTATCCTTCGACCTGTAGGCCAAGAGCCGTCATAACATCATGAATTTCGGCATCGTTGTTGTATGTTGCATCCGCCAAAATTCTCATGATGACTGCGTCCTGCAGCACGTAGCGTTTGTGTCGTTTGTGTATGAAGTTCCTTGCTGACCTCGCTGCGTCAACTTGTCTGTCGATGCTTCCGCTGACTTCAGAAATGAAATCGGAAAGGGCTGGGTGATGACAAAGACCCTTCTAAAATTATTTTATTTGGGGTTTTATAAGTAATAAATACAGAGAAATGAAGATGGGTTGCTTCGAGGCCATTGTTGGTCCGAGCGAGGGCAGAAGCCGCATGCGAGTGCACGTTCCAATATGGAATTGGGAGCAGTGCGCGACGAACGACGGGTTCTTCCCAAGGACGGGCTTAAAATTTTTTAAATCAACAATTTTGGGAATTTCTCTATGCCTGGCTGCAATTTCGTCGTTGATGATGGACTCAATGAGTACTGCACCAACGGCGAATTTTGCTCCACTGTTGACGGCCATGATAGTGTTGAGGGGGCGGGCGAGTCGATGCCAAATTGCAAGGGCTGCCGTGAGTACGTATGGTCAGATCCAACGGACGCAAATGATGTCCCAGCAAACGCTTAAAAGCAAATTAATAAAAATAAAACAAAATGAAAAAAACGGACACGAAAATGGAGAAAGACCACCAGGACGAACTCCAAACGCATTTTCACCATCAAGCAGCTGTTGCTGCGTCATTCCGATGTACGTCTTCGCAAAGTAGAGGAGAAACTGCTCCTTTGTTGCAGGGAAAACAGCAGATACGGCGTTCATTTCGGCTTTCTCAAAATCGCAAATGACTAAAAGAAAACTAGATTTTCACATAAATTTATGTGTTAGTTTTCACCTTTTCTCGGTGCGACCGGTGAAATTCGGTTTCGTAGAAAGTTCAGCACTTCCTCGTAGTAGCGTCGATGTTTCCCGGGCAGAAGACCCCAGACTCCAATGCACATTCGGTGGTTGACAGACGCGCCCACAACAAAGCACTGCTCCCACATGTTTGGTGCTGCCTTGAATGTCCCGTCCAAATGCCAAGTTGCACTGTTTTTGCTCAAAATGTCCAAAGTCTAAAAAATTTAAATTTAAATTCTGTTTTCGCCCCTGATGATTACCCGTTCGCTCCCAAAAACAAGCACAACGTCCTTTTCTCCAATTCTGACCGTGCGACTGTCGTAAAGCACGATGTCCTCGCCATCCTTCAGCCGTAATTTGTCCGGAATTGTGAATGCCTCCTCTTTTCGTTTCTCCAAGTTCGAAGTTTACGATGGCGTGTTCTTCAAAATCCGTTGAAAAGCCGACAATTCAGTGCCAGAAAATTTGGCAAAAAATTTTCAAAAAAACCCCTAAAAATACAATATAAATTGAAGTGGTTAGAAATTCTGTCTGATGTTATTGTTATACTCTTATGCTAAATCAATCCAAAATTAAAATAATGACCTAAATATGTTTAGAATCACCTTTTAACATTTAAAAAATTATTTTTGGAGGGGTACATTTAAAAAAAGTTTTTTTTAATTTTTTCACTAGAAATTTCTAAAAATTTTCAAAAATTCTCAAAATATGTATAAAACAATAATAAATTTGCCAAAATTTTGGATTTTTTTTTTGAGGATTTCCAAAAATTTCCTTAAAAAACCCGCAAAATATGTAAAAAAATCAAAATATGTAAGAAAAAGTCCAAAATATGTACCTAATATGTATAAAATCCCGAAATATGTATAAAACCCAGAAATATGTAAACATATGTAAATAAAAGTCCCGATTTTTGTTTGCAAACACAAAAAAGAAAGTGTTTTTCCTGCTATTTAGAGCAAGGAGAAGCCAGGAAAAAAATATGTATTTACATAAAATTGACATCCCTAGTGATTGAATTTCTTCAGGGAATATCCCACAATTATGAGATTAACCCATGATTTGTTATTTATGTTTTACAATTAATAAAATTTTCAGTTTAGGGTTTTTTCATTTGTTTACCGTACTTACTCGTTTAGAACCCCACCCCTCTAAATTAGAAGCCCCCCCCCCCCAAAAATATTTGTTTGCCAAAACGAGTTTAAATTTCCTGCCTATTTGACACTTAAATGTGGACCAATTATGTCACAAAAAAGGTCTAAAATAAAGAAAAATCTGGAGAATTTTATACTTTTTATTTGAATTCCCATTTTCAATAAAAATGATTTTGAAATTCAGGACCAAAGGGGGAGGACATGATTTTTGAGTGGGAAAAATTTTCACCAAAATCTTCCAAAATTTTTTTTAGAAGTTATTTAAGCCGCTGATCAGTGATCACGAAAATATAATCAGAAGGATCTTAAGATTCGTTAAGACCTAAGAATCCATCCGTATCAGTTGATTCTGAAGGGATGGCGCTGGTCAGGTTCGGATTCTTTCGATATAATTTTTTGTGCATTTTGGGTCTTGTAAACTTTATTGTGAATTTTTAACCATTTTCGTCTGCTTCAAAAGTTGCAGGGCCTTAAAAATCAGAAATTTTTTTTTGGCGCCGAAACGACCCTGGCGCCGAAACAGCGGCGCCGAAACGACCCTGGCGCCGAAACGGCGTCGCCGAAACGGCGGCGCCGAAACGACCCGTTCCCGGAACTGACCCCTACTGTTCTGGACAACTCAGCTCATTTTAATTTTTCAAAAATTTTTAAAATAATATTTAAATTTAAACGACAGAAATTAATATTTTTAATAAACTTTAATATAAAATATTTTTAATAAATTTTAAAACTAATAAAATAAAAGATTTATGATAAAAATACTGATAATGAAAGATAAATGTAAGATTTTTAAAAATAGTAATTTATTCACGGCTAAAATTTAAAAAAATATTTTTATTTTTAATTTAATTTTCATTTTTATAATTATTTTGTAAATTGTCGTAAGCTGAGTTGTCCCCCCCAGCAGCTGAATGGTCCCGACGCGGGGATAAACTATATGAACGCCCCGTGAAAAAATGGGTCAAATAATATACCAATCGATTCGTCTCGAGGAGCTAAGCATGGAAAAATATGTCTAGAGTTGCGGAAATGCCAAAAAACCGGTTTTTGAACCGGTTCAAAACTCGAAAAATTGAGTGAAAAGGGGGGCGGCTCCTGACTCTAAAATGATCAAATTTGGACAAATTTGGTACCATTCGAAAGCTCTTGATGAGCTAAGTCTAAAAAACAAGGTATAAACTCGAACCAATGCCATCTAAGCACTGGGACAACTGAGCCCCAGAGAAAATGGACACTTCAGTACCAAAAAAAGTTTTATTCTTATACACACCGTTTCAATTTTGGCCTCCCAGTTCCAAAAAGATTTGCATGTGTGGAGGTGGTTTTGTAAGATAGTAAAGGGACAAAGGGTGGTGGTTCGAGTCCGTTGTGCAACATGATTATTTTTATTTATTTTTGTCCAAAATATTAAAAAATTACGATTTTTGGGAATTGTTTTTGAAGCTTTTTCCCAACCAAATTGGACAATCTTGGTATCATTCGAAAGCTCTTGATGGGGAGAAGCTTTTTCTAAGCAAATGCTAAGCAATTTGATGAGTTAGAAAAAAGATATGATGCTTTGAAATTTTGTTTTTTGAATAAATTCTCGAATCGACCTATTTTCAAATTAACCTGACCTATCATTAGATGCAGAATATTTTTCTCTATCGATATGCAAAATTAAAAGAAATTCTGCCTGAGGAAAAAAAGTTATGCTGTTGGAAGTAAATGTTGCTTTTCCTAATAATAAAAATATTAGATAGTACGCCAAAAGGAGACAAAAAATTAGAGAAAAAAAGATAATGTTTTTCTCTGGCACTCTCTATTTATTGGTACACATCTCGTTTTTTGAAACGGTGTGTATATAATGCACGAAAATCGTTTAGCATTGAATATCGAGTATTGCGCTAAAAAACCGCCGCACACTCGACTACGGCGGCCAGTAGATGGGGCGAGACTACGGGCTACGGAAGAAGTCCGCGCGTGATCCGCAGGCGGTTGACTGATTGGCGTGGGCCCTTCGGGCCCCCGCAGTTCACTATAGTTCACCCCGACGCGGTTCAAAGCATTCAAATCAGAATTTCTCAAATTTTCGGGACGAACCACAGACTTTTTCTCTGCTGATGAGTAATTAATTGGTTTCTAGGAACAATTTTCACAGAATAAATTCACATTTCCACCTGTTAATTTCTTTTCAATGCTATGAAAGGCATTGGGATGAAGCACAGAATAATTCGTATTATTTTCATAATTTTTTGATTTTCGAAAAACTCGTCAAAACTTTTGTTCAGAAACAAAAAATTTTTATTACCCATTAAAAGCCCCTCAATTTATAAGTATTTTAAAAAATCCCGAGAATCTTCCCTTTGTTCAATTGTAATTTGTAATTTTAATTGTCCCTCTCCGTTTGTTGTCTCTCTCTAATATTTGCCCTTTGCATCGGTCAGTTGGATATTTATTTATTTAATTTTTTGTCGTCAATATTTAAAATTGGGTGGTCAGCTGTCATCACTCATTCTTCAGTGAGTCCTCTCGAATTATTCATTCCTTCCCCAATTATTTGTTCTGCACTTGTCCATTTACTCTATGATTTTGCATTTGTTTGGTTGGGCTTGGTCCATTCAAATAAGTCATTAGTAGAGCTCGGATAAAAAGGCACCAAAAATCGCGAAAAAGGCACTATAATAGGCACCAAAAAATTGAAAAAAAGGCATGAAAAGGCACGAAAATCGCGAAAAAGGCATGAAAAAAGGCATTTAAAAAATTTTTCTAAGGTTTTTAGGGAGCAAAACACGTAAAACTTAACCAAAAACTTAATTTTGGTCATTTAAATGGTTATTAAATATTTTATAATGTTTTTCGAATAAGGAAAATTTTTAAACCGAGAATTTTTTACCAAGAAAAAAAAAATGAATTTTGGCGATCAATTTTTGAGAAATTTTTTTAATTCTTAGGGATGTTTTTTCTGAAAATTTTTCAAGTCATTTCTTAAAGGTGTATTTTCCCGATTTTATTCTATTTTTGATGGAATTTTCGGAAAAAAACGCCAAAAAAGGCACTAAAATCGGAAAAAAACGTCAAAAAGGCACCAAAACGACAAAATGCCAAAAAAGGCATTTAAGGCACGAAAATCACGAAAAAGGCAAAAAAAGGCATAATAAAAGTCAACGTAGAAGCCTCAGACCAAGTGGAAAATGCGTTTTTTATGCTTAATATATCGAAACTAGTGCGCAGAAAAAAAAGGCATATGCCTCAAAATCCGAGCACTAGTCATTAGTGGTCGAAGGACCGCAAAATAATTGTGAAATAAAATTGGCAAAAATTGCAACAAATACTGTACATAATGAGAAAATGCCAAAAATAAGGAATAAATGTTTTTATTGCACTTTTGGATACGTTTCACACTTAATTATGTTTTTTTCCGTTGACGAATCCCTACAATAATCAGACAAATCATCAACATTGGGGTGGAGAAATGAGCAGCAGCAGACGGCGGGGCTATGGCGAAGTACGAAAAGTGCAAGTGATCAAATTAAAAACAAAATAATTATTTAAAAAGCAAAATAATTATTAATTTAAATTTAATATTAATTTATAAATTTAAAATATTCGTTACACATTTATTTAAAACTGATTACCTAAAATATTAATAATAAAAAAAAAATTATTTGCCTATTTTTGTGCCTATTTAATGCCTTTTGCGATTTGTTGTGCCTGAAGATGCAAACATTATATAATCGTGTTAATTTTAATTAAAATAATTATGTTTGTTTTTAAGCATAATTATTTTGCTTTTAATTTGATCATTTGCACTTTTCGTATTTCTTCTCAGCACGGATCAGACGCCATCTGAGCACCGATTTTAGTGAAAAATTCGAAGATAATGATTTCTAATGACAAAAAGTGGCATTAAAAGGAAGCATTTCGAATATTAAACTGCTTTTTGTGCATATTTCGTCAAAATAAAGCCGCAGAAAAAAGGAAATAGAAGTGCTGCTAAAAATGCCGTACGTGTTGAATACAAACAACGCAATTCTTTGCTCACTTTTGCACACCTCAGCAACTTTAAACGTCTCAGCCAGCCACCGACGCGATCTTGAGGCTTTCAGCAAGGCATGTGATAATTAGTGCTGTTCTAGACCGAAAATTTCGCGAGACCGACACTTGACCCCGAGACGAGACCAAATAAAACCCGAGACTTTTCTCGAGTCGAGAGTCTCGAACAGCTGATAATATATCCAATGGTGAATACCACTATAATTAAATTAATTAGGGAATGTCCTCTCTCAAGTGGGCGGCGAACCCGCGCGTCTTCACAATCATTGACCTGACTCTTGCCGTTCCACTCGCTTATGCGGCCTATCGAGTTTATAAAAACGGAGGAGGTTGAGATTCATGGGAATACCTAAAACACGATTCTCCCGCATTTAAGGCTTCGAAAACACTGAAACAGCCTGGGCTCTTGGCTATTGCGGGGTGAACATGCTCGCCTCTTTCGCTACGGCCTTCAACTCGAAAAAGATTAAAAAATTTGAGGTCGCACAATATTTGACTAAAAGTCATTGACTCACAATTCCAATGATTTTTGATTTTGCTGTCCATTTTATCCATTTTTTAAACTTTTAACTCTTAAAATTCCATTTATTTAGATTTTTGTCTATGCCAACATCTTTTCATCAGCTGTGGCCACAATGTTAGCGTTCTTCAAAATCGACAGTGTGGTCGGTTTCTGCTTTGCCCCTTATGCCCTGTGGACCGGATGCTATTTTTTATTCGCGAGTTTTTTACGCAACAAACAAATGCAAGAAAAAAAGGGACGATGAGATCGGCACAATGAAAGGACGGCAAAAACTGATTTGCATTAGCAAATGTTGCACCTTTTTCACAATAAAACATTGGGCCAATGAATGATTGATTTGTCACTTAAAAGCACACAGAGTTAGTAAGATTTAATTGCCTAATTAGCATCTTCCGTGGTTTTGTTGTTTTGTTCTAAAGCGCACTAACAAAGGAAGGTCCCCGGGTGTCCGTGGGATTTCCGAATGAAACTTGGTGCGTGGACATGGGTTCTTAAAAAAATGTTTTTATTTTCTGCGAAATGAGTCTGAGTGCCGAGTTATGACGTGCCAAAGTTTTTAAGTTTTTTAATTAAAGAAAAGAAATAATTGTTTCGCTTCTTTCCAAATTCAGAAATCCCACGGACACCTGGGGACCTTCCTTTGTAAGCACTAACTGGTGCTCATTTTGAATTCAAAAATATTATATGGCGTTTTGTTTATTTCTTTTATTTTGATTTTTCCATTTTAAATGGGTTTTGGTGCCATCGAATAGTCTTTTTCCCATTTTGTTTTGGTTTTCCCACCCTCACCCTCCACAATTTTCGGCATAATGTCCGCCGATTGGGTGCAGTACAAACAGCAATTGTTGCGTGCCTATTTCTTCTCCAGCAGTCCCATTGCTCCCCCCGACTCGCCCTTCCACAAGGAATTCCTCGCCTTTTTGGCGCGTTGCGAGGCCAAAGTCGTCGCTTCATCAGCGAGTGTTCAGAGGTGGCCATTTAAACAAAGAACAAAAAAAAGGCAGTGGAAATGCCGTGCCAAGATCTTTGAAATTATTTTTAAAACATTTTATTGCGGTAAATTCCGTAAAAAGTGGCACTTCGATTGAATTCATTGGCATCCGTTTAATAACAAAATGCTTTCCTCCAAGGGATGTCAAAAAGTCGGACGATGACCAATTGTCTTCTGCCTCGGCCGACCCCTCCGATTGGGCGGCGGTGCCGTGCAATTCCAACGGCGTCCCCGCCGGGCCTTACTCCAAATATTTCGCCTCCTCCGTCCGACTGAGTGACAAAGCGGTGGACCGATTCCAACTGATGCGAAATGTGAGGGCAAAAATAGAAAAACGAAAAACTATAAGAAATTTGAAATTGACAAATTTAATTGGTATATTTAAAAGTCCCAAATTGGGCATTACGGGGGTTTACTCCATTCAAAAACAGTCCCATTTATTTTCAAAAAAACGGTGGATTTTGTGCTTTTTTTCGCAGGTGCCGGCCGAAGCGGTGCGCCAATTTGAGCATCTCATCGGCCTTTATTACCGTTTTCGGAACGCACGAAACTTCAAAAAGCTGAAGAAACTGAAGCAGTCCCAACTCGAACTGCCCATTTACCAAAGTCGGACGGAAATCCTCGAAAAATTGGAAGAAGTGGGCGGAAATTCGGGGGGAAATCAAAAATAAATAAATATGAATTTCCAGAACCAAATCATAATCATTGCGGGGGACACGGGCTGCGGCAAAAGCACACAGGTGAAAGACATGGACACAAATTTGGGGTAAAAGTGCCAAATTTTTAAAAAAGAAAGGATTCCGCCCCCTTTACCTTACGTTTTTCTGTTTTTGCTTTATTTTCGTGTTTAGCTGCCCCAATATTTGTTGAACGCGGGTTATGCCAGAATCGCATGCACTCAGCCGCGACGGATTGCATGCACAGGTCGAAAATGGGGGGGGGGGAGAAAAAAAGCATTTTCTCAGAGTTCAAATTGAGACTTTGACAAAAACAAATTCTGGTTTTATCAAAAAAATGACTTAGAAAGTCTCGACAAATCCGAAAAATCACGACACTTTTTATTAGGAATATAGTCTTACTTTTTTCTCATTGTCAATTTTAAAGTTTTTGGCTTTTCCTCCCCTTTTGGCATTTCCCACTTTTTTGGCATTTTCTCCATTTCCCTTTTCTTTTTTTTCAGCGCTCGCCCAACGCGTCGCCTGCGAACTTTTGAAGCAGTTCGACTCGCACATCGCCTACCAAACGCGCTTTGACAAGACCAAGACGAGTGCCACGCGGATGCTTTTCCTCACCGAGGGTGTGCTGCTCCGGCAAATGGTCGACGACCCGGGCTTACAGCGGTACGACGTGGTCATTTTAGACGAGGTTGGGCAATGGCAAATTAACGGACACCGAAAGGGTGTGAGGGGAGGAGGACGTCATTTTTCATTTTTTGGTCCAAATTTTTCCATTATTTCCCTCCTTTTGTTCGTCCCTCTTTCGTTTTACTATTTTCTCCTCTATTTAAGGTTCACGAACGGAACATTTCCGGCGACCTTTTGGTTGCGCTTTTGCGCAGTGCGTGCCAACGCCGTGGCGACCTAAAGGCATTTTTGGCATTTTCCAGTACCAATTCCCTCTTTTTAATAATTGTTTTCCCAGTTAGTTTTGATGTCAGCCACCATCAACATCGACCTGTTCCAAGGCTATTTCCCGGTATAGGAAAATCAGTCAATGGAAAAAACTTTGGAACCACCCACACACAACACCAAATTAGGTAAATTTAAAATCTTATTTTTACGGGGTAAGTTTCAGTCCCTTTTTAAATAATTTTCCTTTTGGACACTTCCATTGTTTTTTCATATTTTCTCTCCCCTTTCTCTTTTAGGTATATGCCCCCTCTGATCCGTGAAGTGGACACCTCCAAAAGGGCGGTTCGAATTGACCCCGGACCCTTCGTGAACATTTTGCAGCTCATCGACAAGAAATACCCTTCCACGGAACGGTGGGCGTGCAAATTCAAATTTTTAAAATTCAAATTGTGCATGGGACGGCCTTTTGCCATTGAATTCGAATGTTTTGCTTTTTGGCATTTAAAAACTCGTAAATTTGGTGGTTTCTCGTCTCAATGTTCATCCCTCTACAACAAAACTCATCCATTCGTTCATTCATTCTTTCTTTTGTTGTCAGTGGCGATGTGCTGGTGTTTCTCAACGGCATCTCCGAAATTTCGATTGTCGCCGAGGCGTGCAAAGAATTCGCCGAATTCACCAAACGATGGATTGTGCTCATTTTGCACAGCACTCTCTCCGTGGAGGAGCAGCAAAAAGTGCGACGGATCAAACATTGTCTTTTCGAATGCTTTTCCTCCCCCTTTTCCTTTGTGCCATTGCTTTTCGAATGCTTTTCCTCCCCCTTTTCCTTTGTGCCATTGCTTTTTGAATGCTTTTCCCTTTGAGGTGTTCGATTTGGCTCCGATGGGCGTCCGCAAATGCATTCTGTCCACAAACATTGCCGAGACGTCGGTGACCATCGACGAGATTCGTTTTGTGATCGATTCGGGCAAAGAGAATCTGATGCGTTACGACCCGTCCGTCCGCACGCATCGGCTGACCGAAAGTTGGATAGCCAAAGCGAGTGCCAACCAACGCAAAGGTGGGGGGGAGGCACTGATCAGCAGAATGGGGAAAAGGGAGTGATCAGACAATGCACCGGTGGTGGAAGGACTTACGCCCATGCCACCGATAGTTCCTTTTTATTTGATACAAAAAAGTGCCATGCCCGCAATTAGAGGGACAAAAAGGGTGCCGCCAATTCCGCGGTGCCCCCACTCAAATTGCCAATGCTTTTCGTCTATTTGATAGTTTTTGTTAATTCCCCACATTTTTCACTCGGATATCCTTGGATCAGATTCTTTGAAAAGGTCGTGCCGGACGGACGGGGCCCGGCGTTTGCTTCCGCCTCTATTCGGAGGAGGAATTCACCAAAATGGAGGACTTTACACTGCCCGAAATCAAACGGGTGGCGCTCGACTCGCTGGTCATCCAAATTCTCGACATGAATTTGCACAGTGAGCGGAGGGGGGGGGGGAGAAGGGCACCCGTCGCTAAATGTTGGAAAGTTGGAATTTGTTTTAAAAATTCAAATTTAAAAATGGCATCGAATTTTGTACGTTTTTGCCCCCTCCCCCCGTGGCAATTTCGTCCAAATTCATTTTCTCCTTTAAGTCGACGTGCGCGACTTTCCCTTTTTGGAGCGGCCCGACATGCGAACACTGAGCGAAACGCTGGAGGCACTGAAAGCGCAGGGCGTCGTGGACGCACACAGCGAACGGACGCTGACGCCGCTGGGCATAATTTTGGCCAAATTGCCGGTGGATGTGGCCATTAGCAAAGTGAGGGAGAATATTTATCATCCAAAAATGATGTAAGCGCAATTATGGGATAAACCGAGGGAAATATTCGCCACCACCGCTTATTCGTTGGCAGATGTTGATCTACGCGTGTGTGCTCAACCAGCTGGACATTGCTCTCACAGTGGCCGCCAGTCTCTCCGTCCAGTCGCCGTTCACCAATCGGTGGGTCATTGGGCTTCAACGGGGGGCGGGGCGAGGGATGGGGCAAAAATGTTTTGTAATGCCATTGGTGGAATACAATCAATTAGTGCCGGAGTCCGAACCCATGAAAAAGATCATTAAAATATGTGTGTTGTTGTGCAGCTCCTTCCGTGACTCGGACTGCATCAACGGGCGCCAGCATTTGCTGTCCGACATGGGCTGTCCGTTCACACTCATCCGCGTCTACGGGCACTGCCCCTTCCGTTTTCTTCTCTCTTCCCATCCCAATCAATCGATTAATCCGTGCCCTTTCCTCCAGGGAATGGCTCCGCGTACGGCACGAGGGCGTCGAGGACACGCGCCGCTGGACGCGGCGATTGGGCATTGAGGAGGCACGGCTGTACGAGATCACCAAGCTGAGGCGACAGTTCCGCGAGATTCTCGAGCAGAATGAGTTGGTGCCGCGTCGGGAAGAGCGCGAGTGGGCGGCGCTGAGTTCGCGCGAGCGGCGACTGCTGGTGGGCGAGAAGCGCAAGCTGTACGAGCTGAAGAAGCGGGCCGGGCACGAGGGAAAACGGACCAAAGTGCTGCGCGAGGGACAGCACTTTGACACGATCATGGAACGCAACCGGGAGGAAGGTGAGTGTCGAGAAATGGGCCACCGGCACAATGGGCGGGTGTATCTTGGCACTTTATTATCTCTCACTCTAATCCTTCCCTCTCTCTTCCTCTGTTTCTCTCTCCCTCTTCTCCTCTCCCCCTTTCTCTCTCTCCCTCGCTCTCTCTCTCTCTCTTTTTCTCTTTCTCTCTCTCGTACTCCGCACTCTCAGTCCGCTTTCTTTTCCCTTACACTCTCTCTGACTTATTCCCTTTCTGTGTCTCAGAATCGCACATTTTGGCCAATGCTCAGGAGCAAATTCAGCACTTGGAATTTTCGCTGGTCACCGGCGGCAAAGGAATGGAGAGGGAATTGGCCAGCCATCGGTTGGACGACAATGTCGCCACGGAACTGAAACTTGTGCTGGCCGCCGGCCTCTACCCACAGTTCGGCGTCGTGGACCCGACCAACAATTTCCGAGTGCGACGAGTAGCGAATGGTTACCCAATAGGGCGTACGGCCCATTGGAACAGTTTCCGCTCATCAAAATGCAAAAAAATTTGCCCTTCCGGTTTCCCTAATTCCATGAATCTGTCTATTGTATTGATGGCTTTTTCCAATCCCTGAAATTTAGGGAGTACCCCCCCCCCCATTTCTCACTTTTCCCATTCTTTAGGAGGGTCACGACCAATTCGCGCACACGCCCTCCAAGCCGTTCGTGGTGCTGCACCCGAACAGTTCGCTTGGCCAACGGCCCGAAGTGCTGCGATCGGACGATTTGGACTCGGAGGGCCATTCCGCGCAGCACCAACTCATCTACTTTGGCCTTCTGTTGGAGACGACGAAGCCGTACTTGTGCAATTCGTGCCGCATCCCCGCCTCCTTTTTGTTGGTCATCGCCAGAAATGTGCGACCGTTTTCCCGTTGTTTATAAAATGCCATGCTTTTTCGGGATTTTCTCTCCTAATCAAAAAGAGGAAAGGGGGAGGGACGGCGTTTGGGTCCTTCGTTATGCTTTTCTTCCAATTTCGTCTGATCAATGCTTTTCTTGCTCATCTGTCAGATCACTTGCGTCTCTCCGTCTGTGCTCTGTTGCGACGGTTTTGTCGAGTTTCACTTTGTGAAGGCGCGCCATTGCGACGATTCGCTGGCATTCGCCTGTCGCGTGCGTTCGCTGTTTCTGCAGTCGCTTGAGCATAAATTGCGCAGCGACGACTACGGCGACTGTCGCGAGTTGGAGCGGCTGATCATCAAATTCGCACGCCTCCAACATCCCTTCAGGCATTGTTTTAGATCAACAAAGACAGAGAGATGGAGAGAGAGCGAGGGAAAAATATATAAAGCAAGAGAATGGTGAGAGAGCGAGGGACAGAGAGAGAGAGGAGAGATAGAGAGAGAGTAACAAAAATATTTCTCACCCTTTTAACACAGTATCCGAAGACGAATAGACCCACCCAGGAGCATGGAGTACGGTGTGTTCACCGCCGATGGAATGCCGCACCCGCTCTCCGCCTCCGTTGTGCCGACCGCCGATGGCCATGGCATTTTGGACGCTGTGGCGGAAGACGAAGAAGTAAACAATTGGAATTGCTTGGACGCAACGGAGGGAGAATGCTAATTATAATCCAATTTAAAAAGGACGCGGAATTGGACGAACAATTGGACAGGCGAAAGGCGGAGGAGGAGGAGCAGCAGCGTGCGAAGGGACGCGAGTATTTTTGCGACATTTGCGGACGGACACTTTGGTTTGCGGACAATGTGCAGGCGATCAAACACAAAAAGGGACACCAGCAAAAGGAGGAGGAGAAGCCGAAGCAGGACGAAGACGGAGAAAGAACAGATGGATGACCAATAGACACACCGTTTCAAAAAACGAGAGATGAACCAATAAATAGGGAGTGCACAGAAAAAAAACATTCTTATTTTGGCGTACTATTTCTTTGTCTCTGATAATAGAGAAAAATCGAATTAACACCGATAGAGAAAAAAATTCTGCATCGATTTCTATGTTTGATTTCTTTAGAAGCTTCTCCTCATCAAGAGCTTTCGAATGATACCAAGTTTATACACTTTGGTTGTCAAAAAACATTCAAAAATAATTTCCGAAAATCGTACTTTTTTCATTTTTTGGACAAAAGTAAATAAAAAGTATTCATGTTGAACAACGGACTCGAACCTCCTCCCTTTGTCCCTTTACTATCTTACAAAACCACCTCCACACATGCAAATCTTTTTGGAACTGGAAGGCCAAAATTGAAACGGTGTGTAGAGATTCTCGAATTCATTGAGAAAAGTTAATGTTCGAAGGGCAATCCGGAAGAATGGGGGTCACTAATTTTTATTTTGGGCTAAAACAAGTTTTAGGGGTTTTCAAGGGTGCTGACTACGAATTTGAACTCGGATTTGCCCAATTCCGAACTCCTATCCCGCTTTCGAACAAAAATTGAAAAAAAATTTCAAGATTGGACTTTTTTGGGGTAAAAGCTCTAATTCATGCAACAACTATTATTTTTTGGTAAAATAATGCTTCAAATTGTTATTGGGTAAAAATGCGCGGTTTACGCCAAAATTTGACCGATTTGAACGTATATTTTTGAGAAAAATTCAACTTTTTGTTCGAATTCGGGTCCGGGGTTCGGAATTGGGCAAATCCGAGTCAGATTCGTGATCAGCACCCTCGAAAACCCCTGTATACCTATTTTTAGCTCAAAATAAAAAAGTTAAATTAGGGACCCCCATTCTTCAGGATTGCCGTTCGAAGAAAATTCATTTTAAATAGATTGAAGAAATAATGATCAGTGTGTTTGCGGCTCAGACAATTGCGCCCAATTTTTTCAAGTCCTGATAGCCTAAACAGCATTGTATAATTTCCGATCTCTAGACACAACAATATCCAATATACAGCGTACTCAAAGAACAATGATTTAACGGAAATTATATTTAATGAATGGGATATCAACGTCTTCGTTTTCCTCATTCTGGGTCAACGCCTCAAGAACGATCGCTCGGCGATGGTCCGGCACTTTGCCACGAGACACTTCCTCGAAAACCGCAATAAGACTGAAGTTTGACAATTAAACAGAAACAAAAAGCCAATTAAAACTCACTCCATGTTCTTGCGCTCGGCAACTTTTTCTGCGGGCTGAAAGAACGCATACAAAAGGGAGACGCCGGAAGAAATCATTGAAACGGTGAGGCCACTCTTACTCTAAACGAACAGAAAAAAATGCAAAAAGTTAAACGGTGGAAGCAATGACCACCTCAACCCAATCAATCAGTTGCCCCAATGTCATCGGTCCGTCAACTTCGAAACGGTCCCAAAGAGTGAAGTCAATGTCGAGGTACTGAAAAGCGGAGAAAATAACGAATGACGGAAATAACCCAAACAGAATCAAAACTCACCTTCTTCTTCTGCGCTTTGCCCGGCTCGCTGAACGCAATGAAAGGCGTAGCCAAGTTGATAAATGCATTTTTGATGTGTTCGATCTGAGCCGTCGAGCGCCTTCCATCCGCCTCAATGGTTTTGTAGAGTTCGATGCAGACGAGCCCTGAGACGAGCGCAGTTGTGGTGGCCAACGCCGGGATGATTTTGCCCGCAATTTGTTTTGTCTGAATGCGAAATCATTCGGGATAAATCCGTCGAGAAATCAACCCACTTTCATCCGATCAGCCTTTTCGATGTCGTAATTATCGGCTCGCAAATTGGAGGCACTCGTCACGAAGTCGACGTGGTGGTTGGAGTCGTCGTCCTTCTCAAAGTCAATGGGCGTCATGCGGCGAATGTTCTCCAAGTTCAGCCTGGCCAATTTCACGTTCAGATCGTTCAGCCGAAGTACAGTTTCGTCTGGAAAATTGTAATCGAAAATATGATGATAAATGAATCAAAAATGCCCACCTCCATCGCCATTTGCTGTGTTGCCATCATTGGCAGTCGCCTCCGCGTCGGTCACAGCGATGCGCACTCCCTCTTGTGGTCTGAACGGTTTGGAGCAGTACGCCATGGCCAATTGTGCCACTTTTTTGCGCTCAGTGATCGGAGCCAAACTGTAAGATTGGGCACGCAAAATGGAAGCGGAGAAGACGAACTCGAAGTGTTCAGGCTAAAAATGGACAACGGGTTCATTGGCTTAAATTGGGCAGTCACGTTGTTAACGTCGAAGTTCAAAGTGTGCGGACAGCGTTTGGTTCCACTCCAAAATTTGTCGCCTTGGGCAGTAAGCTAAAAGCAAATTTATATAAAAAAGAAAAAAATGGATGGATGGAAAGGAAAACGACCATGCTGGAAGGGAAATTGTGCAGCATTTGGGCAATGTCGTTGTGGTAAAGCGTGTCGAACAGTTCACGGGCCCAACTCACACATTCTTCCGCATTTTTCGGGTATTCGACGACCAACGCACGCTCAAGCGTACTGAGCACTTCGATCTGCAAAAGAACTCGGATAAAAAAAGATAAAAGATGGAAAAAGAAAGGACCCGCTGAGAAAAAGTCATTTGGTTCACTCGGTGCAAAAAGTCGTTCACATTGTCCAAGTATTGGTTGACCGTCTCCGCAACCGAAGTGAAATAGTCGGTGAACTTCTTAAACGGGACTTTTCCTACAACTGAAATTAGGTCAATAAATTTCACCGCTCGCGCCCATTGAATGGTGTGATGGATTTGGTAGGGGAAGTTGCGCAGCGTGCAGATGGGCGTCTCCTTCTCGGGCGGGTCGGACGTGGAGCCGTAAGACTCCGTCAAGTGCGGGAAGACCACTTGCGTGTTGCCCTTTGCGCCCATTGTGCCGGACTCGAGCAGCGGAAGCTGATAGTACACGCAGCGGCGGTCAACGTAACGGCCTGGCAAAATGGGCAAAAGTGCCAATTTGAGTCTGCCCCCCCCCTTCTCCTAATTTCTTACGTGCTTCGACATTGTCCAGCGCATTACAGACGCCGTTCAGACGGGCGAAGAAGTCGTCGCCGAAGATGTGCTCGGTCGACTCGGCGACGATCTCAGACATCGGATTGATGTGAATGGTCGAGTTAAACGCTTTGACGGAACGGGCGGCGACTTCGGACTTCTTTTTCTACAGAAAGGCGATGACAAGAAATTGGTCACATTTAAGACTCGCAACTGACCCCAACATCAGGACGACGAAACAGAAACTGGCGGTTCAAATTGGACACTTCGATGGTGTCGGGGTCGGTGATGGTCAGCGAGCCACTGTTGCCACAGCCCAAGCCCATCATCGCCTGGCAAAACGTACTTTTATTACAATTGGCAGCAAATGACTGACCATGTTCTTCAGCAGCTCACAGCCAATCGCTCCGGCGCCAACAATGAACCATTTCTGTTGCTGCAACGCCTCCTGAAAAGCCCACCCGAAAACGGCCGCCTGTCCGTCGTAGCGATTGTTGCGCTGCAAATGGACAGTTTTTGAACACTCCAACAGCAATTAGTTGTCCGTCCAAAAACTCACCGGTGCACAATCGTTCTTCTCCAACTTGGCGGCGTCAAAGGTCGAATCGGCGCCCGGCAACGCCTCAAGAGAATCGGTGTACAGAAACTGCTTGAGGGGCGTCGTGTGGTGCGTCACTGCCTTCATCGCCTCTTGGGCCACCAAACCGCCGATGAGCGAAGCGATGGGTTGGAGATTTCCACACGCCTTAAAGACGGGGAGGAATTCGAAGTTGAAAGTGCACAAGGGACCTGGTAAGAGAAGTTGAAGAGCAGTGAGTCCGGCATTTCGGGCGCATCTTTTGGCAGCATTTCCTTTAACAATTTTGCGTCGGCATCGGAACGGGGCAAAGGGCTGTAGTTTTTCTGAAAGGAAAACCCAACCAAATGGAAAGTCGCAAGATGACGAACCATCTCCTCAAAACTGTACAAAGCCTGCCAAAGGGCGTGAAGTTGCGCAGGTTCGTCGAACTTGGCAAAGTCCCAAATCATAAAGTCGGGCTCGGCGAGTGCGCGAGACAATGGCTTGAAGGACATTTTCTTGGGCACTTTGACTTGCTGAACACGTCCACGCGAAACGGGGCCCTGAACTGCGCCAGAAAAGGCCGCGAGAGCATTTCCAATGTTGAAGACTTTGCCTAAAAATGGGAGGACTGTAGATGAACCAACAAATGATCAGTGGTGGCACTCACTTCCCTTCAAAGTGACTGGCACTGGTGGAAGTTCGTTCAGTTCGGCGTGCTCAAAGTCGGTGAACACAACGTGGTCCCCGTCCTCCAACTGGTGAAATGCGCCTTCGAGTGTCGTCATGTCGCCGCTTTCGCAGTCGATGTACTCAACGAGCACCTGAAAATCGGAACCATTCAATTCGCAATTAAATTAATTATTCCAATTTCCACCTCTTTGCACGTCTCCCCGTCGGAATCGTTCACAACGAATTCGTCGCCCAAGTCCACAAATGCATAAGAGAACAGTCCGCGCGCGTCTGCCGAGATGAACATTTTGCGATGGTTGCGCATCCAACCGTTCACTTCCGTCTGAGTGGAAAAGGACGCGTCGGTGAGAACGACCAACTGAAAGAACGACGGAATTAGGCGAGACGGGAAAAGGAAGGAAGCGTTTGCTGACGTCGAATTGTTTGACGAAATCCTCCGACAGATTTTCCACAGACAATGCACAGTTCACAGTGTCGTTGAGCTCCGCCAATTTGTCGAAGCAAACTTTGGCACGGTTCGTTCCCACGTCGCTTTCCTTGGCGTAGAAATGCGCCGACAAATCTCTGAACGCCAACGCTTTTGTGTCGTGAAGAGTCACCGAGCGAACACCGCCTGAAAAGCCGCGATTGTTTAGTCATGCAAAGTAAAATCAAAGAATGGCGGCACCAAGGATCAGATTCTTCGCCACCTCCACGCCCACGGAGCCGAGGCCACTGACGAGAACCGACGCCTTGCGCAAGTGTTCCATGGCGGAATGTCCAAGCGCATAACTAAACAGGAAAAACCACAATAAACAATTATATCAAAGGCATTTGTCGCGGCTTACATCTGCCGAGAGTACAAATTGGTGTCGATGGCCGCCATTTGTTCTCCGTTACTTTTTGGTGCCTAAACGGAAAAGAAGCAGCGCAAAATGAGCACTAGTGATTTGGTTTTGACGCATTTCACTTTCCGACAATAAAAATGACAGAATAAAATTCAACGGGGCAAAAAAAATGGAATGAGAGTGGACCACTTGAATTGTGCTTCTTTTATAGGAAAATCAGTCAATGGAAAAAACTTTGGAACCACCCACACACAACACCAAATTAGGTAAATTTAAAATCTTATTTTTACGGGGTAAGTTTCAGTCCCAGTTGAATTGACGACTATGCATTTTAAGCCATTCTTCCTTCATTTTTGAGACATCCTTATTTATTCAAACGCGCTTCAGTGGAGACTTGCCTTAGAGACATCATCCAAAAGCTATTTTGTAGAGAGTTTTGTTCTCTTTCTGTTCGTCATATTTATCTTCTACGGAAAATTTTTCCCAACCCCCTAGAAATTTTTCGAATTTACTTAGATTTTCATATTTTTTCAACCGCAAAAATTTTGTGTTTAATGACTTTTTTCTGGCATAAAGTGAATAGAAAATGCTTATAGGATGTCTTTACGTTATCATAGTGTTGATTGCTGTTAGTTTGATTCGGTTGGTCAAATGTTATAGGCGATTTAAGCCTTTTGGCCCTTAATTTCTCCTGAAAACTTAAAAAATTCGACATAACTCTCCCTGAAAGACATATTTCTGTCCGCAAAAAAACAGAAATATGAAAAAAGATTTGTTCTTTCTTATTTAGCTTGTTTTATCAGTTTCTTTTTGGTAGTTGTTGAGATTTTCCTCAGTTTTCCAAAGTGTCCCTATTTTAATGTTACAACACTTTTTCGGAAAAAAATTCGTAAATCTTTTTTCCGTCATCATTTCGCCTGTCAGTAGGCGAGATGTCGGTAACCTATTTTTTCTTAAAAAATTAGCGAAAAATCTCTAAAATTTGGTAATTCTTTAGACAAAATCTGTGTAATTTATGCCAAAAGGAATTGAATTTAGGCGATACATTGACTAAAGGAATGTGGAGCCATCACATCATTCATAAAAAATTAATTTTTTGTAAAATTTTTTGGAGTTAATTCAAATCAAACCCCCGCCCCCGCCCCCGCGGGGGCGGAATTATCGTGCCCCCGTCCCAGCAACATATTAATTTTAAATTCCAACGCCAAATTACAAAGAAACATTTTGCTGGCGGCCAGGGGCGGAGCAAAAGCTGTAAAAATAGATAAATTTCAAAATCCATTGTGTAAACGATGGAAAAAATGCTAATTTATCGTTTCAAATACACCCCTATTTTCCCAGCGTCGCTGGTATGAGCGACAAAAAAAAAAAATGAATTTCTTCAAGGAATATCCACAATTATGAGATTAACCCATGATTTGTTATTTTATTTTTTACAATTAAAAAATTTTCAGTTTAGGGTTTTTTCATTTGTTTACCGTACTTACTCGTTTAGAACCCCACCCTCTAAATTAGAAGCCCCCCCCCCCAAAATATTTGTTTGCCAAAACGAGTTTAAATTTCCTGCCTATTTGACACTTAAATCAAAATTTCAAAAAATTTCTTTTGGTTTCAAAAAATCTATGGCCAAAAAAATGATTAGAAAACCAACTTTTTGAAATTTTCTGGGCATAAATTTTTTGTAATTTTGCAGGTTATTTATTTAAAAATTGTCTATCGAACAAATAAGCAGCTTAAAATAGTTTTCCGGATGTTTTAAATAAATTTTTGATTGAAAAAATCGATTTTTAAGTGTACCAATTTTCAAAAAAAATCTTTACTTTTCATTGAAATCCCTGTAAGTTCTCATAAATCCCAAAATGTGTATAATCGCGAAAATCTTTAGTCATATTTATCATCCAAAAATGATGTAAGCGCAATTATGGGATAAACCGAGGGAAATGAATGAAACATAAATGTGCAGGGAGCGAAGCCAAATGCGTTGCCAGGGGTGGGTGAACCCTCCCCCTTTCTAACAAATTTTTTTTGTGGCTCACTGGTATTTATTTGGAATTGTAGCAAAAGTCCGCTCCAAAATGAAATTAGCGTGACTTGTCAACCTATTCTAAAATTGGTTTTTTGAACTTTTGTTTCAAAAATGCGTTGGTTTTTCGGTGGTGCCGATGGTCCACCAAGAAATATTTTTAATGCAATTTTTTTTATTGGCTATAGCCCTGGCGACCCCCTTGCCCTTCTCACCCAACCCCTGGCGCTCAACCGTTCGTAATTTGGCTTGACGTACTTTTTTGCACATAAATGAAATGATAGGTAAGGAAAACACAAACAAAAGACGAAAGTAACGCCGAAATGAATCGGAAAAACCGAGAACATAAATGAATTATAGGCTCTATGGGAATCACTGATCGATATAATCTATTTTTGAATTTTGCCATTCTTTTGCGACTGACTGATCAGTGAGTGATCAGAGGTCCAACAGAATGGTCAGCGGGTCTTCCACCGCCTGTTTGATTTTGCGCAGAAAAGTGACCGCCTCTCTGCCGTCGATCAGGCGATGGTCGTAAGTGAGTGCGATGTACATCATCGGACGAATTTCGACCTAAATCAATGCGTTATTTTTGCTACAAAACAAACTGAATTGTCCGATCTTTTCTCGACTTGCCTTTCCATCCACCGCCACAGGCCGATCGAAAATGCCGTGCATGCCGAGAATGGCCGACTGCGGTGGGTTGATGATCGGAGTGCCGAACAACGAGCCGAACACACCGCCGTTGCTTATGGTGAAAGTGCCGCCCTCCATGTCTTCAATCGCCAATTTGTTGTCACGTGCCTAAAAACATAGCAATTTAAATTTGTTTTTTCATTTCTTGAATCTCAAAATGGCAGAAAAAGGCATTATAAAAAGATGGTCGCCCCCCTCACCCAAGCCGAAATTCGGGACTGTCCCTGGAACGCGGTTAAACCCATGGCGGCGGCTAACCCTCACCCATCCGAAATTCAAATCCTCGCCGCACCTTCACTCCCAAATCGCCAAGCGTCTTCTCAATGTCCGCATAGCTCATCGACTCCACGTTACGCACCACCGGCACGACCAAACCCCGCGGGGTTGCCACCGCAATGGAAATGTCCACAAAGTTTCTGTAGACAATGTCTGCGCCCTCGATTACTGAAGGGGAGGGGATTGAAATACGTTTTAATTTGTTAATAAAAGAAATTGCAACCAAAAATCCAAATTCCAACCCGTTTCGAAAACCCAGTGCATTTTTAAAATTAAATTCCATCCTTTGGCTACTGACCAGCATTAACCACGGGCAGTTCCTGCAACCCAATTGCGGACGCGCGGACGAACGGAGACATCAGACCCAACTTGACACCATGCTTCTTCGTGAACGCCTCTTGGTACTGCTTGCGCATCCGTACCACGTTGTACAGATCGACCTGAAAAGAGCAAGGAATAAAAATGTTTAAAAAGATAATTATTCTATCATTCGATTTGTTTTTTTATTAGAATTTTTGTTTTGTTTTTTGTGATGCAAACGGACAAATCAATTTATTAAGATTTTTAAAAATAGCAAGCTGTATAAATGTGTGACTCGCTACAAACATTCACTCATGTCACCCGCCTCCCCCCCATTTGTGTTGACCTCGTTGAACGTGGTCAGCATGGCGCTGGTGTTCTGCGCCTCCTTCAGCCGCTCCGCTATTCTCAGTCTCATCCGGTTCATCTTCACTCGCGTTTCGCTGCGTTGTCCAGTGATGGCGGTGGAGTCGCCGGCGGGAGCGTGCGGTGGCTGCTGCTGGAACTTGGGCACTTTTATTTCGGAGACGGGCTTTGAGCTGATCGGCTCCTTTGGCAGTGGCGGCATTTTCGACTGCATGGGAGGAGCTGAGAATGGAAGCACTCTTTAAAAAACAAACGAAAAAAGTATTGGCAATAAATCATCATCCAATTAGGCCAATGGGTCCCATTTAATTTTGAGTATTTTCTAAATTCCTCGAAATCTTTTCAACCATTGGCATTAGAGATCGGATAAGGGCCGGGCCCGTATACGGGTTTTACGGGCCCCTAACCCGTATTTTTTTCGGCCGATACGGGTTTTTACGGGTTAAGGGTTTTTAGCCCGTAACCCGTATCGATGTCAAACCCGTAACCCTTACAATTATTTTTATCAAAATGAAAAAAAACCTTACCCGTATACGGACCCGTATAATTTCTGAATACGGGTTTTTACTGGTTAAGGGTTTTAAACCCGTAAGCCCGTATCGATGTCAAGCCCGTAACCCTTACCCTTACCCGTACAATCTGAAAATTCCGATCTCTTATTGGCATACCTTCCGTTCGCTGTTCTGCTTGCCCTTGCTCCTCTCTCTTCGGTTTTGGCACTTCTCCCTCCTTTTTCGGCATTTCCTCCTTCGCTTCTTTCGCCGGCCCTTCACCCCCCTCGGCTCCCTTCTCCAATTTGTATAGCTTTTGTTTGGCCAATACTTTCGCTCCTTCCTCCACCAAAAGCTCCACGATTTTGCCGGCAAATGGGGCTGGCACTTCGACTGATGTCTTAAAAAGCAGTCCATCATACGTAATTTTGGAGACCAAATGCCCAAACCTTGTCCGTCTCAATTTCCGCCACGATGTCGTCCGTCTTCACAAAGTCGCCCACTTGCTTATTCCAGCGGATGTCACCTTCGGAGATCGATTCCGCAAAAGCCGGCCCTTGGATTTCGACCACTTCACCGCCTGAAATGCACCAAAAATTGGATAGTTTTAGTTAAATTAAATCATTGTGTCGTTACTCGCCCAAATGTCGTGTCAAATGGTAAAGACGCGAGGAGCGCGGAGCGCAACGGGCCAACCGAAGCAAAGAAAGTTGCCCAATCAGAGCCGGAGAAAAATGCCGAGAAAATTTGGCATAAAACATCAAGAATTTTGAGCTTAAAGATACGGCTAAATGCTCGACAATTATTGGTCTATGTATCCGTCTGTCAAATGAAAAAACGAATGAAAACATTCATTTTTTAAATTTTATTTTAAAAGATCATATTGCAAAATTTTGAAAATTTAACTTAATTTTTTCGAGGAATTTGGACACTTCAGTCCTGGCCTTGCCAGAAGGATTTTCATTCATTTGCCAGCAGGGAGGAAATCCCGGCTCGAACCATCATTATTAAATTCTCGCTTTGAATTTATGTACCACTGCTATTTTTTATTCGCGAGTTTTTTACGCAACAAACAAATGCAAGAAAAAAAGGGACGATGAGATCGGCACAATGAAAGGACGGCAAAAACTGATTTGCATTAGCAAATGTTGCACCTTTTTCACAATAAAACATTGGGCCAATGAATGATTGATTTGTCAGCGAAGTAAAAGAATTTTTACTTTTTTTGGCTAAATTAGTTATTGATTTTAAAAAATTTGAGTCCAAAAATATTTGAGACGGAACTGACCCCTACTGCTCCTCCCACCCCCCGTTCTTACTCACGGCGAGTCAATTTTGGGCTCCAAGTACAATTAAGTTTATTATTTATTTAGTAATCAGAACGCCAAAACTTTGCAAAACTTAAAATTTTTTGGGGATTTTCCCTTGTAAAAATGGAAGAGCCGATCTCGAGTTAAAAACATAACTTTCATAAAATAAACAGGGATCCGATAAAGGGGGTCAAACTATGGGCCTATGCAAAATTTGAACATAGGGAAAAATTTTTCAACTAGGTGAAATTTTCAATAATTTTAATTCTTTTTTAGCCAAGTCCACAATTTAAGGCCAAACCAAATAAAATTTACAATATTCTCCAGAATTTTCCCTTCAAAATGAGCATAATGGTTTTATTTGCTCTAGTATTCACCAAGTTATAAGCTAAAAAAATTTCATAAAATTGTCGATGTTGGACGTAACCAACGCTTTTTGAATATGATTTTTTATTGCCACGAAAACTTTTATTAATGAAAAAATAATTCTGCCTTCTTCTTTAAAAGAAGAAATTGAAATTAACACGCAACATAGGGAGGACTTGAACCTGGGACCCCCCTTTTGGTGACTAACTCACAGACCACTAAGACGAAAAAACGAACTTAATTGTACTTGGAGCCCAAAATTGACTCGCCGTGTACTCCCACTCCCTTCTCTCCCACTTTTTTCTCGTGCTAACAACAATAAGGCTTTAATCAATATTAAACAAAAGAAACGGCGAAAAACAACAATAAATAGCCACTTTTTATTCACAAACAAACACTTCTCAGCAAAACAATATTCACAACAAAGAGCTGCCTATTTATTACTTTCTACAAATTCTTATTGACTAGAGATAATAGGCCAAGATCCTAAATTTGTTTTTTTTTACTATTTTTGTATAAAATTTATGGGGGAAAAAATTACTCCTCTGCTTCATCCGCACTTATTGTTTTGCGCTCGTGCAACACAATAGCGAACTAAATGTGGGAATTGCATAATGTTTTTACTAGAGATTGACATTTTGAAAAAAGCCTGGACCTGGATTCCATGTTGGACCTGGACCTTGATTTCCTGGACAAAAAACCAGGAAAATCCATGTCCAGGAAAAATCCAGGTTGCCGAAAAATGGCCTGGACCTGGATCCAGGAAAAATCCAGGCCTGGATCCAGGTCCAGGTCGATCTCTAGTTTTTACTAATTTTTATTTTAGATTTAAAAAAGATGATTGAATGAAACGAAATTGACAATTTTTGGGTGATTTTTAGTAAGAATCAAAAGTAAGACTGTTAAACCCTGATGATTTTTCATCATTATTTTAGCAGTTTTTAGTTTAAAAATAAATACATACCTTCTCAAATGCGCTCCAATTTTCTTCAAGGAACTCTTTGGCCGCCTCTGTCGCTTCGTCGATGGTCTCGCGGATCGCTCTGTCAAGAGCCCTCTTTTCCTTCTTCCTCCCGCGTTCCCTCCTCCGTCCCCTCTTTTTCAGCAACTAAATTTCAATTATGCTACCTATAATGGAACACTCCGACTTTAATTGTTCAAAAAGGAGTTCATTGATCCTGAATTTCGGATTTCTTTTTCGCCATGGCCCAAAAATGATCAGAAAATTGTTCTAAATTCTAAAAAAGAATGTGAAAAGGACCCTTTTTAGAGCTTTTTTGCGTGTTTTCCCTGTGAGCAACGGTGAGTTTTGACGGCAAAAATGAAACCTCCGGCGCATTGGCGGTCGCCGCTTCCAAATCGCCCTCATGGCCATGACTCTCCCCGGTCAGTAGCAATTCCGCCGCTCTTCCGGCCATGTCTGCAATGAGACGGGCTTCCAGCTCCGCGATTGAGCAGTCCCTTGGGTTAACTGTTGTTGAAAGAGTTAACCCATCATTTCCCTGGCTTTAAATTCATTTCAAAAAAAATTTTTATTTTCGAATATACTTTTAATTAACCACAACTTTAAAAAAACCAGGTATATTTAGGCTGCGGTAGGCTGCGAAGTAAAAGAATTTTTACTTTTTTTTGCTAAATTAGTTATTGATTTTAAAAAATTTGAGTCCAAAAATATTTGAGACGGAACCGGCCCTTTGAGTACTAAGACGGAACCGGCCCAAGACGGAACCGGCCAGACGGAACTGGCCAGACGGAACCGGCCCCAGACGGAACTGACGAGTCTGTATCGTTTCGGCGCCGCCGTTTCGGCCCGCTGCTGCCCGTCCGTCATTTCGTCCCGCGTCGTTTCGTCCTGCGTCGTTTCGTCCCGCGTCGTTTCGTCCTGCGTCGTTTCGTCCCCTAAGCCAAAATGAGTCGTTTCGTCCCCAAATTAAATTCTTTTTTAAAAGGTTAGTGCTTATTTTGGCATTTTTTAGAGCCTAAAAATCCGATCCCTAGTTAATGAATTAATAAAATACTTTATTAATTGAGCAAATAACATAACATAATTGAAAAAACATAAATCAAACAAATTCTAAGGGGCATTCATCGAATCTTCCGTATTTTCATAGTCCTTCAATTTTCCTGCGTATCCTTCGACCTGTAGGCCAAGAGCCGTCATAACATCATGAATTTCGGCATCGTTGTTGTATGTTGCATCCGCCAAAATTCTCGATGCTTCCGCTGACTTCAGAAATGAAATCGGAAAGGGCTGGGTGATGACAAAGACCCTTCTAAAATTATTTTATTTGGGGTTTTATAAGTAATAAATACAGAGAAATGAAGATGGGTTGCTTCGAGGCCATTGTTGGTCCGAGCGAGGGCAGAAGCCGCATGCGAGTGCACGTTCCAATATGGAATTGGGAACAGTGCGCGACGAACGACGGGTTCTTCCCAAGGACGGGCTTAAAATTTTTTAAATCAACAATTTTGGGAATTTCTCTATGCCTGGCTGCAATTTCGTCGTTGATGATGGACTCAATGAGTACTGCACCAACGGCGAATTTTGCTCCACTGTTGACGGCCATGATAGTGTTGAGGGGGCGGGCGAGTCGATGCCAAATTGCAAGGGCTGCCGTGAGTACGTATGGTCAGATCCAACGGACGCAAATGATGTCCCAGCAAACGCTTAAAAGCAAATTAATAAAAATAAAACAAAATGAAAAAAACGGACACGAAAATGGAGAAAGACCACCAGGACGAACTCAAAACGCATTTTCACCATCAAGCAGCTGTTGCTGCATCATTCCGATGTACGTCTTCGCAAAGTAGAGGAGAAACTGCTCCACCTCCATAGGGGCGGTGCCGACAATGACGCTGAATGCTCGTCTAACGTAAGTTGGTGGCAACAATGGCAAAGATAGGACATTTCTAAAAAATTATGAAGTCAGGTCAATTTTTGAATTGTTTTACCTGAAAGAGTGTCGGACCGCTTCACCACGCACAGACTGTTCCCCATACATTTGCACCAATTTAAGCCCCTTCATTTTTCGGAAGAGGTTTTGCCCGTAGTGGAACATGCAACAGAGGATGTTTGTTGCAGGGAAAACAGCAGATACGGCGTTCATTTCGGCTTTCTCAAAATCGCAAATGACTAAAAGAAAACTAGATTTTCACATAAATTTATGTGTTAGTTTTCACCTTTTCTCGGTGCGACCGGTGAAATTCGGTTTCGTAGAAAGTTCAGCACTTCCTCGTAGTAGCGTCGATGTTTCCCGGGCAGAAGACCCCAGACTCCAATGCACATTCGGTGGTTGACAGACGCGCCCACAACAAAGCACTGCTCCCACATGTTTGGTGCTGCCTTGAATGTCCCGTCCAAATGCCAAGTTGCACTGTTTTTGCTCAAAATGTCCAAAGTCTAAAAAATTTAAATTTAAATTCTGTTTTCGCCCCTGATGATTACCCGTTCGCTCCCAAAAACAAGCACAACGTCCTTTTCTCCAATTCTGACCGTGCGACTGTCGTAGAGCACTATGTCCTCGCCATCCTTCAGCCGTAATTTGTCCGGAATTGTGAATGCCTCCTCTTTTCGTTTCTCCAAGTTCGAAGTTTACGATGGCGTGTTCTTCAAAATCCGTTGAAAAGCCGACAATTCAGTGCCAGAAAATTTGGCAAAAAATTTTCAAAAAAACCCCTAAAAATACAATATAAATTGAAGTGGTTAGAAATTCTGTCTGATGTTATTGTTATACTCTTATGCTAAATCAATCCAAAATTAAAATAATGACCTAAATATGTTTAGAATCACCTTTTAACATTTAAAAAATTATTTTTGGAGGGGTACATTTAAAAAAAGTTTTTTTTAATTTTTTCACTAGAAATTTCTAAAAATTTTCAAAAATTCTCAAAATATGTATAAAACAATAATAAATTTGCCAAAATTTTGGATTTTTTTTGAGGATTTCCAAAAATTTCCGTAAAAAACCCGCAAAATATGTAAAAAAATCAAAATATGTAAGAAAAAGTCCAAAATATGTACCAAATATGTATAAAATCCCGAAATATGTAAACATATGTAAATAAAAGTCAGAAATATGTAAACATATAAATTAGGGTTCGAGCCCCGACCCCGTCACCCCCGCCCCCGCCGGGGGCGGGACGGGTTTTTTGGCCTCACCCCCGTCCCCGCCCCCGTGACTCTGACCCCCGCCATCCCCCGCCCCCGCGACCTTCACCCCCGCGGGGGCGCGGGGGTGAAAATACACCCCTAAGAATGACATATAACCTTGACATTACTTTCTGTCGTGAGTTCGATTTAGGTTGACGGTTTCTTTTTTAATTTATTTTTTTAATTTTAAAATTCGCCTGGCGCTGCCTATCGGGATCGCAGGGCCCAAAAATTCCTAAATCTTATTAAAAAAATTCTCTAAAAATTGCAAAAACCTATCATTTTTTGGACAAAATCTATTAACATTCCCGGCGGCGCCTATCTGCACCGCCGGACCTCTACGCTCGCACATTCACCAAGTTTTTTTTTTTTGGAAAAATGTGCCTCAAGAAAATATGTTACAAATCTGAGTTCCAAATTTGCTTGAGTAAATCATGATCTTGGAATTTTCCCTGGTCACCGGCGTTTATCGTAAAAATCTTATTTTTTTTTGTAAACATCTGTTAGAAATCGAGCTTAAATTTCAAAATTCGCCAGGCGGCCTATCGGCACCGCCGGCCCCCCAAAAACCTATTTTTTCTTAAAAAATTAGCGAAAAATCTCTAAAATTTGGTAATTCTTTAGACAAAATCTGTGTAATTTATGCCAAAAGGAATTGAATTTAGGCGATACATTGACTAAAGGAATGTGGAGCCATCACATCATTCATAAAAAATTAATTTTTTGTAAAATTTTTTGGAGTTAATTCAAATAATAGGCAAAGTTCGTAACAAGTAGCACTCAAATTTCCAAAAAATGTTTTCCGGCGGCGCCTATCGGCACCGCCGGACCTACATTTTCCACTATTTTTACAAGTTTTTTTGCCTTAAAACGGCCAAAATTTGGTCATTTTAGTGAAAAAGTGCAGTTGTTACCCAGCAGTGGAACAAAAAGTTATTGGTTAAATAGAAAAAAAAAAAAAAGAGTCTTCAGGTCGGGTCCCCCCCCCCCCCCGAAAAATGTTTCTAGATACGCCCCTGGGTTACCCAATAGGGCGTACGGCCCATTGGAACAGTTTCCGCTCATCAAAATGCAAAAAAATTTGCCCTTCCGGTTTCCCTAATTCCATGAATCTGTCTATTGTATTGATGGCTTTTTCCAATCCCTGAAATTTAGGGAGTACCCCACCCAATTTCTCACTTTTCCCATTCTTTAGGAGGGTCACGACCAATTCGCGCACACGCCCTCCAAGCCGTTCGTCTAAAATAAAGAAAAATCTGGAGAATTTTATACTTTTTATTTGAATTCCCATTTTCAATAAAAATGATTTTGAAATTCAGGACCAAAGGGGGAGGACATGATTTTTGAGTGGGAAAAATTTTCACCAAAATCTTCCAAAATTTTTTTTAGAAGTTATTTAAGCCGCTGATCAGTGATCACGAAAATATAATCAGAAGGATCTTAAGATTCGTTAAGACCTAAGAATCCATCCGTATCAGTTGATTCTGAAGGGATGGCGCTGGTCAGGTTCGGATTCTTTCGATATAATTTTTTGTGCATTTTGGGTCTTGTAAACTTTATTGTGAATTTTTAACCATTTTCGTCTGCTTCAAAAGTTGCAGGGCCTTAAAAATCAGAAATTTTTTTTGGCGCCGAAACGACCCTGGCGCCGAAACAGCGGCGCCGAAACGACCCTGGCGCCGAAACGGCGGCGCCGAAACGACCCGTTCCCGGAACTGACCCCTACTGTTCTGGACAACTCAGCTCATTTTAATGTTTTTTTTTTTAATTTTCAAAAAAACTTAGCAAATAGTTTTTTTGGAATTTTCTTATAAAAAAATTTTCTAAAATTTTTCCTTGAAAAATTTCTAAGTTTGAATTTTTTTTTTTTTGAGATTTCTGCGGCGAGATTTCGGCCGGCGAAATTCCGGCGGCGAGATTCCGGCGGCGAGATTTCGGCGGCGAGATTTCGTCCCGTCCCCGGAGGGACGGCGTTTGGGTCCTTCGTTATGCT
Source organism: Heterodera glycines (assembly GCA_004148225.2). NCBI lineage: Eukaryota > Metazoa > Nematoda > Chromadorea > Rhabditida > Heteroderidae > Heterodera > Heterodera glycines. The sequence continues at coordinate 10,684,433 of CP049709.1, read as the reverse complement.
TTTCTTCCAATTTCGTCTGATCGATGCTTTTCTTGCTTTTTTTGAAACGGTGTGTATATAATGCACGAAAATCGTTTAGCATTGAATATCGAGTATTGCGCTAAAAAACCGCCGCACACTCGACTACGGCGGCCAGTAGATGGGGCGAGATACGTTCGCTGTTTCTGCAGTCGCTTGAGCATAAATTGCGCAGCGACGACTACGGCGACTGTCTTCGGGCCCCCGCAGTTCACTATAGTTCACCCCGACGCGGTTCAAAGCATTCAAATCAGAATTTCTCAAATTTTCGGGACGAACCACAGACTTTTTCTCTGCTGATGAGTAATTAATTGGTTTCTAGGAACAATTTTCACAAAATAAATTCCACATTTCCACCTGTTAATTTCTTTTCAATGCTATGAAAGGCATTGGGATGAAGCACAGAATAATTGACGAATAGACCCACCCAGGAGCATGGAGTACGGTGTGAAAAACTCGTCAAAACTTTTGTTCAGAAACAAAAAATTTTTATTACCCATTAAAAGCCCCTCAATTTATAAGTATTTTAAAAAATCCCGAGAATCTTCCCTTTGTTCAATTGTAATTTGTAATTTTAATTGTCCCTCTCCGTTTGTTGTCTCTCTCTAATATTTGCCCTTTGCATTGGTCAGTTGGATATTTATTTATTTAAATTGTTTGTCGTCAATATTTAAAATTGGGTGGTCAGCTGTCATCACTCATTCTTCAGTGAGTCCTCTCGAATTATTCATCCTTCCCCAATTATTTGTTCTGCACTTGTCCATTTACTCTATGATTTTGCATTTGTTTGGTTGGGCTTGGTCCATTCAAATAAGTCATTAGTAGAGCTCGGATAAAAAGGCACCAAAAATCGCGAAAAAGGCACTATAATAGGCACCAAAAAATTGAAAAAAAGGCATGAAAAGGCACGAAAATCGCGAAAAAGGCATGAAAAAAGGCATTTAAAAAAAATTTTCTAAGGTTTTTTAGGGAGCAAAACACGTAAAACTTAACCAAAAACTTAATTTTGGTCATTTAAATGGTTATTAAATATTTTATAATGTTTTTCGAATAAGGAAAATTTTTAAACCGAGAACGTACTTTTTTCATTTTTTGGACAAAAGTAAATAAAAAGTATTCATGTTGAACAACGGACTCGAACCTCCTCCTTTGTCCCTTTACTATCTTACAAAACCACCTCCACACATGCAAATCTTTTTGGAACTGGAAGGCCAAAATTGAAACGGTGTGTAGAGATTCTCGAATTCATTGAGAAAAGTTAATGTTCGCCAAAAAAGGCACTAAAATCAGAAAAAAACGTCAAAAAGGCACAAAACGGCAAAATGCCAAAAAAGGCATTTAGGACCGCAAAATAATTGTGAAATAAAATTGGCAAAAATTGCAACAAATACTGTACATAATGGGAAAATGCCAAAAATAAGGAATAAATGTTTTTATTGCACTTTTGGATACGTTTCACACTTAATTATGTTTTTTTCCGTTGACGAATCCCTACAATAATAAGACAAATCATCAACATTGGGGTGGAGAAATGAGCAGCAGCAGACGGCGGGGCTATGACGAAGTACGAAAAGTGCAAGTGATCAAATTAAAAACAAAATAATTATTTAAAAAGCAAAATAATTATTAATTTAAATTTAATATTAATTTATATAATTTAAAATATTCGTTACACATTTATTTAAAACTGATTACCTAAAAATATTAATAAAAATAAAAAAATTATTTGCATATTTTTGTGCCTATTTAATGCCTTTTGCGATTTGTTCTGCCTAAAGATGCAAACATTATATAATCGTGTTAATTTTAATTAAAATAATTATGTTTGTTTTTAAAAATAATTATTTTGCTTTTAATTTGATCATTTGCACTTTTCGTATTTCTTCTCAGCACGGATCAGACGCCATCTGAGCACCGATTTTAGTCAAAAATTCGAAGATAATGATTTCTAATGACAAAAAGTGGCATTAAAAGGAAGCATTTCGAATATTAAACTGCTTTTTGTGCATATTTCGTCAAAACAAAGCCGCAGAAAAAAGGAAATAGAAGTGCTGCTAAAAATGCCGTACGTGTTGAATACAAACAACGCAATTCTTTGCTCACTTTTGCACACCTCAGCAACTTTAAACGTCTCAGCCAGCCACCGACGCGATCTTGAGGCTTTCAGCAAGGCATGTGATAATTAGTGCTGTTCTAGACCGAAAATTTCGCGAGACCGACACTTGACCCCGAGACGAGACCAAATAAAACCCGAGACTTTTCTCGAGTCGAGAGTCTCGAACAGCTGATAATATATCCAATGGTGAATACCACTATAATTAAATTAGGGAATGCCTTCTCTCAAGTGGGCGGCGAACCCGCGCGTCTTCACAATCATTGACCTGACTCTTGCCGTTCCACTCGCTTATGCGGCCTATCGAGTCTATAAGAATGGAGGAGGTTGAGATTCATGGGAATACCTAAAACACGATTCTCCCGCATTTAAGGCTTCGAAAACACTGAAACAGCCTGGGCTCTTGGCTATTGCGGGGTGAACATGCTCGCCTCTTTCGCTACGGCCTTCAACTCGAAAAAGATTAAAAAATTTGAGGTCGCACAATATTTGACTAAAAGTCATTGACTCACAATTCCAATGATTTTTGATTTTGCTGTCCATTTTATCCATTTTTTAAACTTTTAACTCTTAAAATTCCATTTATTTAGATTTTTGTCTATGCCAACATCTTTTCATCAGCTGTGGCCACAATGTTGGCGTTCTTCAAAATCGACAGTGTGGTCGGTTTCTGCTTTGCCCCTTATGCCCTGTGGACCGGATGCTATTTTTTATTCGCGAGTTTTTTACGCAACAAACAAATGCAAGAAAAAAAGGGACGATGAGATCGGCACAATGAAAGGACGGCAAAAACTGATTTGCATTAGCAAATGTTGCACCTTTTTCACAATAAAACATTGGGCCAATGAATGATTGATTTGTCACTTAAAAGCACACAGAGTTAGTAAGATTTAATTGCCTAATTAGCATCTTCCGTGGTTTTGTTGTTTTGTTCTAAAGCGCACTAACAAAGGAAGGTCCCCGGGTGTCCGTGGGATTTCCGAATGAAACTTGGTGCGTGGACATGGGTTCTTAAGAAAAATGTTTTTATTTTCTGCAAAATGAGTCTGAGTGCCGAGTTATGACGTGCCAAAGTTTTTAAGTTTTTTTAATTAAAGAAAAGAAATAATTGTTTCGCTTCTTTCCAAATTCAGAAATCCCACGGACACCTGGGGACCTTCCTTTGTAAGCACTAACTGGTGCTCATTTTGAATTCAAAAATATTATATGGCGTTTTGTTTATTTCTTTTATTTTGATTTTTTCCATTTTAAATGGGTTTTGGTGCCATCGAATAGTCTTTTTCCCATTTTGTTTTGGTTTTCCCACCCTCACCCTCCACAATTTTCGGCATAATGTCCGCCGATTGGGTGCAGTACAAACAGCAATTGTTGCGTGCCTATTTCTCCTCCAGCAGTCCCATTGCTCCCCCCGACTCGCCCTTCCACAAGGAATTCCTCGCCTTTTTGGCGCGTTGCGAGGCCAAAGTCGTCGCTTTATCAGCGAGTGTTCAGAGGTGGCCATTTAAACAAAGAACAAAAAAAAGGCAGTGGAAATGCCGTGCCACGATCTTTGAAATTATTTTTAAAACATTTTATTGCGGTAAATTCCGTAAAAAGTGGCACTTCGATTGAATTCATTTGCATCCGTTTAATAACAAAATGCTTTCCTCCAAGGGATGTCAAAAAGTCGGCCGATGACCAATTGTCTTCTGCCTCGGCCGACCCCTCCGATTGGGCGGCGGTGCCGTGCAATTCCAACGGCGTCCCTGCCGGGCCTTACTCCAAATATTTCGCCTCCTCCGTCCGACTGAGTGACAAAGCGGTGGACCGATTCCAACTGATGCGAAATGTGAGGGCAAAAATAGAAAAACGAAAAACTATAAGAAATTTGAAATTGACAAATTTAATTGGTATATTTAAAAGTCCCAAATTGGGCATTACGGGGGTTTACTCCATTCAAAAACAGTCCCATTTATTTTCAAAAAAAAACGGTGGATTTTGTGCTTTTTTTCGCAGGTGCCGGCCGAAGCGGTGCGCCAATTTGAGCATCTCATCGGCCTTTATTACCGTTTTCGGAACGCACGAAACTTCAAAAAGCTGAAGAAACTGAAGCAGTCCCAACTCGAACTGCCCATTTACCAAAGTCGGACGGAAATCCTCGAAAAATTGGAAGAAGTGGGCGGAAATTCGGGGGGAAATGAAAAATAAATAAATATGAATTTCCAGAACCAAATCATAATCATTGCGGGGGACACGGGCTGCGGCAAAAGCACACAGGTGAAAGACATGGACACAAATTTGGGGTAAAAGTGCCAAATTTTTAAAAAAGAAAGGATTCCGCCCCCTTTACCTTACGTTTTTCTGTTTTTGCTTTATTTTCGTGTTTAGCTGCCCCAATATTTGTTGAACGCGGGTTATGCCAAAATCGCATGCACTCAGCCGCGACGGATTGCATGCACAGGTCGAAAATGGGGGGGGGGGAGAAAAAAAGCATTTTCTCAGAGTTCAAATTGAGACTTTGACAAAAACAAATTCTGGTTTTATCAAAAAAATGACTTAGAAAGTCTCGACAAATCCGAAAAATCACGACACTTTTTGTTAGGAATATAGTCTTACTTTTTTCTCATTGTCAATTTTAAAGTTTTTGGCTTTTCCTCCCCTTTTGGCATTTCCCACTTTTTTTGGCATTTTCTCCATTTCCCTTTTCCTTTTTTTCAGCGCTCGCCCAACGCGTCGCCTGCGAACTTTTGAAGCAGTTCGACTCGCACATCGCCTACCAAACGCGCTTTGACAAGACCAAGACGAGTGCCACGCGGATGCTTTTCCTCACCGAGGGTGTGCTGCTCCGGCAAATGGTCGACGACCCGGGCTTACAGCGATACGACGTGGTCATTTTAGACGAGGTTGGCCAATGGCAAATTAACGGACACCGAAAGGGTGTGAGGGGAGGAGGACGGCATTTTTCATTTTTTGGTCCAAATTTTTCCATTATTTCCCTCCTTTTGTTCGTCCCTCTTTCGTTTTACTATTTTCTCCTCTATTTAAGGTTCACGAACGGAACATTTCCGGCGACCTTTTGGTTGCGCTTTTGCGCAGTGCGTGCCAACGCCGTGGCGACCTAAAGGCATTTTTTGGCATTTTTCAGTGCCAATTCCCTCTTTTTAATAATTGTTTTCCCAGTTAGTTTTGATGTCAGCCACCATCAACATCGACCTGTTCCAAGGCTATTTCCCGGAGGCGCCGGTCATTTCGGTGCCCGGCCGATTGTATCCCATCGAACTCAGGTGGCGGGGGGGGGGGTCGAACTTTTTTTGACTCATTTTTAGTCTAGCGTCCCTCTCATTTTTAAATAATTTTCCTTTTGGACACTTCCATTGTTTTTTCATATTTTCTCTCCCCTTTCTCTTTTAGGTATATGCCCCCTCTGATCCGTGAAGTGGACACCTCCAAAAGGGCGGTTCGAATTGACCCCGGACCCTTCGTGAACATTTTGCAGCTCATCGACAAGAAATACCCTTCCACGGAACGGTGGGCGCGAAACCATCACAATTTTTAAAATTCAAATTATGCATGGGACGGCCTTTTGCCATTGAATTCGAATGTTTTGCTTTTTGGCATTTAAAAACTCGTAAATTTGGTGGTTTCTCGTCTCAATGTTCATCCCTCTACAACAAAACTCATCCATTCGTTCATTCATTCTTTCTTTTGTTGTCAGTGGCGATGTGCTGGTGTTTCTCAACGGAATCTCCGAAATTTCGATTGTCGCCGAGGCGTGCAAAGAATTCGCCGAATTCACCAAACGATGGATTGTGCTCATTTTGCACAGCACTCTCTCCGTGGAGGAGCAGCAAAAAGTGCGACGGATCAAACATTGTCTTTTCGAATGCTTTTCCTCCCCCTTTTCCTTTGTGCCATTGCTTTTCGAATGCTTTTCCCTTTGAGGTGTTCGATTTGGCTCCGATGGGCGTCCGCAAATGCATTCTGTCCACAAACATTGCCGAGACGTCGGTGACCATCGACGAGATTCGTTTTGTGATCGATTCGGGCAAAGAGAATCTGATGCGGTACGACCCGTCCGTCCGCACGCATCGGCTGACCGAAAGTTGGATAGCCAAAGCGAGTGCCAACCAACGCAAAGGTGGGGGGGAGGCACTGATCAGCAGAATGGGGAAAAGGGAGTGATCAGAAAATGCACCGGTGGTGGAAGGACTTACGCCCATGCCACCGATAGTTCCTTTTTATTTGATACAAAAAAATGCCATGCCCGCAATTAGAGGGACAAAAAGGGTGCCGCCAATTCCGCGGTGCCCCCACTCAAATTGCCAATGCTTTTCGTCTATTTGATAGTTTTTGTTAATTCCCCACATTTTTCACTCGGATATCCTTGGATCAGATTCTTTGAAAAGGTCGTGCCGGACGGACGGGGCCCGGCGTTTGCTTCCGCCTCTATTCGGAGGAGGAATTCACCAAAATGGAGGACTTTACACTGCCCGAAATCAAACGGGTGGCGCTCGACTCGCTGGTCATCCAAATTCTCGACATGAATTTGCACAGTGAGCGGAGGGGGGGGGGCGTCGCTAAATGTTGGAAAGTTGGAATTTGTTTTAAAAATTCAAATTTAAAAATGGCATCGAATTTTGTACGTTTTTGCCCCCTCCCCCCGTGGCAATTTCGTCCAAATTCATTTTCTCCTTTAAGTCGACGTGCGCGACTTTCCCTTTTTGGAGCGGCCCGACATGCGAACACTGAGCGAAACGCTGGAGGCACTGAAAGCGCAGGGCGTCGTGGACGCACACAGCGAACGGACGCTGACGCCGCTGGGCATAATTTTGGCCAAATTGCCGGTGGATGTGGCCATTAGCAAAGTGAGGGAGAAAGGGTAATTAAAGGGAGGGAAAGAGCCAAAGGGCGAAAAGAGCGAAAAATGTATAATTCGCCACCACCGCCCATTCGTTGGCAGATGTTGATCTACGCGTGTGTGCTCAACCAGCTGGATATTGCTCTCACAGTGGCCGCCAGTCTCTCCGTCCAGTCGCCGTTCACCAATCGGTGGGTCATTGGGCTTCAACGGGGGGCGGGGCGGAGGGATGGGGCAAAAATGTTTTGTAATGCCATTGGTGGAATACAATCAATTAGTGCCGGAGTCCGAACCCATGACAAAAGATCATTAAAATATGTGTGTTGTTGTGCAGCTCCTTCCGTGACTCGGACTGCATCAACGGGCGCCAGCATTTGCTGTCCGACATGGGCTGTCCGTTCACACTCATCCGCGTCTACAGGCACTGCCCCTTCCGTTTTCTTCTCTCTTCCCATCCCAATCAATCGATTAATCCGTGCCCTTTCCTCCAGGGAATGGCTCCGCGTACGGCACGAGGGCGTCGAGGACACGCGCCGCTGGACGCGGCGATTGGGCATTGAGGAGGCACGGCTGTACGAGATCACCAAGCTGAGGCGACAGTTCCGCGAGATTCTCGAGCAGAATGAGTTGGTGCCGCGTCGGGAAGAGCGCGAGTGGGCGGCGCTGAGTTCGCGCGAGCGGCGACTGCTGGTGGGCGAGAAGCGCAAGCTGTACGAGCTGAAGAAGCGGGCCGGGCACGAGGGAAAACGGACCCAAGTGCTGCGCGAGGGACAGCACTTTGACACGATCATGGAACGCAACCGGGAGGAAGGTGAGTGTCGAGAAATGGGCCACCGGCACAATGGGCGGGTGTATCTTGGCACTTTATTATCTCTCACTCTAATCCTTCCCTCTCTCTTCCTCTGTTTCTCTCTCCCTCTTCTCCTCTCCCCCTTTCTCTCTCTCCCTCGCTCTCTCTCTCTCTCTCTTTCTCTTTCTCTCTCTCGTACTCCGCACTCTCAGTCCGCTTTCTTTTCCCTTACACTCTCTCTGACTTATTCCCTTTCTGTGTCTCAGAATCGCACATTTTGGCCAATGCTCAGGAGCAAATTCAGCACTTGGAATTTTCCCTGGTCACCGGCGGCAAAGGAATGGAGAGGGAATTGGCCAGCCATCGGTTGGACGACAATGTCGCCACGGAACTGAAACTTGTGCTGGCCGCCGGCCTCTACCCGCAGTTCGGCGTCGTGGACCCGACCAACAATTTCCGAGTGCGACGAGTAGCGAATGGTTACCCAATAGGGCGTACGGCCCATTGGAACAGTTTCCGCTCATCAAAATGCAAAAAAATTTGCCCTTCCGGTTTCCCTAATTCCATGAATCTGTCTATTGTATTGATGGCTTTTTCCAATCCCTGAAATTTAGGGAGTACCCCACCCAATTTCTCACTTTTCCCATTCTTTAGGAGGGTCACGACCAATTCGCGCACACGCCCTCCAAGCCGTTCGTGGTGCTGCACCCGAACAGTGCGCTTGGCCAACGGCCCGAAGTGCTGCGATCGGACGATTTGGACTCGGAGGGCCATTCCGCGCAGCACCAACTCATCTACTTTGGCCTTCTGTTGGAGACGACGAAGCCGTACCTGTGCAATTCGTGCCGCATCCCCGCCTCCTTTTTGTTGGTCATCGCCAGAAATGTGCGACCGTTTTCCCGTTGTTTATAAAATGCCATGCTTTTTCGGGATTTTCTCTCCTAATCAAAAAGAGGAAAGGGGGAGGGACGGGGTGCACCCCAAAATCTCGCCGCCGAAATCTCGCCGCCAAAATCTCGCCGGCCGGAATCTCGCCGAGACAAAATATCGCCGCCGAAATCTCGCCGCAGAAATTTCAAAAAAAAACTTTCAAACTTAGAAATTTTTCAAGGAAAAAATTCTTAGAAAAATTTTTTTATAAGAAAATTTAAATAAAAAAATTGTTGAAAAATTTTTCAGCAATTTTTTTTGAAATTTTATGAAAATTTACTGGTTTTTTTTTTTAATTTTCAAAAAAACTTAGCAAATAGTTTTTTTTGGAATTTTCTTATAAAAAAATTTTCTAAAATTTTTTCCTTGAAAAATTTCTAAGTTTGAATTTTTTTTTTTTTGAGATTTCTGCGGCGAGATTTCGGCCGGCGAAATTCCGGCGGCGAGATTCCGGCGGCGAGATTTCGGCGGCGAGATTTCGTCCCGTCCCCGGAGGGACGGCGTTTGGGTCCTTCGTTATGCTTTTCTTCCAATTTCGTCTGATCGATGCTTTTCTTGCTCATCTGTCAGATCACTTGCGTCTCTCCGTCTGTGCTCTGTTGCGACGGTTTTGTCGAGTTTCACTTTGTGAAGGCGCGCCATTGCGACGATTCGCTGGCATTCGCCTGTCGCGTACGTTCGCTGTTTCTGCAGTCGCTTGAGCATAAATTGCGCAGCGACGACTACGGCGACTGTCGCGAGTTGGAGCGGCTGATCATCAAATTCGCACGCCTCCAACATCCCTTCAGGCATTGTTTTAGATCAACAAAGACAGAGAGATGGAGAGAGAGCGCAGGAAAAATATATAAAGCAAGAGAATGGTGAGAGAGCGAGGGACAAAGAGAGAGAGAGAGAGGAGAGATAGAGAGAGAGTAACAAAAATATTTCTCACCCTTTTAACACAGTATCCGAAGACGAATAGACCCACCCAGGAGCATGGAGTACGGTGTGTTCACCGCCGATGGAATGCCGCACCCGCTCTCCGCCTCCGTTGTGCCGACCGCCGATGGCCATGGCATTTTGGACGCTGTGGCGGAAGACGAAGAAGTAAACAATTGGAATTGCTTGGACGCAACGGAGGGAGAATGCTAATTATAATCCAATTTAAAAAGGACGCGGAATTGGACGAACAATTGGACAGGCGAAAGGCGGAGGAGGAGGAGCAGCAGCGGGCGAAGGGACGCGAGTATTTTTGCGACATTTGCGGACGGACACTTTGGTTTGCGGACAATGTGCAGGCGATCAAACACAAAAAGGGACACCAGCAAAAGGAGGAGGAGAAGCCGAAGCAGGACGAAGACGGAGAAAGAACAGATGGATGACCAATAGACACACCGTTTCAAAAAACGAGAGATGAACCAATAAATAGGGAGTGCACAGAAAAAAACATTCTTATTTTGGCGTACTATTTCTTTGTCTCTGATAATAGAGAAAAATCGAATTAACACCGATAGAGAAAAAAATTCTGCATCGATTTCTATGTTTGATTTCTTTAGAAGCTTCTCCTCATCAAGAGCTTTCGAATGATACCAAGTTTATACACTTTGGTTGTCAAAAAACATTCAAAAATAATTTCCGAAAATCGTACTTTTTTCATTTTTTGGACAAAACCCGTAACCCGTATCGATGTCAAGCCCGTAACCCTTACCCTTACCCGTACACTCTGAAAATTCCGATCTCTAATTGGCCACACATGCAAATCTTTTTGGAACTGGAAGGCCAAAATTGAAACGGTGTGTAGAGATTCTCGAATTCATTGAGAAAAGTTAATGTTCGAAGGGCAATCCGGAAGAATGGGGGTCACTAATTTTTATTTTGGGCTAAAACAAGTTTTAGGGGTTTTCAAGGGTGCTGACTACGAATTTGAACTCGGATTTGCCCAATTCCGAACTCCTATCCCGCTTTCGAACAAAAATTGAAAAAAAATTTCAAGATTGGACTTTTTTGGGGTAAAAGCTCTAATTCATGCAACAACTATTATTTTTTGGTAAAATAATGCTTCAAATTGTTATTGGGTAAAAATGCGCGGTTTACGCCAAAATTTGACCGATTTGAACGTATATTTTTGAGAAAAATTCAACTTTTTGTTCACCGCCTGAAATGCACCAACAATTGGATAGTTTTAGTCAAATTAAATCATTGTGTCGTTACTCGCCCAAATGTCGTGTCAAATGGTAAAGACGCGAGGAGCGCGGAGCGCAACGGGCCAACCGAAGCAAAGAAAGTTGCCCAATCAGAGCCGGAGAAAAATGCCGAGAAAATAATGATCAGTGTGTTTGCGGCTCAGACAATTGCGCCCAATTTTTTCAAGTCCTGATAGCCTAAACAGCATTGTATAATTTCCGATCTCTAGACACAACAATATCCAATATACAGCGTACTCAAAGAACAATGATTTAACGGAAATTATATTTAATGAATGGGATATCAACGTCTTCGTTTTCCTCATTCTGGGTCAACGCCTCAAGAACGATCGCTCGGCGATGGTCCGGCACTTTGCCACGAGACACTTCCTCGAAAACCGCAATAAGACTGAAGTTTGACAATTAAACAGAAACAAAAAGCCAATTAAAACTCACTCCATGTTCTTGCGCTCGGCAACTTTTTCTGCGGGCTGAAAGAACGCATACAAAAGGGAGACGCCGGAAGAAATCATTGAAACGGTGAGGCCACTCTTACTCTAAACGAACAGAAAAAAATGCAAAAAGTTAAACGGTGGAAGCAATGACCACCTCAACCCAATCAATCAGTTGCCCCAATGTCATCGGTCCGTCAACTTCGAAACGGTCCCAAAGAGTGAAGTCAATGTCGAGGTACTGAAAAGCGGAGAAAATAACGAATGACGGAAATAGCCCAAACAGAATCAAAACTCACCTTCTTCTTCTGCGCTTTGCCCGGCTCGCTGAACGCAATGAAAGGCGTGGCCAAGTTGATAAATGCATTTTTGAAGTTTTCGATCGGAGCCGTCGAGCGCCTTCCATCCGCCTCAATGGTTTTGTAGAGTTCGATGCAGACGAGCCCTGAGACGAGCGCAGTTGTGGTGGCCAACGCCGGGATGATTTTGCCCGCAATTTGTTTTGTCTGAATGCGAAATCATTCGGGATAAATCCGTCGAGAAATCAACCCACTTTCATCCGATCAGCCTTTTCGATGTCGTAATTATCGGCTCGCAAATTGGAGGCACTCGTCACGAAGTCGACGTGGTGGTTGGAGTCGTCGTCCTTCTCAAAGTCAATGGGCGTCATGCGGCGAATGTTCTCCAAGTTCAGCCTGGCCAATTTCACGTTCAGATCGTTCAGCCGAAGTACAGTTTCGTCTGGAAAATTGTAATCGAAAATATGATGATAAATGAATCAAAAATGCCCACCTCCATCGCCATTTGCTGTGTTGCCATCATTGGCAGTCGCCTCCGCGTCGGTCACAGCGATGCGCACTCCCTAATAATTCAGCCGAAAGTTTACCGCGGAATGGCACTTTATTGGGGCGAAAGAGCACGAAGACACAATCAAAGGTGAACCGGGGAAGGTGGAGGAGGAGGAAGACAAGGCTCTATCGCAGTTTGGTGTTCAGGAATAAAATGGACAACGGGTTCATTGGCTTAAATTGGGCAGTCACGTTGTTAACGTCGAAGTTCAAAGTGTGCGGACAGCGTTTGGTTCCACTCCAAAATTTGTCGCCTTGGGCAGTAAGCTAAAAGCAAATTTATATAAAAAAGAAAAAAATGGTTGGAAAGGAAGACGACCATGCTGGAAGGGAAATTGTGCAGCATTTGGGCAATGTCGTTGTGGTAAAGCGTGTCGAACAGTTCACGGGACCAACTCACACATTCTTCCGCACTTTTTGGGTATTCGACGACCAACGCACGCTCAAGCGTACTGAGCACTTCGATCTGCAAAAGAACTCGGATAAAAAAAGATAAAAGATGGAAAAAGCAAGGACCCGCTGAGAAAAAGTCATTTGGTTCACTCGGTGCAAAAAGTCGTTCACATTGTCCAAGTATTGGTTGACCGTCTCCGCAACCGAAGTGAAATAGTCGGTGAACTTCTTAAACGGGACTTTTCCTTTCGCCAAAATATTGCCAATTTTTAGGGGGTATACAAACGTACACCGCCTAATTTAATTTAATGAAATTTGTTAGGGAATTAGCCATTTTTCGAGAATTTCCTCTATTCCCCCTACGCCGGCGACCACTTCGCCCACCACTTTTACACCGGCCACCCTTTCCAAATTCGAGTTATCACCTTTTTCTCATTTTTGCTCATTGTCAGATGCAAGCACTATTTCTGCGAGGGATGCGGGCAAAATGGGCAAAAGTGCCAATTTGAGTCTGCCCCCCCCTTCTCCTAATTTCTTACGTGCTTCGACATTGTCCAGCGCATTACAGACGCCGTTCAGACGGGCGAAGAAGTCGTCGCCGAAGATGTGCTCGGTCGACTCGGCGACGATCTCAGACATCGGATTGATGTGAATGGTCGAGTTAAACGCTTTGACGGAACGGGCGGCGACTTCGGACTTCTTTTTCTACAGAAAGCGACGAAAATGAACTGGACGATTTAAGACTCGCAACTGACCCCAACATCAGGACGACGAAACAGAAACTGGCGGTTCAAATTGGACACTTCGATGGTGTCGGGGTCGGTGATGGTCAGCGAGCCATTGTTGCCACAGCCCAAGCCCATCATCGCCTGGCAAAACGTACTTTTATTACAATTGGCAGCAAATGACTGACCATGTTCTTCAGCAGCTCACAGCCAATCGCTCCGGCGCCAACAATGAACCATTTCTGTTGCTGCAACGCCTCCTGAAAAGCCCACCCGAAAACGGCCGCCTGTCCGTCGTAGCGATTGTTGCGCTGCAAATGGACAGTTTTTGAACACTCCAACAGCAATTAGTTGTCCGTCCAAAAACTCACCGGTGCACAATCGTTCTTCTCCAACTTGGCGGCGTCAAAGGTCGAATCGGCGCCCGGCAACGCCTCAAGAGAATCGGTGTACAGAAACTGCTTGAGGGGCGTCGTGTGGTGCGTCACTGCCTTCATCGCCTCTTGGGCCACCAAACCGCCGATGAGCGAAGCGATGGGTTGGAGATTTCCACACGCCTTAAAGACGGGGGAGGAATTCGAAGTTGAAAGTGCACAAGGGACCTGGTAAGAGAAGTTGAAGAGCAGTGAGTCCGGCATTTCGGGCGCATCTTTTGGCAGCATTTCCTTTAACAATTTTGCGTCGGCATCGGAACGGGGCAAAGGGCTGTAGTTTTTCTGAAAGGAAAACCCAACCAAATGGAAAGTCGCAAGATGACGAACCATCTCCTCAAAACTGTACAAAGCCTGCCAAAGGGCGTGAAGTTGCGCAGGTTCGTCGAACTTGGCAAAGTCCCAAATCATAAAGTCGGGCTCGGCGAGTGCGCGAGACAATGGCTTGAAGGACATTTTCTTGGGCACTTTGACTTGCTGAACACGTCCACGCGAAACGGGGCCTTGAACTGCGCCAGAAAAGGCCGCGAGAGCATTTCCAATGTTGAAGACTTTGCCTAAAAATGGGAGGACTGTAGATGAACCAACAAATGATCAGTGGTGGCACTCACTTCCCTTCAAAGTGACTGGCACTGGTGGAAGTTCGTTCAGTTCGGCGTGCTCAAAGTCGGTGAACACAACGTGGTCCCCGTCCTCCAACTGGTGAAATGCGCCTTCGAGTGTCGTCATGTCGCCGCTTTCGCAGTCGATGTACTCAACGAGCACCTGAAAATCGGAACCATTCAATTCGCAATTAAATTAATTATTCCAATTTCCACCTCTTTGCACGTCTCCCCGTCGGAATCGTTCACAACGAATTCGTCGCCCAAGTCCACAAATGCATAAGAGAACAGTCCGCGCGCGTCTGCCGAGATGAACATTTTGCGATGGTTGCGCATCCAACCGTTCACTTCCGTCTGAGTGGAAAAGGACGCGTCGGTGAGAACGACCAACTGAAAGAACGACGGAATTAGGCGAGACGGGAAAAGGAAGGAAGCGTTTGCTGACGTCGAATTGTTTGACGAAATCCTCCGACAGATTTTCCACAGACAATGCACAGTTCACAGTGTCGTTGAGCTCCGCCAATTTGTCGAAGCAAACTTTGGCACGGTTCGTTCCCACGTCGCTTTCCTTGGCGTAGAAATGCGCCGACAAATCTCTGAACGCCAACGCTTTTGTGTCGTGAAGAGTCACCGAGCGAACACCGCCTGAAAAGCGGCGATTGTTTAGTCATGCAAAGTAAAATCAAAGAATGGCGGCACCAAGGATCAGATTCTTCGCCACCTCTACGCCCACAGAGCCGAGGCCACTGACGAGAACCGACGCCTTGCGCAAGTGTTCCATGGCGGAATGTCCAAGCGCATAACTAAACAGGAAAAACCACAATAAACAATTATATCAAAGGCATTTGTCGCGGCTTACATCTGCCGAGAGTACAAATTGGTGTCGATGGCCGCCATTTGTTCTCCGTTACTTTTTGGTGCCTAAACGGAAAAGAAGCAGCGCAAAATGAGCACTAGTGATTTGGTTTTGACGCAATTCACTTTCCGACAATAAAAATGACAGAATAAAATTCAACGGGGCAAAAAAAATGGAATGAGAGTGGACCACTTGAATTGTGCTTCTTTTATAGGAAAATCAGTCAATGGAAAAAACTTTGGAACCACCCACACACAACACCAAATTAGGTAAATTTAAAATCTTATTTTTACGGGGTAAGTTTCAGTCCCAGTTGAATTGACGACTATGCATTTTAAGCCATTCTTCCTTCATTTTTGAGACATCCTTATTTATTCAAACGCGCTTCAGTGGAGACTTGCCTTAGAGACATCATCCAAAAGCTATTTTGTAGAGAGTTTTGTTCTCTTTCTGTTCGTCATATTTATCTTCTACGGAAAATTTTTCCCAACCCCCTAGAAATTTTTCGAATTTACTTAGATTTTCATATTTTTTCAACCGCAAAAATTTTGTGTTTAATGACTTTTTTCTGGCATAAAGTGAATAGAAAATGCTTATAGGATGTCTTTACGTTATCATAGTGTTGATTGCTGTTAGTTTGATTCGGTTGGTCAAATGTTATAGGCGATTTAAGCCTTTTGGCCCTTAATTTCTCCTGAAAACTTAAAAAATTCGACATAACTCTCCCTGAAAGACATATTTCTGTCCGCAAAAAAACAGAAATATGAAAAAAGATTTGTTCTTTCTTATTTAGCTTGTTTTATCAGTTTCTTTTTGGTAGTTGTTGAGATTTTCCTCAGTTTTCCAAAGTGTCCCTATTTTAATGTTACAACACTTTTTCGGAAAAAAATTCGTAAATCTTTTGAACGTTTTTGGCTCTTCGCCCGTCTGAACGGCGTCTGTAATGCGCTGGACAATGTCGAAGCACGTAAGAAATTAGGAGAAGGGGGGGGGGCAGACTCAAATTGGCACTTTTGCCCATTTTGCCAGGCCGTTACGTTGACCGCCGCTGCGTGTACTATCAGCTTCCGCTGCTCGAGTCCGGCACAATGGGCGCAAAGGGCAACACGCAAGTGGTCTTCCCGCACTTGACGGAGTCTTACGGCTCCACGTCCGACCCGCCCGAGAAGGAGACGCCCATCTGCACGCTGCGCAACTTCCCCTACCAAATCCATCACACCATTCAATGGGCGCGAGCGGTGAAATTTATTGACCTAATTTCAGTTGTAGGAAAAGTCCCGTTTAAGAAGTTCACCGACTATTTCACTTCGGTTGCGGAGACGGTCAACCAATACTTGGACAATGTGAACGACTTTTTGCACCGAGTGAACCAAATGACTTTTTCTCAGCGGGTCCTTGCTTTTTCCATCTTTTATCTTTTTTTATCCGAGTTCTTTTGCAGATCGAAGCCCCCCCCCCCAAGCCCAAATCCTGGATACGTCCCTGTCTCACGACCATAAAATTTTTTGCAACTTTAGTGCACCATAACTTTTTCAAGAAGCATCCAAATTAAACATTCTTAGTATCATTCGATAGCCCTAAGAATCCTCTATTAGCATTCAAAATTTCAAAAAATTTCTTTTGGTTTCAAAAAATCTATGGCCAAAAAAATGATTAGAAAACCAACTTTTTGAAATTTTCTGGGCATAAATTTTTTGTAATTTTGCAGGTTATTTATTTAAAAATTGTCTATCGAACAAATAAGCAGCTTAAAATAGTTTTCCAGATGTTTTAAATAAATTTTTGATTGAAAAAATCGATTTTTAAGTGTACCAATTTTCAAAAAAAATCTTTACTTTTCATTGAAATCCCTGTAAGTCTCATAAATCCCAAAATGTGTATAATCGCGAAAATCTTTAGTCATATTTATCATCCAAAAATGATGTAAGCGCAATTATGGGATAAACCGAGGGAAATGAATGAAACATAAATGTGCAGGGAGCGAAGCCAAATGCGTTGCCAGGGGTGGGTGAACCCTCCCCCTTTCTAACAAATTTTTTTTGTGGCTCACTGGTATTTATTTGGAATTGTAGCAAAAGTCCGCTCCAAAATGAAATTAGCGTGACTTGTCAACCTATTCTAAAATTGGTTTTTTGAACTTTTGTTTCAAAAATGCGTTGGTTTTTCGGTGGTGCCGATGGTCCACCAAGAAATATTTTTAATGCAATTTTTTTTATTGGCTATAGCCCTGGCGACCCCCTTGCCCTTCTCACCCACCCCCTGGCGCTCATCCGTTCGTAATTTGGCTTGACGCACTTTTTTGCACATAAATGAAATGATAGGTAAGGAAAACACAAACAAAAGACGAAAAGTAACGCCGAAATGAATCGGAAAAACCGAGAACATAAATGAATTATAGGCTCTATGGGAATCACTGATCGATATAATCTATTTTTGAATTTTGCCATTCTTTTGCGACTGACTGATCAGTGAGTGATCAGAGGTCCAACAGAATGGTCAGCGGGTCTTCCACCGCCTGTTTGATTTTGCGCAGAAAAGTGACCGCCTCTCTGCCGTCGATCAGGCGATGGTCGTAAGTGAGTGCGATGTACATCATCGGACGAATTTCGACCTAAATCAATGCGTTATTTTTGCTACAAAACAAACTGAATTGTCCGATCTTTTCTCGACTTGCCTTTCCATCCACCGCCACAGGCCGATCGAAAATGCCGTGCATGCCGAGAATGGCCGACTGCGGTGGGTTGATGATCGGAGTGCCGAACAACGAGCCGAACACACCGCCGTTGCTTATGGTGAAAGTGCCGCCCTCCATGTCTTCAATCGCCAATTTGTTGTCACGTGCCTAAAAACATAGCAATTTAAATTTGTTTTTTCATTTCTTGAATCTCAAAATGGCAGAAAAAGGCATTATAAAAAGATGGTCGCCCCCCTCACCCAAGCCGAAATTCGGGACTGTCCCTGGAACGCGGTTAAACCCATGGCGGCGTCTAACCCTCACCCATCCGAAATTCAAATCCTCGCCGCACCTTCACTCCCAAATCGCCAAGCGTCTTCTCAATGTCCGCATAGCTCATCGACTCCACGTTACGCACCACCGGCACGACCAAACCCCGCGGGGTTGCCACCGCAATGGAAATGTCCACAAAGTTTCTGTAGACAATGTCTGCGCCCTCGATTACTGAAGGGGAGGGGATTGAAATACGTTTTAATTTGTTAATAAAAGAAATTGCAACCAAAAATCCAAATTCCAACCCGTTTCGAAAACCCAGTGCATTTTTAAAATTAAATTCCATCCTTTGGCTACTGACCGGCATTAACCACGGGCAGTTCCTGCAACCCAATTGCGGACGCGCGGACGAACGGAGACATCAGACCCAACTTGACACCATGCTTCTTCGTGAACGCCTCTTGGTACTGCTTGCGCATCCGTACCACGTTGTACAGATCGACCTGAAAAGAGCAAGGAATAAAAATATTTAAAAAGATAATTATTCTATCATTCGATTTGTTTTTTTATTA
>CP049709.1:10638706-10655007 GCA_004148225.2 Heterodera glycines | reverse complement strand
GCCAGGAATGTCGGAGGACATCGAAAATTTTGTGAAAGAATGTGAGGTGTGTCAAAGAAATGGCCCAAGCCCGCCCCGATTGGATCCGGAACACCGTTGGCCCGCAGCAAGATACCCCTTCGAGAGGCTCCATGCCGATTTGGCAGGCCCGGTTTGGGGAACGAATTTTTTAATAATGGTTGACTCGTATTCACGCTATCCATTTGTCTTTCAGACAAATTCAACCAGTAGCGCAACTTTGATCGCATTTTTCCGGGACATTTTTGCCTTATTTGGGTCCCCAAAAACCTTAATTACCGATAACGGCCCACAGTTTATTTCGGTAGAATTCGAAAATTTTTTGTGTGAGGAAGGGGTTACCCATTTAACCTCGCCAACATATCATTCCGCCAGCAACGGAGAGGCGGAGCGGTTCGTGCGAACCTTTAAAGAAGGAATTAAAAAATTGTTGGATGAGGGGAGAAATCTCCGTATTGCACAATTCATCCTTTTACAGGAATACCGATCCTCACCATGCCCAATTTTGAAAGGAAATAGTCCGGCACAAATGTTTTTGAAAAGAGAAATGCGCACGAGTTTGGATAAAATAAGAATTTCCCAAGTGGAAAGAGACAAAGGCACTCCTACGGGCGACCCTGTGAGAGATAAAGGGGCTCAAAATCAGCAAAGGCAGTTGCCGAAATATGAGCCAGGAGATTCGGTATGGATGCGCGACCAACAGGACAAAAAGTGGACGCCGGCCATACTGCTTGAGCCAATAGGAGAGAGGATGTGGCGTTTGGAGATGGAAGGGGGCGGAGAAAGAACTGCGCATGTGGAGCAAATAAAAGCGCGTCGAATGGTCGCCGGACGAGCCTAGCCCACATCATTCTCCGGCAAAACTGTTTTTTATATAAATAATTTTCCATTTTTTTTTTTTTGCTTTTGTAAGTCTAAAATTTTTGATTTCCATTCCAAATTTCGTATTTTTTTTGTAATTCATTTTTGTTTCTGCAAGATTTTCTTTTGTCGCTTTGTCCCTCTTCTCGAACCTTTCCGACCCAAATCATGTCAACCACCGAAAGAGAAGTCGGCACTTCGGTCGAGAATCTTGAAAATGTGCCACCACAGCAGAGCAACGTCGCCGAGCTCGACCAGGACGGGATGACCAAGCAACGCAAAAAGCGCCCGGCCATTGCACCAGTGACTGTTGAGATCGGACATTTGCTGGAGGCCTTCAAATCATCATTGTCGGCCGAGATCCGTTCATCAGTCGAACAACTTCACAAGGAGTTGACGGGAGAAGTGCACCACGCACTGAACGCACTTTGGACCAAAATGGAGCCGGTGCTCAGCGATCAGTCGCGCTGCATTGCGGCGCTGACTGATGCGATTGACGAGTTGTCACTCAAGGGAACCGAGCAATCGTAAACCCATCCACGGATGGAGGTCCAGCTGAGTTGGCCAAAGAAGCACCGATGAACCCGCAGGGCGGAGGTCCAGCCCCTGAGCTGGCTAATGAGGCCCCGTTAAACCCGCAGGGCGGAGGTCCAGCTTCTGAGCTGGCTAAAGGGCGTACCAGCCCAGCTCGTTCGACCGGAAGAGCATGGCACGGAAAGCAACATCGATAAACCCGCACGCAAAGCCGGCCGTCTAAACTACCTGATGCGCCAATTGGAGCGCGAGGTCGGCGGCAGCCAAATGGTCCGATCCCCGCATCCGTACTGGGAAAACCGCCGAGGGAATGGTTATGGAGGACCGCGCGGTGGGGACGCGGAGGCTACAATGCATATCGCGGAGACCGTTCTGAGCGCGTCGGCCCGTCAAACAATGGACGTTGAATCTGTGGTGTGGTTTGGACTCCGGAAGGGGGGAGAGATGTTGAATCCCCTTTTGACAAAATCATTTATTTAATTTAATGATCAATTTTCACTTATTTATTTTGTACAACTTTTCTTCTCTCTCTTCACCAATTTCCTCTCCCATCCTAACCTGTCCATCCCAGCTCACTCTCGACTCCACCCCTTTCTCTTTTGATATTTAAACTGAATTAATTCCTTGCATTATTACCCTTTTTTTCTACTCACTTTGACTCATTCCCATTTTACTTACCTTTCTCACTTTTGCTAAATAAACTTTCATTAACAAACTTAAAGTATTGCTTTTGATTGGGAAATAAGTCGGGAACACAACACTTTAATTTTCTGTAGTCATTTGATATGCATCTGCTATTTTTCTAGTCACAAACACCAATATTTCTGCGACGCCTTCTATACTTAATTCATCCATAATGGGCCAAAAATCATAAGTTAAGACCAAAAGAGGGATTTTAGTTTCAGCCGGAATTTCTATAAAAATGTTCGTGTGTAACCTATCATTGTCTATTCTGATAAGTAAGAAATTGAAAATTCGTATTACTTTTCCTCCCTTAAAGCTTTATAATGAAAGCGTCGTTGTCTATTTAGGATTTGCCGTTGCAATTCTGTAATTCCACTTTGGAATCCAAAGGAATTTGATTCGCTTTTACAAAATAGACAGTGCCGAAATTTGTAGATCGGCTAAACCTTAACTGAAACATACCATATCAGCGAGACGCCATGCTGATTTGTTGTAATCATAATAAAAAGGCCCTTATTGTTTAATTCTGCCTTTCCTATAAGCACAATGTGTTTGATGGGCTCTACAAAATATTGCTTCTGCAAAGCAATTATTTTCTTGGAGGCTTTAATTTTCTGTAGTCATTTGATATGCATCTGCTATTTTTCTAGTCACAAACACCAATATTTTTCGGCCCGAATTTTATAGGCGTGAAAAGTACTGATTTCCAACTTCTTTCTATTCGGATACACCCAAAATTTGAAAAACGTCTGTAATTTAGCCTCTTTTAAATCTTAATTTTCTGAAACCCGAATTGAGAAAATATGAATGTATTTCTGCGACGCCTTCTATACTTAATTCATCCATAATGGGCCAAAAATCATAAGTTAAGACCAAAAGAGGGATTTTAGTTTCAGCCGGAATTTCTATAAAAATGTTCGTGTGTAACCTATCTTTGTCTATTCGGATAAGTAAGAAATTGAAATATTCGTATTACTTTTCCTCCCTTAAAGCTTTATAATGAAAGCGTCGTTGTCTATTTAGGATTTGCCGTCGCAATTCTGTAATTCCACTTTGGAATCCAAAGGAATTTGATTCGCTTTTACAAAATAGACAGTGCCGAAATTTGTAGATCGGCTAAACCTTAACTGAAACATACCATATCAGCGAGACGCCATGCTGATTTGTTGTAATCATAATAAAAAGGCCCTATTGTTTAATTCGGCCTTTCCTATAAGCACAATGTGTTTGAGGGCTCTACAAAATATTGCTTGTGCAAAGCAATTATTTTCTTGGAGGCTTAATTTTCTGTAGTCATTTGATATGCATCTGCTATTTTTCTAGTCACAAACACCAATATTTTTCGGCCCGAATTTTATAGGCGTGAAAAGTACTGATTTCCAACTTCTTTCTATTCGGATACACCCAAAATTTGAAAAAGTCTGTAATTTAGCCTCTTTTAAATCTTAATTTTTTGAAACCCGAATTGAGAAAATATGAATGTATTTCTGCGACGCCTTCTATACTTAATTCATCCATAATGGGCCAAAAATCATAAGTTAAGACCAAAAGAGGGATTTTAGTTTCAGCCGGAATTTCTATAAAAATGTTCGTGTGTAACCTATCTTTGTCTATTCGGATAAGTAAGAAATTGAAATATTCGTATTACTTTTCCTCCCTTAAAGCTTTATAATGAAAGCGTCGTTGTCTATTTAGGATTTGCCGTCGCAATTCTGTAATTCCACTTTGGAATCCAAAGGAATTTGATTCGCTTTTACAAAATAGACAGTGCCGAAATTTGTAGATCGGCTAAACCTTAACTGAAACATACCATATCAGCGAGACGCCATGCTGATTTGTTGTAATCATAATAAAAAGGCCCTATTGTTTAATTCGGCCTTTCCTATAAGCACAATGTGTTTGAGGGCTCTACAAAATATTGCTTGTGCAAAGCAATTATTTTCTTGGAGGCTTTAATTTTCTGTAGTCATTTGATATGCATCTGCTATTTTTCTAGTCACAAACACCAATATTTTTCGGCCCGAATTTTATAGGCGTGAAAAGTACTGATTTCCAACTTCTTTCTATTCGGAGACACCCAAAATTTGAAAAGTCTGTAATTTAGCCTCTTTTAAATCTTAATTTTCTGAAACCCGAATTGAAAAATATGAATGTATTTCTGCGACGCCTTCTATACTTAATTCATCCATAATGGGCCAAAAATCATAAGTTAAGACCAAAAGAGGGATTTTAGTTTCAGCCGGAATTTCTATAAAAATGTTCGTGTGTAACCTATCTTTGTCTATTCGGATAAGTAAGAAATTGAAATATTCGTATTACTTTTCCTCCCTTAAAGCTTTATAATGAAAGCGTCGTTGTCTATTTAGGATTTGCCGTCGCAATTCTGTAATTCCACTTTGGAATCCAAAGGAATTTGATTCGCTTTTACAAAATAGACAGTGCCGAAATTTGTAGATCGGCTAAACCTTAACTGAAACATACCATATCAGCGAGACGCCATGCTGATTTGTTGTAATCATAATAAAAAGGCCCTTATTGTTTAATTCGCCTTTCCTATAAGCACAATGTGTTTGATGGGCTCTACAAAATATTGCTTCTGCAAAGCAATTATTTTCTTGGAGGCTTTAATTTTCTGTAGTCATTTGATATGCATCTGCTATTTTTCTAGTCACAAACACCAATATTTTTCGGCCCGAATTTTATAGGCGTGAAAAGTACTGATTTCCAACTTCTTTCTATTCGGATACACCCAAAATTTGAAAAGCATCTTTAATTTAGCCTCTTTTAAATCTTATTTTCTGAAACCCGAATTTAGAAAATATGAATGTATTTCTGCGACGCCTTCTATACTTAATTCATCCATAATGGGCCAAAAATCATAAGTTAAGACCAAAAGAGGGATTTTAGTTTCAGCCGGAATTTCTATAAAAATGTTCGTGTGTAACCTATCTTTGTCTATTCGGATAAGTAAGAAATTGAAATATTCGTATTACTTTTCCTCCCTTAAAGCTTTATAATGAAAGCGTCGTTGTCTATTTAGGATTTGCCGTCGCAATTCTGTAATTCCACTTTGGAATCCAAAGGAATTTGATTCGCTCTTTGTCTATTCGGATAAGTAAGAAATTGAAATATTCGTATTACTTTTCCTCCCTTAAAGCTTTATAATGAAAGCGTCGTTGTCTATTTAGGATTTGCCGTCGCAATTCTGTAATTCCACTTTGGAATCCAAAGGAATTTGATGTGTTTGAGGGGCTCTACAAAATATGAAATTTGTAGATCGGCTAAACCTTAACTGAAACATACCATATCAGCGAGACGCCATGCTGATTTGTTGTAATCATAATAAAAAGGCCCTTATTGTTTAATTCGGCCTTTCCTATAAGCACAATGTGTTTGATGGGCTCTACAAAATATTGCTTCTGCAAAGCAATTATTTTCTTGGAGGCTTTAATTTTCTGTAGTCATTTGATATGCATCTGCTATTTTTCTAGTCACAAACACCAATATTTTTCGGCCCGAATTTTATAGGCGTGAAAAGTACTGATTTCCAACTTCTTTCTATTCGGAGACACCCAAAATTTGAAAAACGTCTGTAATTTAGCCTCTTTTAAATCTTAATTTTTGAAACCCGAATTGAGAAAATATGAATGTATTTCTGCGACGCCTTCTATACTTAATTCATCCATAATGGGCCAAAAATCATAAGTTAAGACCAAAAGAGGGATTTTAGTTTCAGCCGGAATTTCTATAAAAATGTTCGTGTGTAACCTATCTTTGTCTATTCGGATAAGTAAGAAATTGAAATATTCGTATTACTTTTCCTCCCTTAAAGCTTTATAATGAAAGCGTCGTTGTCTATTTAGGATTTGCCGTCGCAATTCTGTAATTCCACTTTGGAATCCAAAGGAATTTGATTCGCTTTTACAAAATAGACAGTGCCGAAATTTGTAGATCGGCTAAACCTTAACTGAAACATACCATATCAGCGAGACGCCATGCTGATTTGTTGTAATCATAATAAAAAGGCCCTTATTGTTTAATTCGGCCTTTCCTATAAGCACAATGTGTTTGATGGGCTCTACAAAATATTGCTTCTGCAAAGCAATTATTTTCTTGGAGGCTTTAATTTTCTGTAGTCATTTGATATGCATCTGCTATTTTTCTAGTCACAAACACCAATATTTTTCGGCCCGAATTTTATAGGCGTGAAAAGTACTGATTTCCAACTTCTTTCTATTCGGAGACACCCAAAATTTGAAAAACGTCTGTAATTTAGCCTCTTTTAAATCTTAATTTTTGAAACCCGAATTGAGAAAATATGAAATTGAAATATTCGTATTACTTTTCCTCCCTTAAAGCTTTATAATGAAAGCGTCGTTGTCTATTTAGGATTTGCCGTCGCAATTCTGTAATTCCACTTTGGAATCCAAAGGAATTTGATTCGCTTTTACAAAATAGACAGTGCCGAAATTTGTAGATCGGCTAAACCTTAACTGAAACATACCATATCAGCGAGACGCCATGCTGATTTGTTGTAATCATAATAAAAAGGCCCTTATTGTTTAATTCTGCCTTTCCTATAAGCACAATGTGTTTGATGGGCTCTACAAAATATTGCTTTTGTAGATCGGCTAAACCTTAACTGAAACATACCATATCAGCGAGACGCCATGCTGATTTGTTGTAATCATAATAAAAAGGCCCTTATTGTTTAATTCTGCCTTTCCTATAAGCACAATGAGTTTGATGGGCTCTACAAAATATTGCTTCTGCAAAGCAATTATTTTCTTGGAGGCTTTAATTTTCTGTAGTCATTTGATATGCATCTGCTATTTTTCTAGTCACAAACACCAATATTTTTCGGCCCGAATTTTATAGGCGTGAAAAGTACTGATTTACAACTTCTTTCTATTCGGAGACACCCAAAATTTGAAAAACGTCTGTAATTTAGCCTCTTTTAAATCTTAATTTTTTGAAACCCGAATTGAGAAAATATGAATGTATTTCTGCGACGCCTTCTATACTTAATTCATCCATAATGGGCCAAAAATCATAAGTTAAGACCAAAAGAGGGATTTTAGTTTCAGCCGGAATTTCTATAAAAATGTTCGTGTGTAACCTATCTTTGTCTATTCGGATAAGTAAGAAATTGAAATATTCGTATTACTTTTCCTCCCTTAAAGCTTTATAATGAAAGCGTCGTTGTCTATTTAGGATTTGCCGTCGCAATTCTGTAATTCCACTTTGGAATCCAAAGGAATTTGATTCGCTTTTACAAAATAGACAGTGCCGAAATTTGTAGATCGGCTAAACCTTAACTGAAACATACCATA
The DNA here is from genome assembly GCA_004148225.2 of Heterodera glycines. Classification (NCBI taxonomy): domain Eukaryota; kingdom Metazoa; phylum Nematoda; class Chromadorea; order Rhabditida; family Heteroderidae; genus Heterodera; species Heterodera glycines. Next base: position 10,647,577 of record CP049709.1, on the reverse strand, counting down.
TCAGCGAGACGCCATGCTGATTTGTTGTAATCATAATAAAAAGGCCCTTATTGTTTAATTCGGCCTTTCCTATAAGCACAATGTGTTTGATGGGCTCTACAAAATATTGCTTCTGCAAAGCAATTATTTTCTTGGAGGCTTTAATTTTCTGTAGTCATTTGATATGCATCTGCTATTTTTCTAGTCACAAACACCAATATTTTTCGGCCCGAATTTTATAGGTCCATAATGGGCCAAAAATTCATAAGTTAAGACCAAAAGAGGGATTTTAGTTTCAGCCGGAATTTCTATAAAAATGTTCGTGTGTAACCTATCTTTGTCTATTCTGATAAGTAAGAAATTGAAATATTCGTATTACTTTGCCTCCCTTAAAGCTTTATAATGAAAGCGTCGTTGTCTATTTTGGATTTGCCGTTGCAATTCTGTAATTCCACTTTGGAATCCAAAGGAATTTGATTCGCTTTTACAAAATAGACAGTGCCGAAATTTGTAGATCGGCTAAACCTTAACTTTTCCTCCCTTAAAGCTTTATAATGAAATGTTGTAATCATAATAAAAAGGCCCCTATTGTTTAATTCGGCTCCACTTTGGAATCCATGTGTTTGAGGGGCTCTACAAAATATTGCTTGTGCAAAGCAATTATTTTCTTGGAGGCTTTAATTTTCTGTAGTCATTTGATATGCATCTGCTATTTTTCTAGTCACAAACACCAATATTTTTCGGCCCGAATTTTATAGGCGTGAAAAGTACTGATTTCCAACTTCTTTCTATTCGGAGACACCCAAAATTTGAAAAACGTCTGTAATTTAGCTTCTTTTAAATCTTAATTTTTTGAAACCCGAATTGAGAAAATATGAATGTATTTCTGCGACGCCTTCTATACTTAATTCGTCCATAATGGGCCAAAAATTCATAAGTTAAGACCAAAAGAGGGATTTTAGTTTCAGCCGGAATTTCTATAAAAATGTTCGTGTGTAACCTATCTTTGTCTATTCTGATAAGTAAGAAATTGAAATATTCGTATTACTTTGCCTCCCTTAAAGCTTTATAATGAAAGCGTCGTTGTCTATTTTGGATTTGCCGTTGCAATTCTGTAATTCCACTTTGGAATCCAAAGGAATTTGATTCGCTTTTACAAAATAGACAGTGCCGAAATTTGTAGATCGGCTAAACCTTAACTGAAACATACCATATCAGCGAGACGCCATGCTGATTTGTTGTAATCATAATAAAAAGGCCCTTATTGTTTAATTCGGCCTTTCCTATAAGCACAATGTGTTTGATGGGCTCTACAAAATATTGCTTCTGCAAAGCAATTATTTTCTTGGAGGCTTTAATTTTCTGTAGTCATTTGATATGCATCTGCTATTTTTCTAGTCACAAACACCAATATTTTTCGGCCCGAATTTTATAGGCGTGAAAAGTACTGATTTCCAACTTCTTTCTATTCGGAGACACCCAAAATTTGAAAAACGTCTGTAATTTAGCTTCTTTTAAATCTTAATTTTTTGAAACCCGAATTGAGAAAATATGAATGTATTTCTGCGACGCCTTCTATACTTAATTCATCCATAATGGGCCAAAAATCATAAGTTAAGACCAAAAGAGGGATTTTAGTTTCAGCCGGAATTTCTATAAAAATGTTCGTGTGTAACCTATCTTTGTCTATTCCTTTAAGTAAGAAATTGAAATATTCGTATTACTTTTCCTCCCTTAAAGCTTTATAATGAAAGCGTCGTTGTCTATTTAGGATTTGCCGTCGCAATTCTGTAATTCCACTTTGGAATCCAAAGGAATTTGATTCGCTTTTACAAAATAGACAGTGCCGAAATTTGTAGATCGGCTAAACCTTAACTGAAACATACCATATCAGCGAGACGCCATGCTGATTTGTTGTAATCATAATAAAAAGGCCCTATTGTTTAATTCGGCCTTTCCTATAAGCACAATGTGTTTGATGGGCTCTACAAAATATTGCTTCTGCAAAGCAATTATTTTCTTGGAGGCTTTAATTTTCTGTAGTCATTTGATATGCATCTGCTATTTTTCTAGTCACAAACACCAATATTTTTCGGCCCGAATTTTATAGGCGTGAAAAGTACTGATTTCCAACTTCTTTCTATTCGGAGACACCCAAAATTTGAAAAACGTCTGTAATTTAGCCTCTTTTAAATCTTAATTTTTTGAAACCCGAATTGAGAAAATATGAATGTATTTCTGCGACGCCTTCTATACTTAATTCATCCATAATGGGCCAAAAATCATAAGTTAAGACCAAAAGAGGGATTTTAGTTTCAGCCGGAATTTCTATAAAAATGTTCGTGTGTAACCTATCTTTGTCTATTCGGATAAGTAAGAAATTGAAATATTCGTATTACTTTTCCTCCCTTAAAGCTTTATAATGAAAGCGTCGTTGTCTATTTAGGATTTGCCGTCGCAATTCTGTAATTCCACTTTGGAATCCAAAGGAATTTGATTCGCTTTTACAAAATAGACAGTGCCGAAATTTGTAGATCGGCTAAACCTTAACTGAAACATACCATATCAGCGAGACGCCATGCTGATTTGTTGTAATCATAATAAAAAGGCCCTTATTGTTTAATTCGGCCTTTCCTATAAGCACAATGTGTTTGAGGGCTCTACAAAATATTGCGCGTGAAAAGTACTGATTTCCAACTTCTTTCTATTCGGATACACCCAAAATTTGAAAAGCATCTGTAATTTAGCCTCTTTTAAATCTTAATTTTCTGAAACCCGAATTTAGAAAATATGAATGTATTTCTGCGACGCTTTCTATACTTAATTCATCCAAAATTTGAAAAACGTCTGTAATTTAGCCTCTTTTAAATCTTAATTTTTTGAAACCCGAATTGAGAAAATATGAATGTATTTCTGCGACGCCTTCTATACTTAATTCGTCCATAATGGGCCAAAAATCATAAGTTAAGACCAAAAGAGGGATTTTAGTTTCAGCCGGAATTTCTGCTATCCGATCTTTTTTTGCTTTTCAAAAGAAAATCCGAGTGATTTGTTAACAGATTTTCTCTAGAAAATGCCAAATTTTGCGATTTTTTTTATCGCCGACGACTTTTTTGCTTTTTAAAAATGACTTTTCGGCGGTACCGATAGGCGCTCGTCGTACTGTTTATTCTAAAAATTTTCTTTTGCATCTTCATTCAACAATTGTAAATTGGACCTTATCAATTGAATACAAATATTTGATAAGCTTCCATAGAGGTGAAATATTTCAAAAATTGAAAATTTTAGAAAATAGTTACAAACACAGATTTTTCGTTGGCCTGCCTACTAGAGCTTATTCCTTTTACCCAAAACTGGAACAGCTTTTCCACCCCCGGAATTTAATTTTTTAAAATTTTGTGATTAATAACTAATTCAAAAAAATTCAAAAAAAAAGTGAACATTTTTTTAACAAATTTTTTCTTGCAGTTTTTTTGAGCTTATATTTTCCTTTTTCACAGTGCACCTTTCGTCGTCCTGCTTCTGCTTCAACATCTGCTGCTGCTCTTCCATTGGCGAGTGCCGTCGTCGCTGCTGCTGGGGACAATCGCCACAATTTCTGTGTGATTTTGGCTCAAAACTGGACACCACCGTGGAGTTGCGGAACCGTGGCGCACCGACGCCGGCATGGTCAACTCGGCTTCAAATTGGCACTGCTTTCGCGCAATTTCGATGTGCTGGTGGACAAACATTTCAATGGCAAAAGCGGATTGCTGCGCAAGTTTCAATTTTTCTTAAATTAACCGGTCACGTATTTCCTAAGTTCTAAAATTTTTGATTGCATTTGGCAATTAAAAAATTCAAAAAAGGATACATTTTCTTTGAAAATTTAAAGAAAACTTATTTTACAAATTGTAATTTTCAAGCCTATGAAAATCAATTATTGTAACTTTTTGAAAAACTAAAAATCGCTCAACATTGTTGGCTGAAACCAATTCCATCCAACGCAAATATTTTATGAAATAAAAAAATATTCTCAGACAATTGTTGTGTTTGGCCGGATTAAATCTTAAATTCATCGTTTTAACTATGATTGAATAAAATAAAAAAATTTTCAGATGCACATATACAAAAATCATGACAAGGTGTACACTAAGCAAATAGTTTTACTAACCCAAATCTGAGGTTAGTTAGGAAATAAGTTTCGTACACTTTGGCACGTATAAGCCCCTATACATTTAAGAAGTCTTTACAGTTGACTTAAACTTAATATGTACTTAAACTTATTTTTTAAATATTACAAAATTAAATCGAGTCAATTGTGAAGATTTCTGTCCTTATACTCTTTTGAGACTCACATTTTTATTTGTTTTCAAATCTTATCGGTCTGCTTTGCGACCATGATGAGATTTGTGCACGTGCCGGTCTGCTTTGCGACCATGGCAACATATCGGTCTGCTTAGCGACCATGATATGTAGTGCACACGCCGGTCTGCTTTGCGACCATGGCGAGGCTGGTCTGCTTTGCGACCATAGCCAACCGTGTCGGTCTGTTTTGCGACCATGACACAGTGCCGGTCTGCTTCGCGACCATGGCACACATATCGGTCTGCTTAGCGACCATGATATGTATTTAAGCGCAGACTTGCACTCGCCTTAGCGATGCATGTGGCTGGGCTGCCCAATGGGAGCGCCTTTTTCTGGCCTTGTATCCCAGCTGAATGTTTGTGAAAAGGATTGTCCTTTGATTAATTAGCAATGCTAATTGTTCGAAGGTCCCTTTTCCAAACAGGAGGTTGGCTACGGTGGGATTGTCCTCTGTTCATCAGCAACGCGTCTGTTGTTCGGAGTTCCCTGCCCCTGGCCATTTAGGGATTGGCGCGAACAAAGGGCAATAAAATTGGTTCGCTGACAGGTCCTTCGGGGCATTGTCGCACCAATGTGGTTCGCTGACAGGCCCTTCGGGCAGTGTCGCACCAATGTGGTTCGCTGACAGGCCCTTTGGGCAGTGTCGCACCAATATGGTTCGCTGACAGGCCCTTCGGGGCAGTGTCGCACCAATATGGTTCGCTGACAGGCCCTTCGGGGTTGTGTCGCACCAATGTGGTTCGCTGACAGGCCCTTTGGGCAGTGTCGCACCAATATGGTTCGCTGACAGGCCCTTCGGGGCAGTGTCGCACCAATATGGTTCGCTGACAGGCCCTTCGGGGTTGTGTCGCACCAATACAAAATAGACAGTGCCGAAATTTGTAGATCGGCTAAACCTTAACTGAAACATACCATATCAGCGAGACGCCATGCTGATTTGTTGTAACTGACAGGCTCTTCGGGGCATGTGTCGCACCAATGTGGTTCGCTGACAGCCCTTCGGGGCAGTGTCACACCAATATGGTTCGCTGACAGGCCCTTCGGGGTTGGGTCGCACCAATGTGGTTCGCTGACAGCCCTTCGGGGATGTGTCGCAGCAACTTTTGCATCTGCATTCTTAATGGGATGTGTGAGCCCTGGCTGATGGATTTCAGCACAGGACGACTACACTCCACGGCGAAGAATGATGTCTTTGATCTTTATTTGTGCATTTTTGTTAATAAATTTTTTTTTGAAACCCGAATTGAGAAAATATGAATGTATTTCTGCGACGCCTTCTATACTTAATTCGTCCATAATGGGCCAAAAATTCATAAGTTAAGACCAAAAGAGGGATTTTAGTTTCAGCCGGAATTTCTATAAAAATGTTCGTGTGTAACCTATCTTTGTCTATTCTGATAAGTAAGAAATTGAAATATTCGTATTACTTTGCCTCCCTTAAAGCTTTATAATGAAAGCGTCGTTGTCTATTTTGGATTTGCCGTTGCAATTCTGTAATTCCACTTTGGAATCCAAAGGAATTTGATTCGCTTTTACAAAATAGACAGTGCCGAAATTTGTAGATCGGCTAAACCTTAACTGAAACATACCATATAGCAGCGCCATGCTTGTTGTAATCATAATAAAAAGGCCCCTATTGTTTAATTCGGCCTTTCCTATAAGCACATGTGTTTGAGGGGCTCTACAAAATATTGCTTGTGCAAAGCAATTCTGCCAAAAAAATTGGAGGCCCAGGCCGAGGCAGACTCAGTGATTCCATGAGCAAAAGCTCTGAAATGGATATCAATCTTGAAAATGCCCCAATTCCGGCAACCTCGCACATTGTGTCTGAAAAAATTGACTTCAGCACTGTGCCAATTAATTTCGCCACATCGCGAAATTTTGCCTGTAAAATTTGGAGATGGGCAGCAATTGGCCTTTATGAGCGTGATGGCGAAACAGCACTTGGCCCACGCTCTGGCCCAAGATTCATTGAGACCTGTTGGAACAGGCCAAATGAATGGCTAAATGACAGCTTTATTGTTGCCTATTTAGCTTACATTGCAAGCATTTCACAACGAAAAACAGTAGTTGTGGATTCTTTGGCATCGAGAACTGATGTTTCTCGATTTTCCAACGTGAAGAATTACACTTTCGGCTATGATCCGAATGCTGTTCCTGAAGTTGTGCTTATGCCGCTTCACTTCCCAAATCATTGGACTCTCATCGTCTACGATGTTGCACATGGTGCATACTTCCTTGACTCGCTGCATATGAGCAGCTTGAGTGATGAGAGAATGGCACTCATCCAGTCAATAATTGCTGAGATAGTGCCCGGGAATGCGTCATTCGCTGTTGAATACGTGCAGCAATTGACAAAGCAAAATGATGGTAACAGCTGCGGGTACTTCGTTTGGAGGCTTTAATTTTCTGTAGTCATTTGATATGCATCTGCTATTTTTCTAGTCACAAACACCAATATTTTTCGGCCCGAATTTTATAGGCGTGAAAAGTACTGATTTCCAACTTCTTTCTATTCGGATACACCCAAAATTTGAAAAACGTCTGTAATTTAGCCTCTTTTAAATCTTAATTTTCTGAAACCCGAATTGAGAAAATATGAATGTATTTCTGCGACGCCTTCTATACTTAATTCGGCCATAATGGGCCAAAAATTCATAAGTTAAGACCAAAAGAGGGATTTTAGTTTCAGCCGGAATTTCTATAAAAATGTTCGTGTGTAACCTATCTTTGTCTATTCTGATAAGTAAGAAATTGAAATATTCGTATTACTTTGCCTCCCTTAAAGCTTTATAATGAAAGCGTCGTTGTCTATTTTGGATTTGCCGTTGCAATTCTGTAATTCCACTTTGGAATCCAAAGGAATTTGATTCGCTTTTACAAAATAGACAGTGCCGAAATTTGTAGATCGGCTAAACCTTAACTGAAACATACCATATCAGCGAGACGCCATGCTGATTTGTTGTAATCATAATAAAAAGGCCCTTATTGTTTAATTCGGCATTTCCTATAAGCACAATGTGTTTGAGGGGCTCTACAAAATATTGCTTGTGCAAAGCAATTATTTTCTTGGAGGCTTTAATTTTCTGTAGTCATTTGATATGCATCTGCTATTTTTCTAGTCACAAACACCAATATTTTTCGGCCCGAATTTTATAGGCGTGAAAAGTACTGATTTCCAACTTCTTTCTATTCGGAGACACCCAAAATTTGAAAAACGTCTGTAATTTAGCTTCTTTTAAATCTTAATTTTTTGAAACCCGAATTGAGAAAATATGAATGTATTTCTGCGACGCCTTCTATACTTAATTCGTCCATAATGGGCCAAAAATTCATAAGTTAAGACCAAAAGAGGGATTTTAGTTTCAGCCGGAATTTCTATAAAAATGTTCGTGTGTAACCTATCGTCTATTCTTATAAGTAAGAAATTGAAATATTCGTATTACTTTGCCTCCCTTAAAGCTTTATAATGAAAGCGTCGTTGTCTATTTTGGATTTGCCGTTGCAATTCTGTAATTCCACTTTGGAATCCAAAGGAATTTGATTCGCTTTTACAAAATAGACAGTGCCGAAATTTGTAGATCGGCTAAACCTTAACTGAAACATACCATATCAGCGAGACGCCATGCTGATTTGTTGTAATCATAATAAAAAGGCCCCTATTGTTTAATTCGGCCTTTCCTATAAGCACAATGTGTTTGAGGGGCTCTACAAAATATTGCTTGTGCAAAGCAATTATTTTCTTGGAGGCTGTAATTTTCTGTAGTCATTTGATATGCATCTGCTATTTTTCTAGTCACAAACACCAATATTTTTCGGCCCGAATTTTATAGGTCAAGTATTTACTGACCGTTTTGACATGTGGATGCGTGTCTGGAGCAGCAAAATCGCTGAGTTCCGAGAAGAACTTTATGACAAAAAGTTCTTCGGAACAATCCTTGGTTACGGTGAATCAATGGAGTTCCAAGGCCGAGGAGGCCCACATGCCCACATTGTGGCGCAAACAGACCTGGACGCAGTTCCATATGTCATTCAGGAATACATATGGGCGCACATTCCATCTTTGCCTGATAAAGATGACGACACGCCCATTGCAAAAATGCATCGCGAAATCCGCGAAACAATGCATATGCAACTGCACAGATGCAGTGACAGTTGGTGTGGTCCTAGCGACCCAATTTACGGGCGGTGCAAGAAGGGGTTCCCAGCCCCTTACTCAAAATGTACGATTTTGCGCCCGGACAGGCCCGCGATGTATTTCCGGCCTTCACCAACTGATGGTGGTGCCCAATTAGAGGTAAACGGCCTAATATACGACAACTCACATGTCGTGCCGTATGTTTAATTGCCTTTCCTATAAGCACAATGTGTTTGAGGGGCTCTACAAAATATTGCTTGTGCAAAGCAATTATTTTCTTGGAGGCTTTAATTTTCTGTAGTCATTTGATATGCATCTGCTATTTTTCTAGTCACAAACACCAATATTTTTCGGCCCGAATTTTATAGGCGTGAAAAGTACTGATTTCCAACTTCTTTCTATTCGGA
>CP049709.1:10612790-10630716 GCA_004148225.2 Heterodera glycines | reverse complement strand
CCATTTGAGCGCTCGCGCGTGCCATCTGAGCGCACGCAGGGGCCTTTTGTGAGCCCGCTTGTTAAATTTGAGCGCTAAAAATAAAATTCGAGTTAAATGAATTAGAATTAAAGTTGATAAAACTAAAATTATATTAAATTAATAAATGAAATTAGATTAAAATAGGATTAAAATTAAATAAAAGTTAAAGTTCAAATTAATTGAAATAAAAAAAATAAATAAAAAAAAGATTAAAAAATAAATTAAATTAAAATAAAATAAATTATAAATTAAAATAAATAAATTAAAAAAAATATTTTTATAATTTAAAAAATAATTGAATAAAAAAGCTAACATTCATTCTCTCTATATCTCTTCTGTCTCTCTCACTATCTTTCTTTTCTTTCTCTCTCTCACTCTCTCTCTATCGGTTTTGAAAATTTTACGTGAACAAATTTCCGTTAAATTTAAAGAAAAATTATGGATTGATCCAACCAAAAAAAAACACAACAACTATTTATTCATTCATCTGCTTCTCTGTCAATCTGTTCAAAATTCTTCTTTTGCTCCAACGGGCGAGCAGACGGACGCGGAATTGGGACAATCGGTGGACAAACAAACCCGTATTCGAACAAAAAAGACAAAAGCTCAGTTTTTTATTTTCCATTTTAGTCTAAAAAGGTTTATAATGGTCTTTTTTATTAAATAAGATCGCTATATTATATAGTTTCCTTAAATTGGTACAAAGTTTGTATCAAACATGTTAAAGTTCAAAAATTGTTTTTTGTTTTTGGTTCGAATTCGGCTCCAAAGTTCGTAATTGGCCGAAATAGATGTCAGAGATGTCGGGGGAATGTACCATTATTCGTGGCCTGTTAACCGTCCCTCCCTTTTTGTGCACTTTTTCGTTTTCAAAATTGGTACCACATTTTTTGTTGTTTAAAAAGGGTATAATTTTTAGAAGTAATTGCATAAAAAAAATTTATATTAATATTAAAAGGAAAACTTTAATTAAAATTAAATTAAATAAATTCAAATTAAATTAAATAAATAAATATTAAATAAATTAAAATAAAATTAAAATAATAGATAAAAATTTAAAAATAAATGAAAAAATATAAAATTAATTAATTAAATAATTATTAAAGTCAAATCGTATTGGAGGGACGGACATCAGCTGTCGTGGCCTTTGGGGAGGGAAGGGATGCCAGGCCACCTGAGCGCTCGCACGTGTCACCTAAGCGCCCGCATGGGCTATCTGAGCGCCCGCTGGTGGTCATTTAAGCGCTAATGACTGACCGTGGATGGCATAAAATGTTGGTCATACGGCGACTCATTTTAGTGTAGTGTGGCATAGCATGAACAATTTAGTTGGCAACCTGCCAAATGGTGGTCGTATAACCCAAAACTTATTTGAGGGGTGTGGTGACATGTGGCGACTGGAGGGGTGGCAAATGGTACTTGTGTCATAACCCAAGCCTAATGAAGAGATGAAGAGTTGTAGAAAAAATAAATATTAAAATAAATTTAGTAAAATAATAATAATGGTGATGATAGTTAAAAATAAGGAAATAAATGAAAAAAATAATAATAATTAAGAAAAAAGCGTTAAGAATTTCATATCAGATGGGAGGCGGAGAGGGGTAGCGTGCATATATGGAATTTTTTACTTATTGCTAAGCAAAAACATTATAATGATGGAAGAAAGAAATTTTATATTGAAAAATTAATTAATAAAATGATATATAATATGAAGTATACATATATTCTTATCATTATTTTTAGATTTTAATAAATGAATTAAACTTATTTATTAATAAATTATATTTTACAATAATTAACTACTAATATTTTATTAAGTTCATTTTGTTAAAAATTTCAAGTTAAAATGTTCTTTGATTGCATTAAACACTACAAAAGTAAAATATTAATAGAAATTTCAAAGAAATAAACAATTAAAACAAGTAAAAATATTGAAAATAGTGAGGATATCATACAATGCTAAACGGTGCACGGTTAAAGTACCTTTTATGCCGTGCTGAGCGGCGAAATAGCCTTTTATTGGATAGAGGTTCTGAACAACTCCTTTAAATTAACTGAATAATAAATAAAGTAAAATAAAATTCAAATTAATTCAAATAAAAAGTAAAATAAAAATAAAAATAAGATTAAAATTAAAAGAAAATAAATGTTAAATAAAAATAAAAATAAATAAAACTAAATTAAAAAATTAAATTAAAATTAAATTAAAGTTGTATTAAAATATAATAAAAATAATAAATACAATAGTATGATTAAAATTAAGTAAATTATACCTAAAATTAAATTCAATTTATGGTGTTACTGACAATAAATAGTAAAACTTTTCTCCTCAATTTATTTAATATCCCCATCCACTAAAAACAACCACATAAATCTTTCAAATATAATGAAGGGTCTAGGTACAAATTCTACCACAACTATCTTCTCAACTGGAAAATTTGTATTTACAGAGGCAATTAATGAGAAAAAATGTAATGACATTGAAAATTTTAATGACAGCGATGGTATCGTTTAGGAGGGAATTATTTGATGTCTCAAAGGAACTAAGGCATTATTAAGGAAGGCAGCGTCTTTTAGTACCCATTGATGTACTAAAGGAATGTATGACTAGTATAAGGCCTGTTTGCGATATTTCTAGATCAATAACTTTTCAACTGAACACTTGGCAAATTGATCATTATTCTGTGGATGAATAGTTGGAAACAGAGAGAACTGCAATAGAAGTAAGCGGATATGTTTAGCATGCCTGCAATTAGCGCCACCTAGAAGATGTATATTAATGTCTAATTGAAAAAAATAAATGCTAAAGTGCGGGAGAGGAATGTAAAACGTTATGAATTTATACGAAGTCAAGTTGTCCATCCAGTTGTAAGTGTATTAGGCTACGAGATCGCTAAAATGTTAATGAGCAACAAATAAATGAGTGGATTTGAAGACGGAATGAAAAAATTTCTATGTGACTTCATTTCTCTCTACTCCTTCGTTAATTTTACTACACACTACTCGATTGGTAAACCAATGTACATGTGCTGAATGAATAAGTCGAGTTAAATACCCGGAAGATAAACACTACCCCTTGACAATACTCAAAGTTTTGGATGATTTCTTTAGAAAATTCGATATTCTGTTTTGCCCGTCAAAGTGAATGGTAGGCTCTGATTCTCTTTATTTATGAAGTGCACCAAAAACAATCAAAAAGGCAGGATAGACGTAAATACATATGCAAACATAATGACAAACAATGAGATGGCTGAGCAATCTGCATTTCAATCGAAATTAATGTTACTACGGTTGAAGAAGGTTACCCATTTACCAATTGATACTGACATAAAAGGAAATGGTGAGAAGGAAGCTGAATTTGTAAGAGAGTGCAAAGAGAAATTAGAGATCTTAACCCAACAAAGATAGCTGTGAACCAAGAAGAGTAGGATTGTTAAACTATGCTTGAACAATTTGTGCGACATATTTCTTTACGAAATTACAGCCTTTAACAGACTTTACTTCAATAATGATGTACTTGATTTTGGAGAATATTTGGGATAATCGTTCAATAGACGTAATGACCATCGAGGATTGAAAGGTGTATCATGTTTTGATTACCTACGAAAATAAAAAAAGTGGGTAATAAAACTATTCAGAAATGATGATATAGCCGGGGCGTTAAGTACTCTCCACCGACACGGATAGTCTTGTTTTCTCACATCTACGCGATGCTTTTTAGCTGAATAAGATCGACACTATAAGCAGTTAATTGATGGAAATCGTAGAATTCTGCACTGCTGGTGCAAAATAGTATGCGTTGGCTTTAAGACGTATAAATGTTCTACATGATGCGGAAATGGAATACGTGCTTAAACTCCGTGGATTGACACTCAATTATGATGTGATCAACAACCAAGGCTTTAGATATAAAAACAGCAAGTCAAACGTTATGCTCAAACAGGAGAGATTGAACCAATTAATGTAATATACCCAAACTTTATTAGACCCAATATTCGTGATGGTGGATCTGTAATATCAAGCTCTATGCAAAAATGTTATCAGCCTTATATTGGGAAGGGTATTGTAGGAGCCGATTATAATGTTCTCAATTTTGGACACACTTTGTAATTGCTCACCCATTATAATGCTGGCACTGTCGCCCACACGATGGCCATGTCGGTGGTGTCCCCTCTGGAGTTGGTGCGCACCAAAATACAATCCGAACGCCTTCCTATAGTGGTAAAAAATGCCTAGAAATAGCCAATTTAGGAAATTTAACTAATAAATGATTCAATTTTTTCCTTGTGAGAATGGCTTAACAAAAAAATTTTTGGCTTGGTAACCAAAAAAAAATTTTTTTTTTTGCAATTTTAATTGAGTTAAGAATTGCGAGGTGTAATTGTTCGGACAGTCAAATCTGATGGGTACATGGCACTGTGACGAGGGTGGACAGCGACAATAATGCGGGAATAACAGTGAAAGTAAACAGATATAGAAGAGTAGAGAAAGTGTATTACAGAGAAAAGGAAAATAATTCAAATAAACCCGAAACCAAAATCTAAATATTGGATTTTGTTAAGAAAGCAGTTGGCGTTAGCCTCTTTCCATTTGTTCCTTTTAGAGGAATCGATTTACAGGATAAGATGACGCCGTGACCTCACCCCCTCTCCTTCACTTATTTGGTTTCCTCAGCTCTGCCCTTCCTCTCCAACACATATTCGGTCATTATTGCTCCTTACCATCGCAAACTCAGTTTACCCACCCCGTTTTCCATCCTATGCGTTTTGCCAAATCAATAGGAAAGGTATATTTTATTCTCATATAAATTTTAGACCACGAGGATAACAATTTGCATAAAAATAAAAATTCATAGTCAAAAGAATGATGTTTTCAGTGTTCGGTGTCAGAGCCTTGCGAGGTATTGGTTACTGGCGGGCCAAGCTTAATTAGGTATTGGCTACCGGAGAGCCGAGCCTTGTGAGGTATTGGTTACTGGCGGGCCAAGCTTAATTAGGTATTGGCTACCGGAGAGCCGAGCCTTGTGAGGTATTGGTTACTGGCGGGCCAAGCTTAGTTAGGTATTGGCTACCGGAGATCCGAGCCTTGTGAGGTATTGGTGACCGGAGAGCCGAGTATTGGCTACCGAAAATTCATCTTTTATTATTTTCCTTGTTTTTATACATTTCTAAAATCCTTGCGGCTGTAATAATTAGTTACTTACTTAAAAATCGTTTATCGCTACCCAAAAAGTTGCATTCTTTTTCAGATATTTTAGAATTAATTGCCATATTTCCTAGCCATCAATACCATAACTAAGTTAATCTGTCAACAATTATCATACTCATTTAGTGTTCATCATTTCCTTTGTCTCAGCTTCAAGTATTCTGCTTCATTGAATTACAACAAAAATGTGGCACATAATTTAAGTTCCATCATAACCCTTCTTTCCCCAGAAATATTCAGTTTGTAAAAATTAAAGAATAATTGGTTATAATTATAATTAATGCAGATGTCATACCCTATTAGCAATTGGAGTATTTTAGCATGGGATTCGACCATACCAAAACACATATGTAAAACATCTCGATCAAAACTTTGTTAATAATTTTCCCGCATTTTAATGATTAATTGGTTCTTAATTAAATTACCCAAAAATTGATTTAACAACTGTAACTAATAATTAAAATTCTTTGATTTTTTCATACTTCCCACTTATAATATGTTCAATGCTTCATCATTAAATTCATCAATTACTACACCTTCTCATCTAAAAACAATGGCATATAGATAGTGATTAGTTGATTAATTGGTTCTTAATTAAATTACCCAAAAATTGATTTAACAACTGTCACTAATAATTAAAATTCTTTGATTTTTTCATACTTCCCACTCATAATATGTTCAATGCTTCATCATTAAATTCATCAATTACTACACCTTCTCATCTAAAAACAATGGCATATAGATAGTGATTAGTTGTGAATCATATATCATGTCGTTACAAACTGACACTAATTAGACCTTATGGTTGTCGAGGACTCATTATTCACAAGCATATACTAGAAACCATTCTTGGTAATTTGTCATAATTAATCACATAAGTATGCCTGAAACTTTTTTTTGCTCCAGCTCGAAAATTCTAAAGAAAAAAAAAATCGGTCTTACGGTGTTATATAAATTTCCCAAATTTAATAATTGGATGTTAGGAACTGATAGTTAGTTAAACTTACACCAGACCGTTTCAAGGAAGATAATTAAAAATGACAGTTGGTCAATGAGACAATTAGCCCACTACACCGCTACTCACCATTATTGGTAATTTGTCATAATTAATTACTTAATTTTTAAAAAACCTCAGCCTGTCATAAAACAGTTTCTAAAACCATCTCAATCAAAGAAATGTAAATTATTTCCGCAATTCAAATTATTAATTGCTTGTTAATTACTGTTAAACAAAGTTAATCTAAGTCTTCCAACTAATTGCTTGTTTCTTTTCCCTTCCACTTAAAATGTTCTAACTTCCTCATTAAATTCCATCAAATACCCCTGCCTTCTTCTCACTGAAGAAAAGGCCAGATGGCTAAGTCAATAGTAGTAAGTGGCCCGTGACCGACGCCGCCTGTCACTCCTAATTAATGTCAAACACGCCACCTGTCACTTCTAATTAATGTCAATCTACAGAGGTCCCGGGCCACTTACTACTATTGACTTAGCCATCTGGCCTTTTCTTCAGTGAGAAGAAGGCAGGGGTATTTGATGGAATTTAATGAGGAAGTTAGAACATTTTAAGTGGAAGGGAAAAGAAACAAGCAATTAGTTGGAAGACTTAGATTAACTTTGTTTAACAGTAATTAACAAGCAATTAATAATTTGAATTGCGGAAATAATTTACATTTCTTTGATTGAGATGGTTTTAGAAACTGTTTTATGACAGGCTGAGGTTTTTTAAAAATTAAGTAATTAATTATGACAAATTACCAATAATGGTGAGTAGCGGTGTAGTGGGCTAATTGTCTCATTGACCAACTGTCATTTTTAATTATCTTCCTTGAAACGGTCTGGTGTAAGTTTAACTAACTATCAGTTCCTAACATCCAATTATTAAATTTGGGAAATTTATGAATTAATTATTTTTTATTGGGATGATTTTACATAGGAAGTTTATCGTTTGGGTGAGACTCTTCAAACTTATGTGATTAATTATGACAAATTACCAAGAATGGTTTCTAGTATATGCTTGTGAATAATGAGTCCTCGACAACCATAAGGTCTAATTAGTGTCAGTTTGTAACGACATGATATATGATTCACAACTAATCACTATCTATATACCATTGTTTTTAGATGAGAAGGTGTAGTAATTGATGAATTTAATGATGAAGCATTGAACATATTATAAGTGGGAAGTATGAAAAAATCAAAGAATTTTAATTATTAGTGACAGTTATTAAATCAATTTTTGGGTAATTTAATTAAGAACCAATTAATCAACTAATCACTATCTATATGCCATTGTTTTTAGATGAGAAGGTGTAGTAATTGATGAATTTAATGATGAAGCATTGAACATATTATAAGTGGGAAGTATGAAAAAATCAAAGAATTTTAATTATTAGTTACAGTTGTTAAATCAATTTTTGGGTAATTTAATTAAGAACCAATTAATCATTAAAATGCGGGAAAATTATTAACAAAGTTTTGATCGAGATGTTTTACATATGTGTTTTGGTATGGTCGAATCCCATGCTAAAATACTCCAATTGCTAATAGGGTATGACATCTGCATTAATTATAATTATAACCAATTATTCTTTAATTTTTACAAACTGAATATTTCTGGGGAAAGAAGGGTTATGATGGAACTTAAATTATGTGCCACATTTTTGTTGTAATTCAATGAAGCAGAATACTTGAAGCTGAGACAAAGGAAATGATGAACACTAAATGAGTATGATAATTGTTGACAGATTAACTTAGTTATGGTATTGATGGCTAGGAAATATGGCAATTAATTCTAAAATATCTGAAAAAGAATGCAACTTTTTGGGTAGCGATAAACCTTTTTTAAGTAAGTAACTAATTATTACAGCCGCAAGGATTTTAGAAATGTATAAAAACAAGGAAAATAATAAAAGATGAATTTTCGGTAGCCAATACTCGGCTCTCCGGTCACCAATACCTCACAAGGCTCGGATCTCCGGTAGCCAATACCTAATTAAGCTTGGCCCGCCAGTAACCAATACCTCACAAGGCTCGGCTCTCCGGTAGCCAATACCTAATTAAGCTTGGCCCGCCAGTAACCAATACCTCACAAGGCTCGGCTCTCCGGTAGCCAATACCTAATTAAGCTTGGCCCGCCAGTAACCAATACCTCGCAAGGCTCTGACACCGAACACTGAAAACTTCATTCTTTTGACTATGTTAATTACTATTGAAAAATTACATAAATAAAAAATTTGGAAAAAAGCTAGGCCAAAATTTCTGGAAAAAATAGTTTTTCATCAGATTGCCCCCTCCAAAAATTGGGCCCCATTTTGCGCAACAAAAAAAATCTGGCATCTTTTTACAGCATCTCATTTTGCGCGGTGCCGTCGCTTGCTCCACCAAATGCGCCCGCAAAGTGAGCTAATATCAACAAAAAAAATTTTCCCTTGAAAATCGCGATTTAGGTGCCAGGCTCAAATGATTCTGGAAGCCATTTAAAATTTTAAAAAATATGGAATTCGGGCGTAAAAATTTGGTTTCGGGTTTATTTGAATTATTTTCCTTTTCTCTGTAATACACTTTCTCTACTCTTCTATATCTGTTTACTTTCACTGTTATTCCTTATTAATTTCAGACCTACATATTGTCTAAATAATCGTTTCCGTTAGCTATTTTTCAAAAAGATGAATTTTCGGTAGCCAATACTCGGCTCTCCGGTCACCAATACCTCACAAGGCTCGGATCTCCGGTAGCCAATACCTAATTAAGCTTGGCCCGCCAGTAACCAATACCTCACAAGGCTCGGCTCTCCGGTAGCCAATACCTAATTAAGCTTGGCCCGCCAGTAACCAATACCTCTCAATGCTCTGACACCAAACACTGAAAACTTCATTCTTTTGACTATGAATTTTTATTACAATTACAATGAATGGTGAAAAGACATTATAATGGGTGAGCAATTACAAAGTGTGTCCAAAATTGAGAACATTATAATCGGCTCCTACAATACCCTTCCCAATATAAGGCTGATAACATTTTTGCATAGAGCTTGATATTACAGATCCACCATCACGAATATTGGGTCTAATAAAGTTTGGGTATATTACATTAATTGGTTCAATCTCTCCTGTTTGAGCATAACGTTTGACTTGCTGTTTTTATATCTAAAGCCTTGGTTGTTGATCACATCATAATTGAGTGTCAATCCACGGAGTTTAAGCACGTATTCCATTTCCGCATCATGTAGAACATTTATACGTCTTAAAGCCAACGCATACTATTTTGCACCAGCAGTGCAGAATTCTACGATTTCCATCAATTAACTGCTTATAGTGTCGATCTTATTCAGCTAAAAAGCATCGCGTAGATGTGAGAAAACAAGACTATCCGTGTCGGTGGAGAGTACTTAACGCCCCGGCTATATCATCATTTCTGAATAGTTTTATTACCCACTTTTTTTATTTTCGTAGGTAATCAAAACATGATACACCTTTCAATCCTCGATGGCCATTACGTCTATTGAACGATTATCCCAAATATTCTCCAAAATCAAGTACATCATTATTGAAGTAAAGTCTGTTAAAGGCTGTAATTTCGTAAAGAAATATGTCGCACAAATTGTTCAAGCATAGTTTAACAATCCTACTCTTCTTGGTTCACAGCTATCTTTGTTGGGTTAAGATCTCTAATTTCTCTTTGCACTCTCTTACAAATTCAGCTTCCTTCTCACCATTTCCTTTTATGTCAGTATCAATTGGTAAATGGGTAACCTTCTTCAACCGTAGTAACATTAATTTCGATTGAAATGCAGATTGCTCAGCCATCTCATTGTTTGTCATTATGTTTGCATATGTATTTACGTCTATCCTGCCTTTTTGATTGTTTTTGGTGCACTTCATAAATAAAGAGAATCAGAGCCTACCATTCACTTTGACGGGCAAAACAGAATATCGAATTTTCTAAAGAAATCATCCAAAACTTTGAGTATTGTCAAGGGGTAGTGTTTATCTTCCGGGTATTTAACTCGACTTATTCATTCAGCACATGTACATTGGTTTACCAATCGAGTAGTGTGTAGTAAAATTAACGAAGGAGTAGAGAGAAATGAAGTCACATAGAAATTTTTTCATTCCGTCTTCAAATCCACTCATTTATTTGTTGCTCATTAACATTTTAGCGATCTCGTAGCCTAATACACTTACAACTGGATGGACAACTTGACTTCGTATAAATTCATAACGTTTTACATTCCTCTCCCGCACTTTAGCATTTATTTTTTTCAATTAGACATTAATATACATCTTCTAGGTAGCGCTAATTGCAGGCATGCTAAACATATCCGCTTACTTCTATTGCAGTTCTCTCTGTTTCCAACTATTCATCCACAGAATAATGATCAATTTGCCAAGTGTTCAGTTGAAAAGTTATTGATCTAGAAATATCGCAAACAGGCCTTATACTAGTCATACATTCCTTTAGTACATCAATGGGTACTAAAAGACGCTGCCTTCCTTAATAATGCCTTAGTTCCTTTGAGACATCAAATAATTCCCTCCTAAACGATACCAGCGCTGTCATTAAAATTTTCAATGTCATTACATTTTTTCTCATTAATTGCCTCTGTAAATACAAATTTTCCAGTTGAGAAGATAGTTGTGGTAGAATTTGTACCTAGACCCTTCATTATATTTGAAAGATTTATGTGGTTGTTTTTAGTGGATGGGGATATTAAATAAATTGAGGAGAAAAGTTTTACTATTTATTGTCAGTAACACCATAAATTGAATTTAATTTTAGGTATAATTTACTTGTCATTTTTTACGGTTTATTGCACAGTTTCCGATTTTGGCCCTCAGTTTTTTCTCCTTTTTTGACCCTTGGTGTATTTGACTGTCAAAATATGCCAAAATTTGTTTGGATGAGCCATTTTTTGGGTGTTTTTTTAGCATTTTTTGCCCAATTTTCAGCCGTCAATTTGCCGCCCTCGGCGGTTTTATTTATTATTCAGTTAATTTAAAGGAGTTGTTCAGAACCTCTATCCAATAAAAGGCTATTTCGCCGCTCAGCACGGCATAAAAGGTACTTTAACCGTGCACCGTTTAGCATTGTATGATATCCTCACTATTTTCAATATTTTTACTTGTTTTAATTGTTTATTTCTTTGAAATTTCTATTAATATTTTACTTTTGTAGTGTTTAATGCAATCAAAGAACATTTTGGTCATTTTTTATAATTTTTACCCTTTTCCGTATTTTTTTAAGCGTTAATTTGAACAAATTTTAACCCTTATGGTCTTTTTTTTGCGAAAATTCGCTGTCTCAACTGAATTTTTTGTTTTTGAGAGCCTTGCACTTCCGCCGAATCGCCGACCCCCGGCGGCGGCACTTATAAAATTTCTTTCTTCCATCATTATAATGTTTTTGCTTAGCAATAAGTAAAAAATTCCATATATGCACGCTACCCCTCTCCGCCTCCCATCTGATATGAAATTCTTAACGCTTTTTTCTTAATTATTATTATTATTTTCATTTATTTCCTTATTTTTAACTATCATCACCATTATTATTATTTTACTAAATTTATTTTAATATTTATTTTTTCTACAACTCTTCATCTCTTCATTAGGCTTGGGTTATGACACAAGTACCATTTGCCACCCCTCCAGTCGCCACATGTCACCACACCCCTCAAATAAGTTTTGGGTTATACGACCACCATTTGGCAGGTTGCCAACTAAATTGTTCATGCTATGCCACACTACACTAAAATGAGTCGCCGTATGACCAACATTTTATGCCATCCACGGTCAGTCATTAGCGCTTAAATGACCACCAGCGGGCGCTCAGATAGCCCATGCGGGCGCTTAGGTGACACGTGCGAGCGCTCAGGTGGCCTGGCATCCCTTCCCTCCCCAAAGGGCACGACAGCTGATGTCCGTCCTCTACCTCCCTTCCCCTTCTCTAATAGGATTTGGCCTTGGGTTTTATCCTTCAGATGTTTTTTCAATTATTTACCTCTTCTGGGATTGGATATATTTATTATAGTGTTTTTTAAAGGTTTAAATCTGGTACTGAAATGTCCCTTTCCACTGGGACTGAAATGGCGGGGCTGAAAATTAAGGGCGAAAATCTGCACTAGTAACTACTGCAGTGCTGGGATTTTTAAGACCAAAAAACCCAAAATAGTTAGTTACCTAAAAAAATTTTTAAAATTAAAAATTTTTGCCAAGAAAGTAAATTTTGATTTTTTGGCTCTAATGCACTTTATGAGTCCAATCGACTTTTATGAGTCCAATCAATTGACAATCCCGGGTTTTTATACAATAACTTTGTTCATGTTCGAACAAACCCTATCTTTTTGGTATCATTCGAAAGCACAAAGTCTAACGAAGCTAAAATATATAAAATCGCAGCGTTCAGGCAATTACCAAAAAAGATTTGATTAATTAAGTAATTGCTGATTATTTTCGTTTGTAACTTTCTTGAAATGTTAGAATTCTCTTGTTTTCTAGTATTATTACATTATTTAGACTTTGTGCTTTCGAATGATACCAAAAAGATAGGGTTTGTTCGAACATGAACAAAGTTATTGTATAAAAACCCGGGATTGTCAATTGATTGGACTCATAAAAGTCGATTGGACTCATAAAGTGCATTAGAGCCAATTTTTTTTCATTTCATAGGAGTATATTTTGAAAAATTTTTGCTCGATTCTTAGGGGTGTATTTTTTTGAAAATTTTTTAGGTCGATTCTTAGGGGTGTATTTTTTGGTTTTATTGCTGCATTTTTGTTAAGGAATTTTCCAAAAAATGTCGAAATAGTGACAAAACGCCAAAATAGTGATTTGTAACTATTTTAGAGACGAAGTCATCAAAATAGTGATTTCTAGTAAACGATAACGACATCAGAATCGAAAATGTTTAATGCAGAAATGCGTTTTTTGAGCTCCTTTCTTCAAATCAATTGAGCAAAAAATTAAAACCTAAAAATCGCATCCCTAGTTATTAAGCTTTTGCAAAAATCATCAATTATCCAAACAACCGAATTAATGCTCCTAATTAGAGACCGGCGCAGGATAAATGGAGATGATGAAGCGGATGAGAAGAGATTTTCCGGCAGAATTTAACCGTATTTTTTGTCTCCGTCGTAAATATGTTAAGAGCGCCCCCCTTTCTCCCCGTGTTTGTGTTGTACAATATTCATTTCCTATAATCCCGTGAGATGCTTGCAACACCTCCGTTGTATTACATATTAATTTCGCCTTAATATTGTCAGTGAAGGCATTCTGATGTTGAATTGTCGATTTAATCGCTATGTGTTGTCTCTCAATTATGTTTGCTCTACCATAATAAACGATAAAGCCTCTTCTGTGACAAACAGTGAAAATGAATTGCCATTTTTTTGTAGGGCTTATATTTTTAAGTTATAAGAATTGCCATAAAGAGACTAGGCTCAAAAAACCCAAAAAAAATTTCTTGTCTAAGAAAATTGAATTTTCGTGATGAATTTTCGAGAAAATCTGGTATATTGCCGATTTTTCATTTGAAAAATCATAAAAACATGTTTCTAGTGGTTTTCGGGGTTGTTGATCACGAATCTGACCATCATTTTGTGCAATTCCGAATCCAGGAGCCGAATTCGAGCAAAAAGTCAAATGTTAAAATGTTCGAATAAAGGGGCTGTGATAATTGAATCGCGCGCCACTCACCGCAAAAGAAATGAAATCATTCCAACCCCAAGGCGGCGTTTCATTGTTAAAAACTTTTTTTCCATCGAATTCTTCCTTAAAATCCCCCACACCGCTCTTTTGAGAGATAATTCGAAATGTTGCCGAACATTCGCGGCTCCAATTTCTATCTTAATACAAAAATATTTGAGAAAGAAATCTTTTTTAATATTAACCCAGGTCTTCCATTTGGCTTTGTGAACAAAACGTGCTGAAAACTTCAAAATTTAAAAAATTTGCGGCGGCGCCTGTCGGCGCCGCCGTAGCCTAAAATTCTTTACTTTCTTAAAAAAACGTATCAGAATCGTAAAAATCGGAGCTGTTTTCCATTTAAAAACGGGAACTCAGTTAGTTATCCAATAAAAAAAACAGGGTCCAAAAATGTATATAAAAGGCAGAAAAAATTGTCAGTTACTTTCATTTTTACAATAATTACTACGACAAAAGTATGCTCAGCTAATTGCCACAAACTCGGACTCAAATTGGCACTAATTTCGCCACGTTTCAATGCGCTGGTGGACACGCATTTTGATGCCAAAACAGAATTGACAATTTGGAGAAATATCCGAATTCACAAGGAATTTGCAGGACCAAAAGCAAAATTACTGTGTATATCGATTGCAAATTTGTGGACTTTCCTTGGCCCGACCGTCCGCTGCCCAACAAAATTCGCATTAATTTCATTCGGATTGAGTAATAAATACAACATAATATTTAAAGTTTTTTATGCGATCAGGGATTGAAAAAACTTAATTTTGAACACGATTTTGGACAAAGGCGCAAATGTCGAACCGCAAATATTCGGGACACGCCACATTTAGCAATTTTGAGCAAATTTTTCAAGATAATTAAGTATTTTTTTGAGTCCAGCGGTGCCGATAGGCGCCGCCGGAAAAAAATTGAAAATTTCTATGCAATTTATTAACAGAAATTGTACAAAAATTGCTAATTTTTTGAAAGAAAACTCAAAAATTCGACTTTTTATCAAAAATTTCGGAAGTCGGAATTCCGTGCCATCCCTGTTCTGAACCCCGCGACTTTTTAATCTCCTCCCTCCCTTTCAAATCGGTCAATTTTTATTTGTTTTTAGTTTTTACCAAAAAAAACGGCCAAAAGGCTACCTAATTGATTTATTTGAGCCCATTAAATAAAAGTGTGCCGTGGTTGTGTGAATTTGCGTGCTTTTATTGTTGACTTTGTTAAATTTTGCTAAAAGGCTTTAGTTGGCTTTCATTCTTTCTTTTCAAAAGTGTCGAAAATTACAAAATCTATTTTTTAATGGGTATATAAAGACGTCAAACAGACTTTTTCATTCATAACACCGCAAAATGAATCGACGGTAAGGGATTTTTTAAATTACAAATTTTCATTTACCCATACATTTTTAACGGATTTCAGTTGGCTTTGTAGCGACGTTTGGATGGACATTCTCCCATCTTTTGACCGTGCTCAACTCGGACTCAAAATGGCACTAATTTCGCCACGTTTCAATGCGCTGGTGGACACGCATTTTGATGGCAAAACAGAATTGACAATTTGGAGACATATCAAAATTAGCAAAATAACAGGACCAAAAGCAAAATTTTCTGTATGGATTGGTGGCGAATATGTGGACTTTCCTTGGCCCGACCGTCCGTTGCCGAACAAAATTCGCATTAATTTCATTCGGATTGAGTAATTACAACATAATTTTTTGTTTGTATTATTTTTGTGCCCCCCTTTTCAGGTACATTGATCATTCCGTCATCGAATTGCTCCGCTCCAATCAGCAAATCTTCGACAAAGGCACAAATTTGTATTTGAATTTATGTTCATCCAAAGTCGATGTCCATTCAATTTGGGATGTTTTTGTCCATCAAATTTGGCCCATTCTTACGACGACAAATGTCCATCATTTGGGCTTTAGCAATGCTGATCATTTGAACACTTTGCTTCGTCTCACATCGCCGACAATTCTCTCCGATATGAACATTAATTCAATCGAATCTGGTCGTCTGTTCCCCGATGCAATTGGTGACGATGATGGGCCAAATGCAACTTCTGCTGGCCAAGTTTTGTCAAAATGGTTACACATTCCGAGAACAGATGGTCGACCGAGGAAATTGCGCTGCGCTTCCTCTCTGTTACCGCCACCAAACACCGAGTGGATCAACAGTTTCAAAGAGGTGTGACCAAACTTTCGTTAAACGACTGACTAATTGATTTGCGTTTCCCATTGTTTAGACATTTCTCCGTGCCACCGCTTCAGTCAGTTACCAAGTGAATTTCCTATTGAGAAGTCCAACGCAAATTGAGCCATTTGAATTGGTGAATGAAGGGACCAAAGAAAATTTGTTATTGATAAGAGTGCCAAACAATGCTGGCAAATGGGTGTTGAAGCGTTGGCCAATTGGAGAAACGGCGGTGCTTAAATGGGAAGACGAAAATTTGGATGCAAATTTTAACAATGTCCAATTTATGCTTAAAATTGACAAACAATGCATTGGGTGAGCAAAAAAAAACACATTTCAATTGTTTAAATAAGTCAAAAGTGCACTTAATCATTTAGGCCATTGTCGCCACCATCGGAAGAAGCGGGTCAAAGCAACGATGAAATGTTCTCGACGACTTCCGGGCCCAATGATCAGCGGAATGAGTGATTATTTGTGAAAATGTCAAATTGTGCGGAAGTGAATTAATTATATTTGTGAAATGATCGATCTCACCAATTGGAAACGGATTTTTTGATGCTCATTTATTTTCATAAATGCTCTCTCATTGTCTTTTGTTGCCTTTTTCGTTTGAATTCATAAATATATTATTTATTAATGTTTGTTCTGTTTTTTAAATCTTGTTCTGGTTGTTTAAAAATTTAATTTTGAATTATTTTCACTTGAATAAATTAAATTTGAATTTTTTTTAATTTTTAAAAATTCCCGGTTCCCGCACGAAAATCGAGGTTCCGGTCCCGGCTTCTCAGGTCCCGGCAAGTCCCGGTTTTGGGCAAAATTCCTGGTCCCGCGCTGCTCTACTCAGACCTATAGAGAGTTACATCGTAAAGGCACTTAAAATATTTTAAATTTTAAACACTATCCAAATTCAACATTCTTGGTATCTTTCGATAGCCACAAGAGTCTTCTATTAGCTGTAAAATTTCAAAGAATTTAAGTTCTAAAAAAGTCATGAGCAGAAAAGTATTCAACCGAAGAGTCGAGATCGGAGAGAATTGTTGGCGAAATGAAACGTGGCGGAGCAAATTATTCTATTGGGCGAAACGGGCCAACTCCGTCTGCTGAGCTAACTTGAGTCAATATAACTTTTTAAGTTGTTTGACAGAATCCAACACTTTTCATCAAACGAAAGCTCTTTACAGGCTCTAATAGCCTACTATAATTACTGAGAATGTCGAATTATAAAAAAAAAATTTAAAAAAAACTTCGAAAATTCTGCCTTTTTGCGGTTTTCAAGCGACGACTTTTTTTGTGAGCCGCTTAACCATTTAAAAATAGCTAGAAATATCTTCAAAAGATTTAAAGCTTTCGAATGATACCATGTTTGTTAATTTTATCAACAAAGAAAAAAGTGTAAGCTTTTTGAACTTTGCTGATACGGAATTGGCCCCTACCGCCATTGCGAAAGTATAACTGGTGAATGTATGTCACAAAAATGGCCATATTCTACCGAAAAAATTAATCTTAATTATGAAATTAATGTTTATTTTGATGAACACATTTTTTGGAAAAAATTTTGTTATCAAAAATCATGAAAACTTATTTCCAATGGCTTTTATATTGTAGGCTGCGAAGTAAAAGAATTTTTATTTCATTTTTCTAAATTAGTTATTGATAGGGATGTCAAAAATATGTACAAAAATTGGTCAAAATATGTACATAAATATGTAAAAAAAATCCCCAAATATGTAAGAAATATGTATAAAAACCCAAAATATGTACGAAAATATGTAAATAAAATTTTTTTAAATGGTTATTTTTTGGGAAAAAACCTTCGTAAAG
>CP049709.1:10486640-10612038 GCA_004148225.2 Heterodera glycines | reverse complement strand
TTCCATAGTCAAAGTGAAATAAAAAACGAAAAATACAGCCCTAAGAAACAATTTAAAAAAAATTTCAGAAAATATACCCGAAGAACTGATTTCCAAATTCGACTCCAATTTATTTATTTTCTTGAAAAGTTGCAATTGTGCGGGCGAAATTGATAAAAAAAAATGAGTCACTTTTTGGAATTTTGCATAAAAATATGGATTTTTCCAGGAAAAAATTTTAACACCTTTTTCATAAGTATTTTGCTCTTTTTCGTAGGGTTCGAGCCCCGTGGGGCGGGGGTGGCTTTTCACGGGGGCGGGGATGGCGGGGGTCAGGAGTCGGGGGCGGGGACGGGGGCACGATAATTCCGCCCCCGCGGGGGCGGGGGCGGGGGTTTGATTTGAATTAACTCCAAAAAATTTTACAAAAAATTAATTTTTTATGAATGATGTGATGGCTCCACATTCCTTTAGTCAATGTATCGCCTAAATTCAATTCCTTTTGGCATAAATTACACAGATTTTGTCTAAAGAATTACCAAATTTTAGAGATTTTTCGCTAATTTTTTAAGAAAAAATAGGTTTTTGGGGGGCCGGCGGTGCCGATAGGCCGCCTGGCGAATTTTGAAATTTAAGCTCGATTTCTAACAGATGTTTACAAAAAAAAATAAGATTTTTACGATAAATTTTTGTTTTTTAATATATTAAATTATCATGATTTACTCAAGCAAAATTGGAACTCAGATTTGTAACATATTTTCTTGAGGCACATTTTTCCAAAAAAAAAAAACTTGGTGAATGTGCGAGCGTAGAGGTCCGGCGGTGCAGATAGGCGCCGCCGGGAATGTTAATAGATTTTGTCCAAAAAATGATAGGTTTTTGCAATTTTTAGAGAATTTTTTTAATAAGATTTACGAATTTTTGGGCCCTGCGATCCCGATAGGCAGCGCCAGGCGAATTTTAAAATTAAAAAATAAATAAAAAAGAAACCGTCAACCTAAATCGAACTCACGACAGAAAGTAATGTCAAGGTTTATATGTCATTCTTAGGGGTGTATTTTCACCCCGCGCCCCCGCGGGGGTGAAGGTCGCGGGGGCGGGGATGGCGGGGGTCAGAGTCACGGGGGCGGGGACGGGGGTGAGGCCAAAAAACCCGTCCCGCCCCCGGCGGGGCGGGGGTGACGGGTCGGGGCTCGAACCCTACTTTTTCGTAACTATTTCAGCATTTTTAGCACTTAAATTTTAGGTGCTAAAAATCTTAACTCTATTAATCAGCCATAAACCAGGGGTTATCATTTATCACCGAAAGTTTCCGAATGCAAAAGTCAAAACTTCGTTTTATCCTCGACCCCATTTCGCAGCATATAAAAAATTTGTGTGAAACAAAAGCATCGTTTTGGTCAAAAATCGTCATCATCCTCCTCTTCCGCTGCTGCCATTTCGAGAGCCTGCAAAAGTCGACCATGTTTAATCAAACTGTTAGATTGGAGTGCCATTCCCCGCCCCCAATTAAACCGTAAACGAAGTGCCTACCCTCCGCCTCGTTCGGTTCGGTCAGTCCTATGCCCCTTTGCACTGTACCAACTGTTCACGCCTGCGCTGCTCGTCAATGGTCTCCACCTCCGGGTTGCGCATGTCCGGGTACCGCAGTGCCTTCACCGCCTGGTGGTACAGCTCCAACAGTTCGTTGACCCGCGCGTCGAACTCCCTGCGGGGCTCAACCCCGCGGTATTGGTCATCGGTGGTCCCAAATTTGACGTAGTGCCGCCCGCCCGCCAACGGGTCGCCGGCGACCAACTGAGCACGAACAATGCCCTCTTTGATCGCCTTGACCAACTCGCGATGCGCCTCCTGCTCGGTCGACTGAATAGGAAAAACTGAGCCAAAGAAAGCGAAGGAAAACACTGCCCTTTCCATCGGAGCGATTGGTTTTTATGGACGGTGTGTGACAAAATTTAAAAAATATTTGACAGGGAAAATAGTTAAATTTGAAGTTGAAATGGTTCGTCATCAAAATTCAACTCCATCAATCCCGCCCCCCACATTGATTCTCTCCTTTTCAATGTGAAATTTGTAGTAATTAAATGCAAAAAAAAATGACCAACATTCAATTTGGTGGCCACGTCGGACACGTAAATGCGCGAATATGTCATCGAAATTTTGCGAATTGCGGTCCGAATGACGCTCTGATGGATGCGCTCGACAAGCGCAGCGGTGCGGTCCTTCACAAAGATGGGCCCGTGCTCGCGCTTCGTCTGGTCGAAGCCGGCCACGTCGCCAAGGCGTACAGCTGATGAGGGCTCAGCAATTTTTGTAAATTTTAAAAAAGAAACCACACCTTTTCTTTTTAGGAGGGGGGAATTTATCTAAAAAATTGTTGCCCTTGGAAACATCGGACTCTAAATTTTCGTCGGGAATGGATGACAATTATGAGACAACCCGGACTCAAATGTCCAAATGTGCGTTTCCATTCGCCGCGCATAAAACCAACTTTGGGTCAGCAGCAAATACGGCGCCAACACGTGGCGAAGTTCGGCCGTGCGGAAGAGACTGCGCTCGGGGATTTCGCCGATGAGCAATTTGACCAGCACGACCCATTTGTTCACCTGCGAACGATTTGGGGAAATTAAAGCCCAATTGAATGTTGCATTTCTGCTTGTGTTCACTTCCTGTTTGAAGCCGACGGCGCCGTTTTGTGGTGCCTTTCGAAGTGCGACCTGAGAAATATTTGGAAGGGAAAACGGCTCTAGTGCACTTTATGAGTCCAATCGACTTTTATGAGTCCAATCAATGGAATTACTTAATTAATCATATCTTTTTTGGTAGGTGTCTAAACGCTGCAATTTTATATATTTTAGCTTCGTTAGACTGTGTGCTTTCGAATGATACCAAAAAGATAGGTGTTGTTCAAATGAACAAAGTTATTGTATAAAACCCGAGTATTTTCAATTGATTGGACTCATAAAAGTCGATTGGACTCATAAAGTGCACTAGAGCCGGGAAAACAATGCAATTTCAAAGCGAATTGTTTGACCCATTCATAAAAGTTCTTTTAATTAAGGCTCTCCTCCTTTTTAAAGGGCTATGAAAACAGTTTTTTCCTTTTGTTTCAGATAGCAAATCAGGAATATAACACACAATTCTGTACCTCTCAAAGTTTACTTTTATTTATAATTGAATATGTGCAAGATGGCAATTTTAGATGTTACAAAAATAATTTTACTTTTTCAAATTTTGTGTACAACCCTTAAAAATTGGCTCGTGCCAAAACCTCAAAATGTTTCTCTGCCGCTTTGTACGTCTCGGCGTCGGTGCCCTTCAACGCTTCGATGCGTCCCAAATAATAAAACCACCGGGCCCAATCGCTGTTGGAGGCCGACTCGGGCAAATTCTTCAACGCCTCCACAAAATCCTGGGCAGCACTAAAATGAAACCACCGCTTTTCATGCAAAAATTGAATTTATAATTAAAATGTGCTATTAGGAAATGTGAATTGCTTAAAATTGTGAAACCTGAGGTTGTCGCAGTTGACAAAAAAGGCCAACACTTTGACCGCCAAAGTGGCACTCTCTTTGTTGTTCTTCTCCGCTTTAAGCGCAATCAGTCGCTGGTTAAGTTCACCAAAACTAAATTTACAATTTTTAAACGATCGGATTAGTTTAAGAAACAAAATGTTAAAGGGAAAGCGGACAAGGAATCCATTTTTTAACAAAAGTCGCGCCGCGCACCTTTCGTTTTCGGTCCTTTCCATGTCGACGTCATTCGCCCCATTGACGTGGTTGTTGATCATTATAACAAAAAAATACTTCAGACAGAAATACTAAGCAAAAAAACAATAAAAACAGAGCAAAACAATGAATTTTTAAGCAAGTACAACTGAAAATTTTTGATTCTCGGGCAACGGAAACGGAATAAAATTGATGATTTTAATTTTAGTTATTTTTTGGCGTAATGTTTGTTGCATTTAGTTTAAATTCAATGAAAAAATTTTAAAATTAAATCTGGAATTTTTCGAATGTACGCGTGGGATACACCGCTGGACATCTAAACGTGGTACAGAAAATTTTTTAAAATTAGAATTCTTATTTTTGTATTTATTGTCTGAAAATCGGAATATTAGTAAAGCTACTCGGACAATTGTTCTGATATCCATCAATCCTAAACCATGGAGGATTTCATTAAATACCAAATTATTTGAACATTTGCATTTTTTGATTCATTTTAACAGATAAATTAAAACGAGCAAAACTCGCTAATACAAACAACAACAATAATTACAGAAAGACTTAGAAGTCCTGAGGTTAATGAATTTATATAATTTATTATGGCACTTTGTGCTATTAATTATGTGACAAATTGCTTTTTGTTCGCCAAATATTCCGCACATTCTTTCATCCACGGCTCTTCCGACCGTTTTGCGTTGTCGCTTTTCGTTTTTGGCATTTGATTGTTGCTCCTTTTCTGCGCTTTCTTCCTCTTCACCGACTTCTCCCCTTTAAGTCCCAACGCGGAAATGTCCGGCACAATTTCCTCGTTGGCCGTGCCACAACAGAGCAACACTTCGTTGATGTCTTCGTCCCCCTAAAATTTGAGCAAAATTAACGGATTTAAAAAAGCAAAACAAACTTTTATTGAATAAACGCATGGGAAAATGGTGGAAAGCACTCTCTTCACACTTTGAGATGCTTCTTCGTCTCGAGTGACCAAATTAAGCGAAAGAACGCCGCCTGAGGGGGAATTTAATGCATTGGGAAAGAGCAGACGAAGGGCGTTAGGTAATTAATTAATTATGTGCCTTTTTCGACAAGACAACTGCGCATTTGCTTCAGCGTGTCCTCCGTGACAAATTGGGCCGGTGGACAGTAAAGGCCGCCCTTTCCGACACTGCCGCCGGACAAATCGACCAAAAGCACATCAAATTTTGGACAATCTGTACAAAATTGGGCATAATTATTTAATTGGCCTTTTAAATTGCCGAAGAGTATGTAAAACGAGCAGAAATTTTCCATTTTGTGGAGCAAAAAAAACTCACCTTGCGCAGAATTTTCGCGCAAAAAATCCATCGCATCGCAAATGACCACTTCCAATCGGTCGGATTCTGTCGGAAAGTCGAAAAGTTTTCGTGCAATTGCCAACACCTCGGGGTCAATTTCGACCGCAACAATTTCGGACTGAAAGGGAAAGACTATTTTTTAGGGGGGGGGGAGATTTAACGTTTTATAATTTGGTCAAAAAAAGTTTAATGAAAATAATGCCCAATTAATATACAGAAAATAACACAGCGAAACAAAAAGACAAACTAAAACACACACCTGCTTGAACTTGTCGTGCATAAACTTGGCCAAAATTCCACCTGATAATGGCATTTTTAAGTTATTTTTGCAAAAGCCATTTTTCCAATACCGCCAAGGCCGAGCAGTGCAATGCGAAGCGGCGCCTCCAACGCATCCGCCAAACCGGCAGAGGACAACGACGGCAAAAGTGCAAACGCAGAGAGCATCATTTTGTGGTGTTGGCATGACAAATCGGACCACACAATGTGCCAACGGTTGCCATTTTTTGACTCTTAAAAATAATGCAAAAGTGTCAGTCACAATATAAGTAATTTTTCTCAGCAAATCCCCCCTTTTTGCTACGGCACTCACTTCGCACCACCTCCACCTCGGATTGGATCAGATTGGCACTGTCCAGGAACACCAAACGCCGCCGCGTGGCGCCCCCCTCGACTTCGACCTGTTCAACGGACCATTTGCCACTGATTTTTGAAAAGCCGTGCCCAATTTGATCAGTGACATCGGCAGAGCCAAGCGACAGCAAATTGATCTGAAGCGGGAGACAAAGCCATGGAAAACCGTTGGTAGGCGATTCTGCTGATTTAAATTTTAATTTGCCATTGCTTCCGTGACAAATCGTCGCTTACTTTTTGGCCGGCACACGCCTTGGGCATAAAGTCCAAAATGAACACGTTCAATTCCCTCTGAATGTCCTCAACCGTGCCGTATCTCTGACCACGAAAAAGGCTGACGAAAGAGTAAAAAAATGCAAAAAATTATCTAAAAATTGTGTTACCGTACGACGACGAGTCGATGAAGTTCGCAATTTTTTCTGAGAACTGTGCGGCCATTTTGAGTTGCGAAAAGCCAATCATTTTCCCTAAAATAAAAAATTAAATGGAATTAAAACAACGGAATTTCAATGAGCCGTTCGCTCCGCCAATAGACTGTTTGGATATTTAATTCACAAAATTTTGTGGCTCCCAAAATTGGGACGGAATGCCAACCTGCCTAATGGCACTATAAACGCGCCATAACTGCACATTGTTTTCAACTGTTGGTCATCGACCACAAACAGTTCGTAACGTTCGGCACCGTCCAATGCAGAAATTTTGATGGAAGTTTGGTCGACGGGGCCTCTGAATGAAAAAAATTAAAGCAATGGAAGAATTGGGGAAAATCCACCTGGAAATAAAGTGCCGAAACCAATTCATTTGTTGGGCAGCGCAAATTCGCTCCATCAATTTGTCCAAAGAGTGCACCAATTCGGGCGACTGTCCGTCCGAAAAAGTGCCGACAAATTCCATTGGCCGCCGTTCGGTGAGCGCCGTTTTGAATTTGGTGATAATAAACTGACAAAAATGGAAACATTTACAATGCTTATTTTTTGTATGGGTTTTCAAAACCCACGGCAAAAACGGGCATCGCAAAATCGGCATTGGTCCGCTCGCAATTCTGCACTCGGACCATGAAAGAGTTGGTGCCGAAAAAGGCGGACAACCTTTGAACAATGTGAGGTTGGGCCAAAGTGATCTGAAAAGGGCAAGTGATTTCAGGCAAAGCCTATAGCCGAGGGAGCAAAAGTACTTTTCATGGGGGACCAATTTGGATTGCACTTTTAGAAAATTAAAGTTTTTGGAGTCGTTCCCCGAATGATGCCATCAAATCCATCCAATTCAGACAAATATTTACGGAGGAGTTATACCTCAAAAACGGCAATCGTAAAGAATGGGGGTCCCAAATATAAAATTATTATTTTAAATTTGATCTCAAAATAAGTAATTGGGGGTTTTCGAGGGCGCTGATCATGAGATTGAACTCGGATTTGCCCAGTTGCGAACCCCGGACCCGAATTCGAACAAAAAGTTGGAATTTTTTTCCAAAGGTACATTTTTCTGGGTAAAAGCTTCGATAATGCTTCATCTATTAATTGCATAAAAAACATGCAATTTACGCCAAAATTAGATAGATTTTAACGTGTATGTTGAAAAAAAAAATTCAACTTATTTGTTCGAATTCGGGTCCGAGGTTCGGAATTGGGCAAATTCGAGTCCAAATTCGTAATCAGCACCCTTGAAAACCCCCGGAAACTGATTTTAAACCTAAAATAAGCAAGTTAAATTAGGGACCACCATTCTTTACGATTGCCTCAAAAACTGCTTAAGACCCTCCTATGTGTGCTTTAAAAAGTGCCAAATCGAAGATTTATTACCCACCAAAATGTAACGGCCAAAGGGCGCGAGACAACGGCCAATCTCACGGAACATCGAAGTGACCAAAGCATCGCTTTCACCGCCCCTTTCGTCGGCACCGGCGGAGGACGGCAAAAGGGCATCTTAAAAATGAGACAAATCTGGCACAACAAAACATTGTTGAAAAAAAGTAACGATTGGATGATTAAATCGCAAAAAGGGGTCCATTTCCGTGGCTTTTTGTGTGCGTTTGCCACTTCGTTCGCAAATGCCGTGCCACTCACCCAAAGTGCCCTTGTCCAACACAACATTCGCCGACGCGTCCGGCAATCCGAGCTAAAAATGCCAAAATAAAAAGGATAAATTGGCCAAATAAAATGTGACGTCAGCGGCAGAACGTTGCTCAAATTTGAGACTCGGACGCTTCTCGGAGTGTTTCTTTCGCTGCTGTGCAATCACCTGAAATTGTGAAAATGAGTTAAGTTGGAAAGTCGCACAATTCACAAGTTCCATTTTTTAAAGTTTTTCGTAGTGAAAATGGATGGTTCGGTGAAAGAATTATTGCAATTTCTTATGTTTCAATTTCTAAAAACCTTCCCGATATCGACCCCACTCTTTTACCAAAACTTTGAATTTTAACCAAAAGTTGCAAAAACTGCATTTCTATAACAAAAAAAAACAACCACAAAATTTCTGTGTTTTCTAATTCTCGTTTGGACCACTTTGATGTTTCTTTAAAAGGTTTATCAAAAAATTAAAATTTTCATTGGATTTCATTTATCGTATTTTTCCATTTTACTTGTCCATCGATGTCAATGCTGTGAATGTTGCGGAAACCGTTGTCATAAAGCTTAAAAAAAGCTAAGTAAAAAGAAAAAACAAAAACAAGGAAAATGGCTGCGTCCACCTGCTCCGCTAAATTGGAGTTGCCACAGCCAATTTGCAAAATGGCATCCGATGGACGAATGTATTTGTCCAAAATGGGGCTCAATTTGTCGTAATTGCCATACCTAAAATTGCAATTTTTGCGAAGAAATAAACATTCCGACGCTTTCTTCCCCCGCCCCAAAGTCACTGATCAAAAAGCAAAAACAGAGTAAAACCCATCAAAACAAACGGACCACTCAAAAGGCGTGTTGCACTGCTGAAAAAATCTTCGCCAGTAAGAAGGGTCCGTAAATTCCTTCTCATTTCGTGGCAACAAATCCATTTATTCAAAAATATATCCTGTATATTAAATTAGGGTTCGGACCCCGTGGGCGGGGGTGGCTTTTCACGGGGGCGGGGGATGGCGGGGGTCAGAGTCGCGGGGGCGGGGACGGGGGCACGATAATTCCGCCCCCGCGGGGGCGGGGGCGGGGGTTTGATTTGAATTAACTCCAAAAATTTTACAAAAAATTAATTTTTTATGAATGATGTGATGGCTCCACATTCCTTTAGTCAATGTATCGCCTCAATTCAATTCCTTTTGGCATAAATTACACAGATTTTGTCTAAAGAATTACCAAATTTTAGAGATTTTTGGCTAATTTTTTAAGAAAAAATAGGTTTTTGGGGGGCCCGCGGTGCCGATAGGCCGCCAGGCAGATTTTGAAATTTAAGCTCGATTTCTAACAGATGTTTACAAAAAAAAATAAGATTTTTACGATAAATTTTTGTTTTTTAATATATTAAATTATCATGATTTACTCAAGCAAAATTGGAACTCAGATTTGTAACATATTTTCTTGAGGCACATTTTTCCAAAAAAAAAAAACTTGGTGAATGTGCGAGCGTAGAGGTCCGGCGGTGCAGATAGGCGCCGCCGGGAATGTTAATAGATTTTGTCCAAAAAATGATAGGTTTTTGCAATTTTTAGAGAATTTTTTTAATAAGATTTAGGAATTTTTGGGCCCTGCGATCCCGATAGGCAGCGCCAGGCGAATTTTAAAATTAAAAAAATAAATTAAAAAAGAAACCGTCAACCTAAATCGAACTCACGACAGAAAGTAATGTCAAGGTTATATGTCATTCTTAGGGGTGTATTTTCACCCCCGCGCCCCCGCGGGGGTGAAGGTCGCGGGGGCGGGGGATGGCGGGGGTCAGAGTCACGGGGGCGGGGACGGGGGTGAGGCCAAAAACCTGTCCCGCCCCCGGCGGGGGCGGGGGTGACGGGGGCGGGGTCCGAACCCTATATTAAATGAATGTTTAATATTTGAAAAGAAAAGCATCTCAAAGTGTGAAGAGAGTGCTTTCCACCATTTTCCCATGCGTTTATTCAATAAAAGTTCGCTTTTGCTTTTTTAAATCCGTTAATTTTGCTCAAATTTTAGGGGGACGAAGACATCAACGAAGTGTTGCTCTGTTGTGGCACGGCCAACGAGGAAATTGTGCCGGACATTTCCGCGTTAGGACTTAAAGGGGAGAAGTCGGTGAAGAGGAAGAAAGCGCAGAAAAGGAGCAACAATCAAATGCCAAAAACGAAAAGCGACAACGCAAAACGGTCGGAAGAGCCGTGGATGAAAGAATGTGCGGAATATTTGGCGAACAAAAAGCAATTTGTCACATAATTAATAGCACAAAGTGCCATAATAAATTATATAAATTCATTAACCTCAGGACTTCTAAGTCTTTCTGTAATTATTGTTGTTGTTTGTATTAGCGAGTTTTGCTCGTTTTAATTTATCTGTTAAAATGAATCAAAAAATGCAAATGTTCAAATAATTTGGTATTTAATGAAATCCTCCATGGTTTAGGATTGATGGATATCAGAACAATTGTCCGAGTAGCTTTACTAATATTCCGATTTTCAGACAATAAATACAAAAATAAGAATTCTAATTTTAAAAAATTTTCTGTACCACGTTTAGATGTCCAGCGGTGTATCCCACGCGTACATTCGAAAAATTCCAGATTTAATTTTAAAATTTTTTCATTGAATTTAAACTAAATGCAACAAACATTACGCCAAAAAATAACTAAAATTAAAATCATCAATTTTATTCCGTTGCCCGGTAATCAAAAATTTTCAGTTGTACTTGCTTAAAAATTCATTGTTTTGCTCTGTTTTTATTGTTTTTTTTGCTTAGTATTTCTGTCTGAAGTATTTTTTTGTTATAATGATCAACAACCACGTCAATGGGGCGAATGACGTCGACATGGAAAGGACCGAAAACGAAAGGTGCGCGGCGCGACTTTTGTTAAAAAATGGATTCCTTGTCCGCTTTCCCTTTAACATTTTGTTTCTTAAACTAATCCGATCGTTTAAAAATTGTAAGTTTAGTTTTGGTGAACTTAACCAGCGACTGATTGCGCTTAAAGCGGAGAAGAACAACAAAGAGAGTGCCACTTTGGCGGTCAAAGTGTTGGCCTTTTTTGTCAACTGCGACAACCTCAGGTTTCACAATTTTAAGCAAATTCACATTTCCTAATAGCACATTTTAATTATAAATTCATTTTTTTTGCATGAAAAGCGGTGGTTTCATTTTAGTGCTGCCCAGGATTTTGTGGAGGCGTTGAAGAATTTGCCCGAGTCGGCCTCAAACAGCGATTGGGCCCGGTGGTTTTATTATTTGGGACGCATCGAAGCGTTGAAGGGCACCGACGCCGAGACGTACAAAGCGGCAGAGAAACATTTTGAGGTTTTGGCACGAGCCAATTTTTAAGGGTTGTACTCAAAATTTGAAAAAGTAAAATTATTTTTGTAACATCTAAAATTGCCATCTTGCACATATTCAATTATAAATAAAAGTAAAATTTGAGAGGTACAGAATTGTGTGTTATATTCCTGATTTAGTGCACTAGAGCCGTTTTCCCTTCCAAATATTTCTCAGGTCGCACTTCGAAAGGCACCACAAAACGGCGCCGTCGGCTTCAAACAGGAAGTGAACACAAGCAGAAATGCCACATTCAATTGGGCTTTAATTTCCCCAAATCGTTCGCAGGTGAACAAATGGGTCGTGCTGGTCAAATTGCTCATCGGCGAAATCCCCGAGCGCAGTCTCTTCCGCACGGCCGAACTTCGCCACGTGTTGGCGCCGTATTTGCTGCTGACCCAAAGTTGGTTTTATGCGCGGCGAATGGAAACGCACATTTGGACATTTGAGTCCGGGTTGTCTCATAATTGTCATCCATTCCCGACGAAAATTTAGAGTCCGATGTTTCCAAGGGCAACAATTTTTTAGATAAATTCCCCCCCCCCTCCTAAAAAGAAAAGGTGTGGTTTCTTTTTTAAAATTTACAAAAATTGCTGAGCCCTCATCAGCTGTACGCCTTGGCGACGTGGCCGGCTTTGACCAGACGAAGCGCGAGCACGGGCCCATCTTTGTGAAGGACCGCACCGCTGCGCTTGTCGAGCGCATCCATCAGAGCGTCATTCGGACCGCAATTCGCAAAATTTCGATGACATATTCGCGCATTTACGTGTCCGACGTGGCCACCAAATTGAATGTTGGTCATTTTTTTTTGCATTTAATTACTACAAATTTCACATTGAAAAGGAGAGAATCAATGTGGGGGGCGGGATTGATGGAGTTGAATTTTGATGACGAACCATTTCAACTTCAAATTTAACTATTTTCCCTGTCAAATATTTTTTAAATTTTGTCACACACCGTCCATAAAAACCAATCGCTCCGATGGAAAGGGCAGTGTTTTCCTTCGCTTTCTTTGGCTCAGTTTTTCCTATTCAGTCGACCGAGCAGGAGGCGCATCGCGAGTTGGTCAAGGCGATCAAAGAGGGCAAATCAACGTAGAAGTCGATATCCTCCGTCAACGCCTGATTTATTGATAAGATTAGGAAAATTGGAAAATTAACGGGTTGGGAGGGGGGGGGGGGGAATGCCAGCATTTGTCATTTTCCATCCCCTCAACAAGTTCCTTGCGTTTTCGGGGGCACAGACCATGAATCCGGTATCCATTTCGGCCAAATCCGAACCCCAGACCCGAATTCGAACAAAAACTCGAAAGTCCAAATTTTCGAATTTAGCAT
This sequence comes from Heterodera glycines, assembly GCA_004148225.2. Classification (NCBI taxonomy): domain Eukaryota; kingdom Metazoa; phylum Nematoda; class Chromadorea; order Rhabditida; family Heteroderidae; genus Heterodera; species Heterodera glycines. The sequence goes on along the minus strand of CP049709.1, from coordinate 10,599,625 downwards.
TTTTTGTTCAAAACGGCATACATGATCTATTATTGAAAGACTGATGGCTTTTAGTTTGTTTCCGTGTATTTAAACCAATTTTGAAGAAAAACTCTAATTTCGAAATTTTGACTTCGATTTTTGTTCGAGTTCGGGTCCGGCGTTCGGAATGCAGAACGATGTTCTTATAGAAGTTTATTTCTATATTACAATACAAATGCCATACAACTTTATTTAAAGTATTTTTATCACTGACGCATTTTCCACTGACCGATTTTCCGGTCACGCTTCTTCGTCCCATTCCATGTCCTCTTCCTGCTCTTCTTCCTCATCCTCTACTTCAATAATGGCCTCGCTTCTATTTGCGGCGCAGCATCGAGAAAAAGTTAGAGTTTAAGAAAGAGGTGGACGAGGCGGCAAAAGGGGCGGATAATTCGGCGCGGACAGCCCTCCATGAGGCCGTTCATGTCGCCTACCTTTGGCTGCACATAAACAACGGCGACTGGTTTGATGATGTAGGATCGGTGTCGGGTCTTGTGATTAAGCTAACAAGGGAACATGCCGAACTGTATGTGCCCAAATCACTTTTTAACCACTTCTATCGTGTAGAGCATGGTCGATTTGCTATTGTAAATTTTCGGCTTTTTTGGCTCCGGTCGCCAAACTGATCAGAAAAAAGTGATCAAATAAAAAAACCCAACAAAAAATTGTATGCTCTACACGATAGAAGTGGTTAAAAAGTGATTTGGGCACATACAGTTCGGTATGTTCCCTTGTAAGACAATTTTTCAGGCGGAGTTGGACGACCCCACCGAGGGCACAACAACGTATTATGAGGGCCTTAATTGCTCCATCCCGCAATTAAAATCCCGGTTGGCCCGGAAGCTGGCTGGCGTGGCTGCCGAGCGCTTCTTCTGCGTTGACACGCTGTATGAGGCGGACGACGACGAAGCGGACGCGGAGGAGCTGGCAAACGCAGTTGAACAAACCTTTCAATATAAAATTAAAATGAAAAAAAACACAGATTGCCCAGGCGGAAGGAAGCGACGCGGGGCAGCTGATGGCAGATGCCAGGGCAAATGCCGAGGCATTCGTCAGAGAAAACAGCGATTGGATTGAATGGGTAATACAAGAAAAAAATTTAGCGAGGCCATTATTGAAGTAGAGGATGAGGAAGAAGAGCAGGAAGAGGACATGGAATGGGACGAAGAAGAAGCGTGACCGGAAAATCGGTCAGTGGAAAATGCGTCAGTGGAAAATGCGTCAGTAGAAAATGCGTCAGTGATAAAAATACTTTAAAATAAAGTTGTATGGCATTTGTATTGTAATATAGAAATAAACTTCTATAAGAACATCGTTCTGCATTCCGAACGCCGGACCCGAACTCGAACAAAAAAATCGAAAAGTCAAAATTTCGAAATTAGAGTTTTTGTTCAAAACTGGTTTAAATACACGGAAACAAACTAAAAGCCATCAGTCTTTCAATAATAGATCATGTATGCCGTTTTGAACAAAAAATGCTAAATTCGAAAATTTGGACTTTCGAGTTTTTGTTCGAATTCAGGTCTGGGATTCGGATTTGGCCGAAATGGATACCGGATTCATGGTCTGTACCCCGAAAACGCAAGGAACTTGTTGAGGGGATGGAAAATGACAAATGCTGGCATTCCCCCCCCCCCCCAACCCGTTAATTTTCCAATTTTCCTAATCTTATCAATAAATCAGGCGTTGACGGAGGATATCGACTTCTACGTTGATTCGTCGTGTGAAGAGGATGATGATGGTGACATCGTCCTCGAACCGCCGGTTGCTGCTGAAACTGAACCTGAGGAATCGCAGAAGGAGGAGGAACAGAGGGAGGAGGGAAAAGCCGAAGAGGAGGCGGCCAATAGCAAAGCAATTTGAAAAATGATGCTCTCTGCGTTTGCACTTTTGCCGTCGTTGTCCTCTGCCGGTTTGGCGGATGCGTTGGAGGCGCCGCTTCGCATTGCACTGCTCGGCCTTGGCGGTATTGGAAAAATAGGCTTTTGCAAAAATAACTTAAAAATGCCATTATCAGGTGGAATTTTGGCCAAGTTTATGCACGACAAGTTCAAGCAGGTGTGTGTTTTAGTTTGTCTTTTTGTTTCGCTGTGTTATTTTCTGTATATTAATTGGGCATTATTTTCATTAAACTTTTTTTGACCAAATTATAAAACGTTAAATCTCCCCCCCCCCCCCCCTAAAAATAGTCTTTCCCTTTCAGTCCGAAATTGTTGCGGTCGAAATTGACCCCGAGGTGTTGGCAATTGCACGAAAACTTTTCGACTTTCCGACAGAATCCGACCGATTGGAAGTGGTCATTTGCGATGCGATGGATTTTTTGCGCGAAAATTCTGCGCAAGGTGAGTTTTTTTTGCTCCACAAAATGGAAAATTTCTGCTCGTTTTTACATACTCTTTTCGGCAATTTAAAAGGCCAATTAAATAATTATGCCCAATTTTGTACAGATTGTCCAAAATTTGATGTGCTTTTGGTCGATTTGTCCGGCGGCAGTGTCGGAAAGGGCGGCCTTTACTGTCCACCGGCCCAATTTGTCACGGAGGACACGCTGAAGCAAATGCGCAGTTGTCTTGTCGAAAAAGGCACATAATTAATTAATTACCTAACGCCCTTCGTCTGCTCTTTCCCAATGCATTAAATTCCCCCTCAGGCGGCGTTCTTTCGCTTAATTTGGTCACTCGAGACGAAGAAGCATCTCAAAGTGTGAAGAGAGTGCTTTCCACCATTTTCCCATGCGTTTATTCAATAAAAGTTTGTTTTGCTTTTTTAAATCCATTAATTTTGCTCAAATTTTAGGGGGACGAAGACATCAACGAAGTGTTGCTCTGTTGTGGCACGGCCAACGAGGAAATTGTGCCGGACATTTCCGCGTTGGGACTTAAAGGGGAAATCGGTGAAGAGGACGAAAGCGCAGAAAAGGAGCAACAATCAAATGCCAAAAACGAAAAGCGACAACGCAAAACGGTCGGAAGAGCCGTGGATGAAAGAATGTGCGGAATATTTGGCGAACAAAAAGCAATTTGTCACATAATTAATAGCACAAAGTGCCATAATAAATTATATAAATTCATAACCTCAGGACTTCTAAGTCTTCTGTAATTATTGTTGTTGTTTGTATTAGCGAGTTTTGCTCGTTTTAATTTATCTGTTAAAATGAATCAAAAAATGCAAATGTTCAAATAATTTGGTATTTAATGAAATCCTCCATGGTTTAGGATTGATGGATATCAGAACAATTGTCCGAGTAGCTTTACTAATATTCCGATTTTCAGACAATAAATACAAAAATAAGAATTCTAATTTTAAAAAATTTTCTGTACCACGTTTAGATGTCCAGCGGTGTATCCCACGCGTACATTCGAAAAATTCCAGATTTAATTTTAAAATTTTTTCATTGAATTTAAACAAATGCAACAAACATTACGCCAAAAAATAACTAAAATTAAAATCATCAATTTTATTCCGTTGCCCGGTAATCAAAAATTTTCAGTTGTACTTGCTTAAAAATTCATTGTTTTGCTCTGTTTTTATTGTTTTTTTTTGCTTAGTATTTCTTCTGAAGTATTTTTTTGTTATAATGATCAACAACCACGTCAATGGGGCGAATGACGTCGACATGGAAAGGACCGAAAACGAAAGGTGCGCGGCGCGACTTTTGTTAAAAAATGGATTCCTTGTCCGCTTTCCCTTTAACATTTTGTTTCTTAAACTAATCCGATCGTTTAAAAATTGTAAGTTTAGTTTTGGTGAACTTAACCAGCGACTGATTGCGCTTAAAGCGGAGAAGAACAACAAAGAGAGTGCCACTTTGGCGGTCAAAGTGTTGGCCTTTTTTGTCAACTGCGACAACCTCAGGTTTCACAATTTTAAGCAAATTCACATTTCCTAATAGCACATTTTAATTATAAATTCATTTTTTTTGCATGAAAAGCGGTGTTTTCATTTTAGTGCTGCCCAGGATTTTGTGGAGGCGTTGAAGAATTTGCCCGAGTCGGCCTCAAACAGCGATTGGGCCCGGTGGTTTTATTATTTGGGACGCATCGAAGCGTTGAAGGGCACCGACGCCGAGACGTACAAAGCGGCAGAGAAACATTTTGAGGTTTTGGCACGAGCCAATTTTTAAGGGTTGTACTCAAAATTTGAAAAAGTAAAATTATTTTTGTAACATCTAAAATTGCCATCTTGCACATATTCAATTATAAATAAAAGTAAAATTTGAGAGGTACAGAATTGTGTGTTATATTCCTGATTTGCTAATCTGAAACAAAAGGAAAAAACTGTTTTCATAGCCCTTTAAAAAGCAGGAGAGCCTTAATTAAAAGAACTTTTATGAATGGGTCAAACAATTCGCTTTGAAATTGCATTGTTTTCCCGGCTCTAGTGCACTTTATGAGTCCAATCGACTTTTATGAGTCCAATCAATGGGTTTTATACAATAACTTTGTTCATGCACGAACAAACCCTGTCTTTGGTATCATTCGAAAATACAAAGTCTAAACACAGCGGCCCAATTTTGGGCTCCCAGTACAATTATGCTTATTTTTTATTTAGTAATCAGAACGCCAAAACTTTGCAAAACTTAAAATTTTCCGGAGATTTTCCTTTGCAAAAATGGAAGAGCCGATCTCGAGTTAGAAAAGAAACTTTCAAAAAACAAAAGAGAATTCGATAGAGGGGGTCAAAATATGGGCCTATGCAAAATTTTAAGAAAATTGGTCAATAGGAAAAAATTTTTTTCAAGGACAAAGGTTTTTCTTTTTCTCTCATTTGGGCGTACTATTTCCTTGTCTCTAACATATAAAATAACACATGAATCATTTATCTGCCAATAAACAATTTTTTTAAACTTTTGACTAACTTAGAAATATTCTCCAGAATTTTCCCTTCAAAATGAGCATAAAATGGTTTTATTTGCTCTAGTATTCACCAAGTTATAAGCTAAAAAAATTTCATAAAATCAAGGGTAAAATATAGTGTGTACCTTTTACTGTTTGTATTTGTTCTTTTGGCGTTCTGTATTTATTATTATTTTATTTATTTGCTTTAAAAAATTGAAATTTATACACAAACACAAGGAGGAATTGAACTTGAGACCCCCCTTTTGGTGACTAACTCACAGACCACTAAGACGAAAAATCCAGCATATTTGTACTTGGAGCCCAAAATTGGGCCGCTGTGTAAATAATGTAATAATACGAGAAAACAAGAAAATTCTAACATTTCAATAAAGACAAACGAAAATGATCAGCAATTACTTAATTAATCATATCTTTTTTGGTAATTGTCTAAACGCTGCAATTTTATATATTTTAGCTTCGTTAGACTGTGTGCTTTCGAATGATAACAAAAAGATAGGTGTTGTTCAAACATGAACAAAGTTATTGTATAAAAACCGAGTATTTTCAATTGATTGGACTCATAAAGTGCACTAGAGCCGTTTTCCCTTCCAAATATTTCTCAGGTCGCACTTCGAAAGGCACCACAAAACGGCGCCGTCGGCTTCAAACAGGAAGTGAACACAAGCAGAAATGCAACATTCAATTGGGCTTTAATTTCCCCAAATCGTTCGCAGGTGAACAAATGGGTCGTGCTGGTCAAATTGCTCATCGGCGAAATCCCCGAGCGCAGTCTCTTCCGCACGGCCGAACTTCGCCACGTGTTGGCGCCGTATTTGCTGCTGACCCAAAGTTGGTTTTATGCGCGGCGAATGGAAACGCACATTTGGACATTTGCGTCCGGGTTGTCTCATAATTGTCATCCATTCCCGACGAAAATTTAGAGTCCGATGTTTCCAAGGGCAACAATTTTTTAGATAAATTCCCCCCCCCCCCATCATCCTATTCACACGACGAATCAACGTAGAAGTCGATATCCTCCGTCAACGCCTGATTTATTGATGATTAGGAAAATTGGAAAATTAACGGGTTGGGAGGGGGGGGGGGGAATGCCAGCATTTGTCATTTTCCATCCCCTCAACAAGTTCCTTGCGTTTTCGGGTGCACAGACCATGAATCCGGTATCCATTTCGGCCAAATCCGAACCCCATACCCGAATTCGAGCAAAAACTCGAAAGTCCAAATTTTCGAGCATTTTTTGTTCAAAACGGCATACATAATCTATTATTGAAAGACTGATGGCTTTTAGTTTGTTTCAGTGTATTTAAACCAATTTTGAAGAAAAACTCTAATTTCGAAATTTTGACTTCGATTTTTTGTTCGGGTCCGGCGTTCGGAATGCAGAACGATGTTCTTATAGAAGTTTATTTCTATATTACAATACAAATGCCATACAACTTTATTTTAAAGTATTTTTATCACTGACGCATTTTCTACTGACGCATTTTCCACTAACGCATTTTCCACTGACCGATTTTACGGTCACGCTTCTTCTTCGTCCCATTCCATGTCCTCTTCCTACTCTTCTTCCTCATCCTCTACTTCAATAATGGCCTCGCTTCTTGCCCGGCCAAATTTTCTAGAAAAAATTTTGATAAAAAATTGTTTGTTTTTTTAATTTAGCGAATCAAGTGCCAACGCGAAATGCGTTTGCGCTTGTACAATTCAATGGCCACCTAAAATTATAATAAGCCATAAAAGTATTGTTCACGTTTTTCGAAATTCCCTTTTCATCCCACTCAACTTTAAGTTGCTTTTATGTTAATTTAGATGACGTTAAAACAAAAATTTGCGGCGCAGCATCGAGAAAAAGTTAGAGTTTAAGAAAGAGGTGGACGAGGCGCACAAGGGGAGGATAATTCGGCGCGGACAGCCCTCCATGAGGCCGCTCATGTATCCTACCTGTGGCTGCACATAAACAACGGCGACTGGTTTGACGATGTAGGATCGGTGTCGGGTCTTGTGATTAAGCTATCAAGGGAACATGCCGAACTGTATGTGCCCAAATCACTTTTTAACCACTTCTATCGTGTAGAGCATGGTCGATTTGCTATTGTAAATTTTCGGCTTTTTTGGCTCCGGTCGCCAAACTGATCAGAAAAAAGTCATCAAATAAAAAAAACCAACAAAAAATTGTATGCTCTACACGATAGAAGTTGTTTAAAAGTGATTTGGGCACATACAGTTCGGTATGTTCCCTTGTAAGACAATTTTTCAGGCGGTGTTGGACGACCCCACCGAGGGCACAACAACTTACTATGAGGGCATAAATTGCTCCATCCCGCAATTAAAATGCCGGTTGGCCCGGAAGCTGGCTGGCGTGGCTGCCGAGCGCTTCTTCTGCGTCGACACGCTGTATGAGGCGGACGACGACGAAGCGGACGCGGAGGAGCTGGCACGCGAAGTTGAACAAACCTTTCAATATAAAATTAAAATGAAAAAAACACAGATTGCCCAGGCGGAAGGAAGCGACGCGGGGCAGCTGATGGCAGATGCCAGGGCAAATGCTGAGGCATTCGTCAGAGCCAACAGCGATTGGATTGAATGGGTAATACAAGAAAAAAATTTATGGCTATTATAATTTTAGGTGGCCATTGAATTGTTAAAGCGCAAACGCATTTCGCATTGGCACTTGATTCGCTAAATTAAAAAAACAAACAATTTTTTATCAACATTTCTAGAAAATTTGGCCGGGCAAGAAGCGAGGCCATTATTGAAGTAGAGGATGAGGAAGAAGAGTAGGAAGAGGACATGGAATGGGACGAAGAAGAAGCGTGACCGTAAAATCGGTCAGTGGAAAATGCGTCAGTGGAAAATGCGTCAGTAGAAAATGCGTCAGTGATAAAAATACTTTAAAATAAAGTTGTATGGCATTTGTATTGTAATATAGAAATAAACTTATATAAGAACATCGTTCTGCATTCCGAACGCCGGACACGAACTCGAACAAAAAATCGAAAAGTCAAAATTTCGAAATTAGAGTTTTTCTTCAAAATTGGTTTAAATACACGGAAACAAACTAAAAGCCATCAGTCTTTCAATAATAGATCATGTATGCCGTTTTGAACAAAAAATGCTAAATTCGAAAATTTGGACTTTCGAGTTTTTGTTCGAATTCGGGTATGGGGTTCGGATTTGGCCGAAATGGATACCGGATTCATGGTCTGTGCCCCCGAAAACGCAAGGAACTTGTTGAGGGGATGGAAAATGACAAATGCTGGCATTCCCCCCCCCCCTTCCAACCCGTTAATTTTCCATTTTCCTAATCTTATCAATAAATCAGGCGTTGACGGAGGATATCGACTTCTACGTTGATTCGTCGTGTGAAGAGGATGATGATGGTGACATCGTCCTCGAACCGCCGGTTGCTGCTGAAACTGAACCTGAGGAATCGCAGAAGGAGGAGGAACAGAGGGAGGAGGGAAAAGCCGAAGAGGAGGCGGCCAATAGCAAAGCAATTTGAGAGTGACAATTAATGATACGATAATATTTTGATAATGTTTCTAGGCAGTTTATTTTATGTTGTGTATCTTTTGCTGATTGTGAACAGATTTCTTTCTCCTTTTTGCTTTACCGGTGATCATTTATTTATTTTATTTTCCCCTAAAATATGGCGATTTATTAAAAATTTTCGGTAGTTTTGTGTTCTTTTGGTCTGATCATGTTGATGTAAAGGCTTTTTTGATCAGAATTGGAGTTTTGTTAACATGAATTATTTCCGGTTTTTTACGCATAAACCTGAAATAAAAAGTGACAAAAAATTGAAAATCTATGTTAATCCGCTGACAAATGAGTTCGAGAAGTTGTCAAAATTGAGTAAATAAAAAATGACCAATTTTAATGAAATTAGTTTTTTTTTTTTAATTTTTCATAAAAAAGTTTTAAGATTTTTTCAAGCGATGATGACAGTTTTGATTATAAAAAAGTGGATAATACTGGAGAATTGGTGTCCCGGCGAAAAATTTGCTCACTTTAAATGCCATTGACCCACTCTACTAGTGGATTTGTGCAGTTTGTAGTGTCTTATCTGGAATCATTTTGGTGGCGGTGATGAATAGGGTGACAATTTGTGGTAACAAAAATCGCAAAAAAGCATGAAAAGAAACTAAAAAAAGGAGTGAAAAGGAAATAAAATTGAGTAAGAAGTAAACAGTATAAAAATCGTCTTCGGAGCTCCAAATTTCGTGATGCCGTCCTCCCAAAAAGTATTCGTCAAATTTGCACATTCAATTAGCAAATCCATTCGATTTTTTATCAATTTGTGCGCACAAATCCGCCAGCGTATCGCAAATTTTTCGTTTTTTCCTTTTGTGCCGTGTCGGTGAATTAACCAATGCCCATCTTTCAACACAAGTACCCGATTCTTTAAATGATGACGACTTTTTCTTTTGAGCTTTCCAAAGAAATGAATTTGATTAGAAATAAAATTTTGTCAGATTATTAGGGTCGCAACTTTTAGTGACGAAAAATCCCGAAATAGTTAACTAAAATAGTGAGTAAAAATGCCAAAATAGTGTCAAAAAGTCCGAAATAGTGACGAATAGTGACTCTGTGTTTTTTTCATTTTAATTGTATATTGAAAGGTTTGTTCAACTGCGTCTGCCAGCTCCTCCGCGTCCGCTTCGTCGTCGTCCGCCTCATACAGCGTGTCGACGCAGAAGAAGCGCTCGGCAGACACGCCAGCCAGCTCCGGGCCAACCGGCATTTTAATTGCGGGATGGAGCAATTTATGCCCTCATAGTAAGTTGTTGTGCCCTCGGTGGGGTCGTCCAACACCGCCTGAAAAATTGTCTTACAAGGGAACATACCGAACTGTATGTGCCCAAATCACTTTTAAACAACTTCTATCGTGTAGAGCATACAATTTTTTGTTGGTTTTTTTTATTTGATGACTTTTTTCTGATCAGTTTGGCGACCGGATCCAAAAAAGCCGAAAATTTACAATAGCAAATCGACCATGCTCTACACGATAGAAGTGGTTAAAAAGTGATTTGGGCACATACAGTTCGGCATGTTCCCTTGTTAGCTTAATCACAAGACCCGACACCGATCCTACATCGTCAAACCAGTCGCCGTTGTTTATGTGCAGCCACAGGTAGGATACATGAGCGGCCTCATGGAGGGCTGTCCGCGCCGAATTATCCTCCCCTTGTGCCGCCTCGTCCACCTCTTTCTTAAACTCTTTAACTTTTTCTCGATGCTGCGCCGCAAATTTTTGTTTTAACGTCATCTAAATTAACATAAAAGCAACTTAAAGTTGAGTGGGATGAAAAGGGAATTTCGAAAAACGTGAACAATACTAATCAGACTTTTTCAATGACAAAATTTTATTTCTAATCAAATTCATTTCTTTGGAAAGCTCAAAAGAAAAAGTCGTCATCATTTAAAGAATCGGGTACTTGTGTTGAAAGATGGCATTGGTTAATTCACCGACACGGCACAAAAGGAAAAAACGAAAAAAATGAAAAGGAGGCAAAAGGCAGCTGATGAGGGGGAAGTGAAAGAAATGATGATGGATTTGCAAAAGGTGAAGTGGGAAAAGAAAGTTGTTGAGTCAAGGCAAAGGAAAAGCAAAAGAAAGATGAGGGAAAGCGCATGGGCAAAGGGAAAGACGAAAGGAAAGGAAGGAAATAAACGGATTTATTTGGGGGGGATTATTAAAGGAAAGGGAAAAGGGGGACAAATTGGGGGCAAATAAAACAGACACATGCACAAACATTTTAGTGTAAAATGAGGAATAAAGGGGAGAACAAACACCAAGGAAGAGAGACAGAGAGGGAAAGAAGGGACGAAAGAGTAGGGAAAGGAAAGAGAAGGCAAAGAGAGAGAAAGAGAGAGAAAAAAGGAGCGATAGAAAATATGAAAATCAAATACCTAATCGGAATCCGGAGGTTGGACAATCGATAAAAATAATCCGAAATTGTTTAAATTCGATTCGCAATTTGTAAAAACAATTTTTAAAAATTATGCTAACAAAAAGGACGATTGAATGGACAGGATTACTATTTTGCTTTTCAAAAAAACTGATCTGAGAATTTTTCGGGATTTTAGCATTTACCTATTTGTATAATTAGTAGGGTCGCAACATTTAGTGAAAAAACTTTTTTTTTGCTCAATTGTTTGAAGAAAGGAGCTAAAAAACGCATTTCTGCGTTAAAATTTTTTCATTTGGACGTCACTTTTCGTCACTAGAAATCACTATTTTGGCGACTTCGTCACTAAAATAGTTAAAAATCACTATTTTGGCGTTTTGTCACTATTTTTTCACTATTTCGACATTTTTTGGAAAATTCCTTAACAAAAATGCAATAAAACCAAAAAATACACCCCTAAGAATCAAGCTAAAATTTTTCAAAAATATACTCCTATGAAATGAAAAAAAATTTTCTCAAAAATTTACTTTCTTGGCAAAAATTTTTAATTTAAAAAATTTTTTTAGGTAACTATTTTGGGTTTTTGGTCTTAAAAATCCCAGTCCAACTCATTTGCAACTGCAAATAGTGAATAAAAATTATTTTTGCTCAATTTTTGGCTGAAAATTATGTCACTATTCGTCACTATTTCGGACTTTTTGACACTATTTTGGCATTTTTACTCACTATTTTAGTTAACTATTTCGGGATTTTTCGTCACTAAAAGTTGCGACCCTAATAATCTGACAAAATTTTATTTCTAATCAAATTCATTTCTTTGGAAAGCTCAAAAGAAAAAGTCGTCATTATTTAAAGAATCGGGTACTTGTGTTGAAAGATGGCATTGGTTAATTCACCGACACGGCACAAAAGGAAAAAACGAAAAATTTGCGATACGCTGGCGGATTTGTGCGCACAAATTGATAAAAAATCGAATGGATTTGCTAATTGAATGTGCAAATTTGACGAATACTTTTTGGGAGGACGGCATCACGAAGGATGGATGGCATTTGGAGCTCCGAAGACGATTTTTATACTGTTTACTTCTTACTCAATTTTATTTCCTTTTCACTCCTTTTTTTAGTTTCTTTTCATGCTTTTTTGCGATTTTTGTTACCACAAATTGTCACCCTATTCATCACCGCCACCAAAATGATTCCAGATAAGACACTACAAACTGCACAAATCCACTAGTAGAGTGGGTCAATGGCATTTAAAGTGAGCAAATTTTTCGCCGGGACACCAATTCTCCAGTATTATCCACTTTTTTATAATCAAAACTGTCATCATCGCTTGAAAAAATCTTAAAACTTTTTTATGAAAAATTAAAAAAAAAAACTAATTTCATTAAAATTGGTCATTTTTTATTTACTCAATTTTGACAACTTCTCGAACTCATTTGTCAGCGGATTAACATAGATTTTCAATTTTTTGTCACTTTTTATTTCAGGTTTATGCGTAAAAAACCGGAAATAATTCATGTTAACAAAACTCCAATTCTGATCAAAAAAGCCTTTACATCAACATGATCAGACCAAAAGAACACAAAACTACCGAAAATTTTTAATAAATCGCCATATTTTAGGGGAAAATAAAATAAATAAATGATCACCGGTAAAGCAAAAAGGAGAAAGAAATCTGTTCACAATCAGCAAAAGATACACAACATAAAATAAACTGCCTAGAAACATTATCAAAATATTATCGTATCATTAATTGTCACTCTCAAATTGCTTTGCTATTGGCCGCCTCCTCTTCGGCTTTTCCCTCCTCCCTCTGTTCCTCCTCCTTCTGCGATTCCTCAGGTTCAGTTTCAGCAGCAACCGGCGGTTCGAGGACGATGTCACCATCATCATCCTCTTCACACGACGAATCAACGTAGAAGTCGATATCCTCCGTCAACGCCTGATTTATTGATAAGATTAGGAAAATGGAAAATTAACGGGTTGGAAGGGGGGGGGAATGCCAGCATTTGTCATTTTCCATCCCCTCAACAAGTTCCTTGCGTTTTCGGGGGCACAGACCATGAATCCGGTATCCATTTCGGCCAAATCCGAACCCCATACCCGAATTCGAACAAAAACTCGAAAGTCCAAATTTTCGAATTTAGCATTTTTTGTTCAAAACGGCATACATGATCTATTATTGAAAGACTGATGGCTTTTAGTTTGTTTCCGTGTATTTAAACCAATTTTGAAGAAAAACTCTAATTTCGAAATTTTGACTTTTCGATTTTTTGTTCGAGTTCGTGTCCGGCGTTCGGAATGCAGAACGATGTTCTTATATAAGTTTATTTCTATATTACAATACAAATGCCATACAACTTTATTTTAAAGTATTTTTATCACTGACGCATTTTCTACTGACGCATTTTCCACTGACGCATTTTCCACTGACCGATTTTACGGTCACGCTTCTTCTTCGTCCCATTCCATGTCCTCTTCCTACTCTTCTTCCTCATCCTCTACTTCAATAATGGCCTCGCTTCTTGCCCGGCCAAATTTTCTAGAAATGTTGATAAAAAATTGTTTGTTTTTTTAATTTAGCGAATCAAGTGCCAATGCGAAATGCGTTTGCGCTTTAACAATTCAATGGCCACCTAAAATTATAATAGCCATAAATTTTTTTCTTGTATTACCCATTCAATCCAATCGCTGTTGGCTCTGACGAATGCCTCAGCATTTGCCCTGGCATCTGCCATCAGCTGCCCCGCGTCGCTTCCTTCCGCCTGGGCAATCTGTTTTTTTTCATTTTAATTTTATATTGAAAGGTTTGTTCAACTTCGCGTGCCAGCTCCTCGCGTCCGCTTCGTCGTCGTCCGCCTCATACAGCGTGTCGACGCAGAAGAAGCGCTCGGCAGCCACGCCAGCCAGCTTCCGGGCCAACCGGCATTTTAATTGCGGGATGGAGCAATTTATGCCCTCATAGTAAGTTGTTGTGCCCTCGGTGGGGTCGTCCAACACCGCCTGAAAAATTGTCCCTTGTTAGCTTAATCACAAGACCCGACACCGATCCTACATCGTCAAACCAGTCGCCGTTGTTTATGTGCAGCCACAGGTAGGATACATGAGCGGCCTCATGGAGGGCTGTCCGCGCCGAATTATCCTCCCCTTGTGCCGCCTCGTCCACCTCTTTCTTAAACTCTTTAACTTTTTCTCGATGCTGCGCCGCAAATTTTTGTTTTAACGTCATCTAAATTAACATAAAAGCAACTTAAAGTTGAGTGGGATGAAAAGGGAATTTCGAAAAACGTGAACAATACTAATCAGACTTTTTCAATGACAAAATTTTATTTCTAATCAAATTCATTTCTTTGGAAAGCTCAAAAGAAAAAGTATTCATCATTTAAAGAATCGGGTACTTGTGTTGAAAGATGGCATTGGTTAATTCACCGACACGGCACAAAAGGAAAAAACGAAAAAAATGAAAAGGAGGCAAAAGGCAGCTGATGAGGGGGAAGTGAAAGAAATGATGATGGATTTGCAAAAGGTGAAGTGGGAAAAGAAAGTTGTTGAGTCAAGGCAAAGGAAAAGCAAAAGAAAGATGAGGGAAAGCGCATGGGCAAAGGGAAAGACGAAAGGAAAGGAAGGAAATAAACGGATTTATTTGGGGGGGATTATTAAAGGAAAGGGAAAAGGGGGACAAATTGGGGGCAAATAAAACAGACACATGCACAAACATTTTAGTGTAAAATGAGGAATAAAGGGGAGAACAAACACCAAGGAAGAGAGACAGAGAGGGAAAGAAGGGACGAAAGAGTAGGGAAAGGAAAGAGAAGGCAAAGAGAGAGAAAGAGAGAGAAAAAAGGAGCGATAGAAAATATGAAAATCAAATACCTAATCGGAATCCGGAGGTTGGACAATCGATAAAAATAATCCGAAATTGTTTAAATTCGATTCGCAATTTGTAAAAACAATTTTTAAAAATTATGCTAACAAAAAGGACGATTGAATGGACAGGATTACTATTTTGCTTTTCAAAAAAACTGATCTGAGAATTTTTTCGGGATTTTAGCATTTACCTTTTGTATAATTAGTAGGGTCGCAACATTTAGTGAAAAAACTTTTTTTTTGCTCAATTGTTTGAAGAAAGGAGCTAAAAAACGCATTTCTGCGTTAAAATTTTTTCATTTGGACGTCACTTTTCGTCACTAGAAATCACTATTTTGGCGACTTCGTCACTAAAATAGTTAAAAATCACTATTTTGGCGTTTTGTCACTATTTTTTCACTATTTCGACATTTTTTGGAAAATTCCTTAACAAAAATGCAATAAAACCAAAAAATACACCCCTAAGAATCAAGCTAAAATTTTTCAAAATATACTCCTATGAAATGAAAAAAAATTTTCTCAAAAATTTACTTTCTTGGCAAAAATTTTTAATTTAAAAAATTTTTTTAGGTAACTATTTTGGGTTTTTGGTCTTAAAAATCCCAGTCCAACTCATTTGCAACTGCAAATAGTGAATAAAAATTATTTTTGCTCAATTTTTGGCTGAAAATTATGTCACTATTCGTCACTATTTCGGACTTTTTGACACTATTTTGGCATTTTTACTCACTATTTTAGTTAACTATTTCGGGATTTTTCGTCACTAAAAGTTGCGACCCTAATAATCTGACAAAATTTTATTTCTAATCAAATTCATTTCTTTGGAAAGCTCAAAAGAAAAAGTCGTCATTATTTAAAGAATCGGGTACTTGTGTTGAAAGATGGCATTGGTTAATTCACCGACACGGCACAAAAGGAAAAAAACGAAAAATTTGCGATACGCTGGCGGATTTGTGCGCACAAATTGATAAAAAATCGAATGGATTTGCTAATTGAATGTGCAAATTTGACGAATACTTTTTGGGAGGACGGCATCACGAAGGATGGATGGCATTTGGAGCTCCGAAGACGATTTTTATACTGTTTACTTCTTACTCAATTTTATTTCCTTTTCACTCCTTTTTTTAGTTTCTTTTCATGCTTTTTTGCGATTTTTGTTACCACAAATTGTCACCCTATTCATCACCGCCACCAAAATGATTCCAGATAAGACACTACAAACTGCACAAATCCATTAGTGGAGTGGGTCAATGGTATTTAAAGTGAGCAAATTTTTCGCCGGGACACCAATTCTCCAGTATTATCCATTTTTTTATAATCAAAACTGTCATCATCGCTTGAAAAAATCTTAAAACTTTTTTATGAAAAATTAAAAAAAAAATACTTCTAATTTCATTAAAATTGGTCATTTTTTATTTACTCAATTTTGACAACTTCTCGAACTCATTTGTCAGCGGATTAACATAGATTTTCAATTTTTTGTCACTTTTTATTTCAGGTTTATGCGTAAAAAACCGGAATAATTCATGTTAACAAAACTCCAATTCTGATCAAAAAAGCCTTTACATCAACATGATCAGACCAAAAGAACACAAAACTACCGAAAATTTTTAATAAATCGCCATATTTTAGGGGAAAATAAAATAAATAAATGATCACCGGTAAAGCAAAAAGGAGAAAGAAATCTGTTCACAATCAGCAAAAGATACACAACATAAAATAAACTGCCTAGAAACATTATCAAAATATTATCGTATCATTAATTGTCACTCTCAAATTGCTTTGCTATTGGCCGCCTCCTCTTCGGCTTTTCCCTCCTCCCTCTGTTCATCCTCCTTCTGCGATTCCTCAGGTTCAGTTTCAGCAGCAACCGGCGGTTCGAGGACGATGTCACCATCATCATCCTCTTCACACGACGAATCAACGTAGAAGTCGATATCCTCCGTCAACGCCTGATTTATTGATAAGATTAGGAAAATTGGAAAATTAACGGGTTGGAAGGGGGGGGGAATGCCAGCATTTGTCATTTTCCATCCCCTCAACAAGTTCCTTGCGTTTTCGGGGGCACAGACCATGAATCCGGTATCCATTTCGGCCAAATCCGAACCCCATACCCGAATTCGAACAAAAACTCGAAAGTCCAAATTTTCGAATTTAGCATTTTTTGTTCAAAACGGCATACATGATCTATTATTGAAAGACTGATGGCTTTTAGTTTGTTTCCGTGTATTTAAACCAATTTTGAAGAAAAACTCTAATTTCGAAATTTTGACTTTTCGATTTTTTGTTCGAGTTCGTGTCCGGCGTTCGGAATGCAGAACGATGTTCTTATATAAGTTTATTTCTATATTACAATACAAATGCCATACAACTTTATTTTAAAGTATTTTTATCACTGACGCATTTTCTACTGACGCATTTTCCACTGACGCATTTTCCACTGACCGATTTTACGGTCACGCTTCTTCTTCGTCCCATTCCATGTCCTCTTCCTACTCTTCTTCCTCATCCTCTACTTCAATAATGGCCTCGCTTCTTGCCCGGCCAAATTTTCTAGAAATGTTGATAAAAAATTGTTTGTTTTTTTAATTTAGCGAATCAAGTGCCAATGCGAAATGCGTTTGCGCTTTAACAATTCAATGGCACCTAAAATTATAATAGCCATAAATTTTTTTCTTGTATTACCCATTCAATCCAATCGCTGTTGGCTCTGACGAATGCCTCAGCATTTGCCCTGGCATCTGCCATCAGCTGCCCCGCGTCGCTTCCTTCCGCCTGGGCAATCTGTGTTTTTTTCATTTTAATTTTATATTGAAAGGTTTGTTCAACTTCGCGTGCCAGCTCCTCCGCGTCCGCTTCGTCGTCGTCCGCCTCATACAGCGTGTCGACGCAGAAGAAGCGCTCGGCAGCCACGCCAGCCAGCTTCCGGGCCAACCGGCATTTTAATTGCGGGATGGAGCAATTTATGCCCTCATAGTAAGTTGTTGTGCCCTCGGTGGGGTCGTCCAACACCGCCTGAAAAATTGTCCCTTGTTAGCTTAATCACAAGACCCGACACCGATCCTACATCGTCAAACCAGTCGCCGTTGTTTATGTGCAGCCACAGGTAGGATACATGAGCGGCCTCATGGAGGGCTGTCCGCGCCGAATTATCCTCCCCTTGTGCCGCCTCGTCCACCTCTTTCTTAAACTCTAACTTTTTCTCGATGCTGCGCCGCAAATTTTTGTTTTAACGTCATCTAAATTAACATAAAAGCAACTTAAAGTTGAGTGGGATGAAAGGGGAATTTCGAAAAACGTGAACAATACTAATCAGACTTTTTCAATGACAAAATTTTATTTCTAATCAAATTCATTTCTTTGGAAAGCTCAAAAGAAAAAGTCGTCATCATTTAAAGAATCGGGTACTTGTGTTGAAAGATGGCATTGGTTAATTCACCGACACGGCACAAAAGGAAAAAACGAAAAAAATGAAAAGGAGGCAAAAGGCAGCTGATGAGGGGGAAGTGAAAGAAATGATGATGGATTTGCAAAAGGTGAAGTGGGAAAAGAAAGTTGTTGAGTCAAGGCAAAGGAAAAGCAAAAGAAAGATGAGGGAAAGCGCATGGGCAAAGGGAAAGACGAAAGGAAAGGAAGGAAATAAACGGATTTATTTGGGGGGATTATTAAAGGAAGGGAAAAGGGGGACAAATTGGGGGCAAATAAAACAGACACATGCACAAACATTTTAGTGTAAAATGAGGAATAAAGGGGAGAACAAACACCAAGGAAGAGAGACAGAGAGGGAAAGAAGGGACGAAAGAGTAGGGAAAGGAAAGAGAAGGCAAAGAGAGAGAAAGAGAGAGAAAAAAGGAGCGATAGAAAATATGAAAATCAAATACCTAATCGGAATCCGGAGGTTGGACAATCGATAAAAATAATCCGAAATTGTTTAAATTCGATTCGCAATTTGTAAAAACAATTTTTAAAAATTATGCTAACAAAAAGGACGATTGAATGGACAGGATTACTATTTTGCTTTTCAAAAAAACTGATCTGAGAATTTTTCGGGATTTTAGCATTTACCTATTTGTATAATTAGTAGGGTCGCAACATTTAGTGAAAAAACTTTTTTTTTGCTCAATTGTTTGAAGAAAGGAGCTAAAAAACGCATTTCTGCGTTAAAATTTTTTCATTTGGACGTCACTTTTCGTCACTAGAAATCACTATTTTGGCGACTTCGTCACTAAAATAGTTAAAAATCACTATTTTGGCGTTTTGTCACTATTTTTTCACTATTCGACATTTTTTGGAAAATTCCTTAACAAAAATGCAATAAAACCAAAAAATACACCCCTAAGAATCAAGCTAAAATTTTTCAAAATATACTCCTATGAAATGAAAAAAAATTTTCTCAAAAATTTACTTTCTTGGCAAAAATTTTTAATTTAAAAAATTTTTTTAGGTAACTATTTTGGGTTTTTGGTCTTAAAAATCCCAGTCCAACTCATTTGCAACTGCAAATAGTGAAAAAAATTATTTTTGCTCAATTTTGGCTGAAAATTATGTCACTATTCGTCACTATTTCGGACTTTTTGACACTATTTTGGCATTTTTACTCACTATTTTAGTTAACTATTTCGGGATTTTTCGTCACTAAAAGTTGCGACCCTAATAATCTGACAAAATTTTATTTCTAATCAAATTCATTTCTTTGGAAAGCTCAAAAGAAAAAGTCGTCATTATTTAAAGAATCGGGTACTTGTGTTGAAAGATGGCATTGGTTAATTCACCGACACGGCACAAAAGGAAAAAACGAAAAATTTGCGATACGCTGGCGGATTTGTGCGCACAAATTGATAAAAAATCGAATGGATTTGCTAATTGAATGTGCAAATTTGACGAATACTTTTTGGGAGGACGGCATCACGAAGGATGGATGGCATTTGGAGCTCCGAAGACGATTTTTATACTGTTTACTTCTTACTCAATTTTATTTCCTTTTCACTCCTTTTTTTAGTTTCTTTTCATGCTTTTTTGCGATTTTTGTTACCACAAATTGTCACCCTATTCATCACCGCCACCAAAATGATTCCAGATAAGACACTACAAACTGCACAAATCCACTAGTAGAGTGGGTCAATGGCATTTAAAGTGAGCAAATTTTTCGCCGGGACACCAATTCTCCAGTATTATCCACTTTTTTATAATCAAAACTGTCATCATCGCTTGAAAAAATCTTAAAACTTTTTTATGAAAAATTAAAAAAAAAATACTTCTAATTTCATTAAAATTGGTCATTTTTTATTTACTCAATTTTGACAACTTCTCGAACTCATTTGTCAGCGGATTAACATAGATTTTCAATTTTTTGTCACTTTTTATTTCAGGTTTATGCGTAAAAAACCGGAATTCATGTTAACAAAACTCCAATTCTGATCAAAAAAGCCTTTACATCAACATGATCAGACCAAAAGAACACAAAACTACCGAAAATTTTTAATAAATCGCCATATTTTAGGGGAAAATAAAATAAATAAATGATCACCGGTAAAGCAAAAAGGAGAAAGAAATCTGTTCACAATCAGCAAAAGATACACAACATAAAATAAACTGCCTAGAAACATTATCAAAATATTATCGTATCATTAATTGTCACTCTCAAATTGCTTTGCTATTGGCCGCCTCCTCTTCGGCTTTTCCCTCCTCCCTCTGTTCATCCTCCTTCTGCGATTCCTCAGGTTCAGTTTCAGCAGCAACCGGCGGTTCGAGGACGATGTCACCATCATCATCCTCTTCACACGACGAATCAACGTAGAAGTCGATATCCTCCGTCAACGCCTGATTTATTGATAAGATTAGGAAAATGGAAAATTAACGGGTTGGAAGGGGGGGGGGGAATGCCAGCATTTGTCATTTTCCATCCCCTCCCCAATGGGCATGGATTGGCATTTCATTTAGTCATCACAAATTAAATGTGACGTCCACCTGAAGCGGTGCCCGGCACTCTTTGCGCATGCAATTCTTCCGAATGGTGAAACAGTCAATGCAGTAAATGGCGTTGCAGTTGGGGCAAAGCCGAATTTTGCTGGATGAAGAAAAATATGGCAAATTACAAAACTCTTCCAAATTGCATTAAAAAATCTCGTTAAATATTTATGACGCATTTGTCGGCCGAAAAGGACAAAACGTCGCCGTACGAATTCGTATTCACCTTTTCAACCAAATTAAAAATTCTTGGATACTATTCGAAATTATATTAATTTTGCAAAACCATTTTGGACACCTTTTCATGTATTTCCTCCCCAAATGCCTCCCCCCCCCGCCCCGTCCTTCCGTACGATGCCTCCGCAACACTCAAATCGACGCGTGAGCAGCGGTGACAGCGCAATTTCTCCTCGGTGAGCACCGCCAGCCCCTTCAGAATCATCTGTCTCTCCTGCTCCCCAATGTCTTCGTCCTTCTTCTTGACGCGTACCATCAGTTCCATCCTGACGAAAAATTTGGGAGTTTTAAGGAAAGAAATTGAAGAGTTAATCCTTGCTTAATTTATTAAGACAAAAAAAAAGTAAAATTGGTTAGGAGTGGAGTTAATTGTGTCTAAAATATTTTTAAAAGTGAAGAGTTTAAGAGGAATTGGGCAAGGGTCGGAAATGGGTCGGCTAAATAAAAATTTAGTGAGCGATTTAATTTTGAATTTTTGGAGTCATTTCCAAAAAATCTTTTGTAAAAATTAAAACGTCCATGCCAAACAAAAGCCCGTTCAGTTGTTTTTTGCCCAATGCTTTCGCTTTTTTGTCCTCCTAATGCACTGCTACACTGTTTGTTTGCCATTTCATCATCACCATTCACTGTCAGCACTCACATGTCCTCTCGGTTGGCCATGATTTTGTTGTACAAATGCATTGCTCGCGGGTGCGCACGCTCGGGCAAATAGTGCAGGGCCACCAAATGGCGAACGCGTGACAGATAAATCTGTGGCGATTAATTCATTTTGGATTTTAAAAATTGCAAAAAAGACAAAAACCAACCCCAGCAGTGATAAGCAAAATGCAGAACAGGTAGAGGATGATGCAGATTTGGAACAGCCTATTGGTAAAAGGGACGTAAAAGTTGGGGAAAAAAGGCTGGGACATTGGGAAATTATACTAAAAATATATATCGAAATCTGATTTATACTTTTTAATTAATTTATTTTTACTCATAATTCGGGCGCGATGGTTCCTTGAAACAAGTGCGCCACATCCGATCGCGCCGGTCGGAATCCGCAATTGGTTCAAAACTGTATGCAATAAATACACCAATAGTAAAATCATTGTTAAAAAGTGATAAAAAAATAAATTATTTAAAACGAACGAACGTCCGCAAAATTCCGGCCAACAATTGGTTCAGAAAACCATCACCGGACACCTGAAAAAAGTGAGAAACCGAAACTAAAAAAATGGAAATATTTATCGCACAACATTTCTAAAAAATTGTGAACCGTTTTAAAGGAAAAACCCAGAAATTCTTAATTTTTTTTAAATGGTCATTTTGGGCAAAATTTGCTTAAAAAACTGCAAATTTTCATTTTAATCATCAACAATGCACAAAAATTCAGCACAGAGAAGCGGCATTTCCTCCATCCAACTTTGTCCCTTTTATAAATTATTTATTAATAATTTTTCCTCTTTACAATTTTTTGTTATTTGAATTCTTCAAAATACGCCCCCTCGGCCATCATCACCTTCACTTTGTAAATGCTGGGGGTTGGGAAAACGGTGGTGTTGCCATGGAAAAAGACGAACGCCCGTTTGATGACCCGGTAGATGAACACATCGATGGCGACGAATACCACCACCGGCACCAAACTGTAGCCGAGGAAAATGTTTTGGATCCACCACGAAATGTTCTCCCGACGGGTCATTCTCATGGAAGTGATACGAAGGTACTGTAAAAGAGGGGGGGGGGGGGGGGGGAATTTACATTATTTTGGAAGAGAAAGAATTTTGGGGATTTAAAAAAGGGGAGGGGAATCGGAGACAAATGAACAAACGTGTTTCCGCTCCTTTTGCATCAGTGGCAAAACGGTGGGCTGATTGGTCAGCGCACGTGCCTCGTCAATTTTTATAAAGTCCTTGCCAATGAAACGGTTGTCCGCCTTGTCGCTGCGCATAAACGCGCGAATGTACAGAAAAGCCTTGGGAAATTAATTAGGTAATTTAGAATTAAAAAAAGATGGAATGTTTTACGGAGAGAAATGGCCAAATGGCGAAGAAAATCATCAGAATGTTCAGCAGCAAAACGATGGCATCCATTAAGCTAAACGGAGAATTAAAGTGTTTGAAATAAAAAAAATAATGTGAAAATTAGTTCAAATTGCAAATGCTCAAGTGCAACGGTGTTTGTTTTGCGCGTTTAATTGAGTTTGTATATACGCGTCGGGAATCCCGCCTTTTTCCCTCGAGATTCCCTTCCCGCCCTTCTCATTTGGCATGGTCATTCATCCCATTTGTTCACTTGTTGAAGCCTTTGATCTGCTCCTTCAGCTCAATTTGCACTCGGTCCTTTTCCATGGCGAAACCCCCCGTCAAATTTTGCTCGTGGTCCACCACAATGTCCAGCGTTTCAAAAGTCAATTTGCCATGCTCAACCTGACAATTTTTAGGGGAAATATTTTATTCATTTTAAAATATCGCCGATGATTCTGTCATTTCTCGTCACATTAACATCGCTTACTGTCGCGTACCGTTTTATTGTACCTAAAAAATATAACTGAGTCACTGAAAAGAAAAGAATGAAAATTTCAGAATATGAATAGGAAATTACGAAGCAAAGTAATGGAAACAATTTTTTAGGTTCCTGGAGGTGAACCGAACCAATCGACCAATCCGTGCCAACAACTCACATGTCGTACATGAACGTCTCCCGGGCGTAGTCGGTGATTTTTTGTTTGGCGCCCTTCACAAAATAACCGACGCCCTCCTTCACCGCCCCCTTCACTTTGGAGGGCCATATGCAATGGAATTGCAACATTTTGGTGATGTAACACAAATGCTTGGCCCAGTCGATGGGCATGCAAAGGAACTCGAGGAAACGGTTCAGACAATCCGTGTGCCGTTCGGACAGCCAACCGACGCACTGAGAAAAGTGGGAAATTAAATGAAAAGCAATGGCGTCAAAATTGGACAAATTTAGCATTTTTTAAATTATGAAATGGCACAATTTTACCGCTCTGAAGGGAAGCTGTGCAATGTCCGTGCAATTGGTCATCAGCCCTTTGATACGAGAAGTCAGCGCACGCTGCCATGCTAACATTCTAAAAAACGAAGAAATCCCGAATATAAAATTAAAAAATCCATCCAAATTCGACCATTTTTCCAATGCGGTACGGTACCTCCCCGCGCAAGTTCAGGGCGTGGGTAATTTTTTAAATTATTTTTTGGCCATTTTTGAGTGCACCTCCTTTGTGACCACCCAACACAGTGCAAAACCCACTTTGTCAACGATTCGTCCATTTGGCGCAGTGTTTGTCGGATGCCGTCGAAGGGTTTGCTCTGTTCGTGCAAAAACTCGCGCATTTTTTCCAACGGTTCCTTGTACAAATGTGTGTTTGCCAAGTCTTTCATCTCTTGCGCCGCCTCTTTGATGTGAAACGCAACGCACGCGACGCCTTCGATCACCGTTTCGATGTTTCCGGTGGCATTTTGTGCCGGATACTTTGTGGGGGGGGGGGTAATCAACGGACGAATGTAGGTGAATGATTAATTGAAATCCAAAAAGTAATTAAAAAGGCATTAAATCGCAGTCACCTTTTTTTGCCATAAAAACGATGCCCACTATCAAAAACTTTCCCATTTTTAANAAACAAAAGTTTGTCTGACGGCGATTGTCTCAAAAGATTTTCATCTTTACGCACTTGGAAGCCCCAAATGAGCATCATTAGGACGATGATGTTCCGGAGTTTGCCCGTCATCAGTTTGGGCAGCGCAACGAACAGAAGGAAACGCAACGGACGGAAAGCGATGAGCAAAAAGAGAATCGAATGGACAACGATACCGACGTAAGTGCCGGTGCTGCCAAAAGAGCAAAAAAATGAATTTAAAAGAGAAATTTAAAAAATTTCAAATTTTTAATAATTTATTGGGCGCTATTGTAAAAGTTGTTGGTTTTGAAACAAAAGGGGGGACCCTTTTGTTTTGCAAAATTTTTTTAAGATAAAAAACCATGATAATTTTTTATCCGGGGTTTTAAAGGTCGCTAATCACGAATCTGACATGTATTTTGACTAATTTCTAATCCCTAACCCGAACTCGAATAAAAATCGAAACTTTGAATTTTTAAAATTATGATTTTTTGTTCAAATTTAGATTAGGAAATCGGAATTGATCAAAATAATTGAAGGATTCGTGATCGGGGACCCCAAAAACCCCAGAGAATAAATTTTTATGACTATCACAAAAAAAATTTTCAAAACCAACAACTTTTACAGTAGCGCCATTTATTGCGTATTCTCTGAAAAAACATCAAAATTTCCGATTTTTCAGTAAAAATCATTTACCAAAACTGAAAAATGCTTACGATTTGGCAAAGTTGGGATATTTGAGCGCAATGATAAAATAGTACAGAGTGCCGAGCACTTGCATAAGCATGAACAAGCCGAAAAGGAAGAGAAAAGTGCGCATTCTGAAAAGGAAGCAAATGCAATGACAAAAGTATGACACAAAACAAAAGCAAAGATTTTTGAAAAATGCTGAATTTTCAAGGTAATTTTAATTCAGAAGCCTGAAAAAAGTTGGAAAAAGGAATTCCATGCCCATAAATATTCGCATATTCTGTTGTTAGGGTGCCCTGAAATTTGAAATTAAAATTCCAAAAGAAAATTTCGAATTACTGTCCCATTATTTCCCGGTCGTAACGCCAATTCATCGCGTCGCGCACCTTTTGTCTTTGGGCCGTCTGTCCTTCAGCCGTTTGAGCTGTGCCTTCAGCTGCTCGCGGCCCCAGCGTGTGCAAATGCGTCGCTTCCATCGCTGTGCCGTCGCACGAATCCGAGCGAAGGCACCCTTCGGAAGGGGGAGCCAATAAATGAATGTAAAATCAAATTGGGAAATCAATGGAAGGGACGACGCCTTTTGACCCCCGTTTAGTGACGCACTGACAATAACTTATTGTTAGATGAAGATGAATTACAATAATTAAACATGGTTATATTTTGGGGTTTGTCCATTAGTAACAACTGATCGTATTTTCTCGACTTTTAAAATTCCGATTTTTTCTGTAAAATGGGGGTTGGGCAACAGGTACTAGTACAGTTTGGGTCCCCCTTTTGGGTCAAATTTTTTCAAAATTTTTTTTTTCTTTTTTATTGTCGCAATTGCTTTAAATAACAAATAAAAGGAGATTTATGTGCTTATTGGGTACAATTCCGCGATTTGGGTCCACAAATTATAAAAAATGTCCGGTCCTCCAAATTGTAAGTTCTTTGAGCCATTCTTCGAATTCTTTGTCTGGTAGAGCCAATACTTTGAATAAATCGGCAAGAGTGAAATTTTTAAGCTTTTCCATTAATCTAAAAAGCAATTGCGACAATAAAAAAGAAAAAAAAATTTTTGAAAAAATTTGACCTAAAAGGGGGACCCAAACTGTACTAGTACCGGGCAACAATTATTATTAGTATCATCGGCAGATTGTAGCAACTCCTCATATAAAACTCAAAACTTTGGTAATTAGTGAAAGTAGGCGGGGGAGGGGGTCTGACAATGAGGAAACGATGCCATAGAACGGCACCATTCGTCTCCCTTACCCTCTCCGTCGGCCGGCCATCGTCCCCGTCACTGTCTTCGTCCATTGCGACATCGCTCGTCGACACAAGGCCGAGCCGTATGCCCAATTTGTTGGTGTCGTAGTCAAACTGCTGAATGCTGGCGAGGGCCTCCCGCTTTTCCATGTAAAAATCCCACAAAAGTGCCGTTGTCATTTTATTTTATAATTTCACAATCCTAAAAACAACAAAGAAGAAATGCCCAGAGTTCACAGTTCAATGCTAGCCGCAATGTGCTCATTTTCGCCGCACAACGCCGGCACAGTGACGTGACCGTCGTCGGCGCCATGGCATTTGCCATTGCCGGCGAATTTCATCGGGAGGGGGGGGGGATAGAAGAAAAAATGGTGAAAAGGAAAAGGAGGGAAAACAAAACGACGGAGCCGACCCAAGAAAACATTCCGAATCCCGGCCCAAATTTGAATAAAAAGTCGAAAGTTCAAATTTAGCATTTTTCGTGTCAATAAAAAATCATATTCAAAAAGCGTTGGTTAGGTACATCATCCGGGTCGGGGTCGTTTTGGCGCAGACGTTTTGGCGCCAGCCCAAGCTTTCGGACTATAACTTTTTTTGCTGTTAACCAAATCCAACAATCTTGATATCATTCGAAGTTTAACATGTTTAGAAGCTAATTCTAAGCTATTCCTTCGCGATTAGTCAATTACCAAAAAAAGTTATAACATGAATTTCAAAAAAGCCAAAAATTTGGAAGTTTTTTATTAATAAATTTTTACAGGCTAGAAAATCTTTTTGCTTTTTGTAAGGCTAATTTATGAAATTTTCCAGACTTATAACTCGGGCAATAATAGGCCAAATATAATAATTTTATATTCATTTTAAAGAGAAAATGGAGAATATTGTAAGTTTTATTTGATTTGGCTTTAAATAGCGCACTTGGCTAAAAAAGAGTTAAATTTATTGAAATTTTTACTAGGGTCAAAAAAATTTTCCTCTGGTCAGATTTTCTTAAAATTTTGCATAGGCCCATATTTTGACCCCCTCTATCGAATCACAGTTTATTTTTTAGCTGTCTAGTTTTTAACTCGAGATCGGCTCTTGTGTTTTTACAAGGGAAAATCCCCTAAAAAATCGGAGTCGCTAATCACGAATTCGGCATCTGTTTTGACCCATTTCTAGCCACGAATTCGAATTGAATCGCTTTGTGCAAAAAAAAAAAATTGAATTAGTTGAAAATTGAGTTTTTGACTTTTTGTTCGAACTCGGGTTCGGAGTTCGAAATGGGTCGAAATGGATGCCGTATTCATGATTAGCGACCCTGAAATAAGACGTTTCGAAGTAAAATTTGGTTTTTCTTCTTTGTGGAGATTAAATGATGAATTCAATTTCAGTTTGTTTGGAAAAAGCGCGCCGCAAAAAACATTCTAATTGATTTTTTCACTTGGAATAAAATTTCAAATGCTAATTTTTGACACAAATGCAGATTTTAAAAATTTTCATCTGTCAGCTTTTAATAATACAAAATCCAGGAAAATGCACCAAATATCGTCCTGTTTTTGGTGTTTATTGCTCGCTCACAATTTGAAAAAAACATCGACAACGAGATCGTAAGCGAAAGAACTGATTACAATAAGTGAAGAAACGATACAAAGCAAATTCCAATCAACAAACAAAAGGCGAATGAAAGGCGTTAACAAATGAAAAATTAATTGTTGGATTGGTCGACCCAAGCGAATGAGTCGGAATATCATGGTTGGCTGAAATCCAGCAGACGAAACCAAGAAACAACAAATGCAAATGATTAACCCAGAGATTGGTTGAATTAATGAAAGAAAATTTTGGCAAAAACGGGCGAAAGGGTAAAAAAGAAAGGCAAAATAAATTAAAATAACAAACGAATGGACAAAAAGTATCTAAATATATCAACAAAAATGGTTAGCGAATTAGTGCGTCAATAATAGAAGAATCCGCGACATTTTGACGAACGGCAACTGAAAAACGCAGCGAAAAATAAATTAATGAAATTTGGACGAATGGAAATAAAAAAGGCGCCTACGTGCACTCCTTCTTCTGGCGACCCTTTGCATTTCCATCAATGGCACAATAGTCGATGGTCAATTCCTCACCTAACAAATGAAATGCAGAAAATGAATTGTTTGGAGATTCAATCAGTTTTGGAATTGAGTGACAATTTTTGAAAAATCAGCAACCGGTTTTGATGTCCCGCTTGGCAAAGAATGCAATCCGATGGTACGACTCGTCGAAACGGTCGGCGAACACCGCACGGACAACCAAATTCGGGGAGCAGGAATGGTTGATGAAACGGGCCTCGTTGCCATAAGAGACGGCGTCCACGACAAACTGACAAAAGAGTGTAAGTAATGCGAAAAGAAATCATTCTCCACAGAAAAGGTAACATGGACAGAGAGAGACACGCGGAAAGGGAGGGTGGGGGCGCGTACCGCACCCACTCACCCCCAGGTGAAGGGAGCAGTGCGTCCCCCGGGTGCACTTATCCCCCCCCCCCAAACAAAAAGATTTTCAGCGTTTTTTTTTGAAATTTTTGTTGAAAATAACACCTTGAGTTTGTGCTCTCCTGCGCCGTCCATTTGAAATTGGTAAGTGCTCGGCCGACTGAGTACGAAAGCGTCGTCAACGGTCAAAACCTGTTCCACAATTTAATGTTGAATGTCCAATTTTGAAAAAACAGTTTATGCGTGGGTTCACCAACTTCGCCAATATATTCACAGACGAACTGATGGCGCTGAATGCTGGCGGCCGTGCGAACGGACCAACCGCGGTCAAGCTGAACAAAATGTGAGAAAATCATTGGCAAAAGCAAAAAGTGTGGTGACGAATTGGCAAACTGACCGTACGAAAAATGACAATTGGTATCTGTCGACCACGCTTCAAATGTAATTATTACAGTTTGATAAAGCATGGACAGGATTATGGCAACGCCACCTGTACAACGCGAGTGGGACAGTAAATGTCGCATGAACAACCGTCGGTGCACTCGACGATCCAATTGCCACGCGCTTTGCACACGTCCAACTTGCTGTTTTCTCCGTAGCAGTACAGTTGGCCGAAAATCTGTAAAACAAAAGATGGAAGAACAGTCAAATGGCACCCAAAAAAGTGGTCGCGATGGACCTTTAAAATGCGGGGAGCAGCTCGTCTCCCCCCCCCCCCCATATCAGTTTCCCCCCGCATCGTTTCCCTCCCCGAGAAATTTTTAAAAAAATTTTGCTAACTTAGAAATTTTTCAAGAAAAAAATCTTAGAAAGTTTTTTCATAGGAAAATTCTAAGGAAAAAAATTTTTGAGAAATTTTCAGCGATTTTTTGAAATTTTTTTTTGAAAAATCTTAGTAATTCACCATAAAAATTTCTCAAAACATTTTTTTCTTAGAATTTTCCTATGAAAAAACTTTCTAAGATTTTTTTCTTGAAAAATTTCTAAGTTATCAAATTTTTTTTTTAATTTCTCGGGGGGGGGGGGGAAATGAAGTGCACCCTAAAATGCGGGTAAAATAAAACAAAAATGGAACCTCCGAGCAGCAATTGACGGCGGCGCCACAAGTGACTCCGTTCGCTTTGCACATGCAAAACTCCAACTTCAGAAAGCCTTTCATGCACTGCTGCACTCTGCTGGAGAAAGTGTTTTCCAGCACAAACTGAAGAAGCAAAACGAAATGAAATGGCAAAAAGTTACAAAATGTTTTTTTTGCGCTTGCCGCGAAATCTGTCGGCGGTAATTGGTCGTCCACCCAATTCTCCACGTAAATTGGCGCCTGTTTGCACTTGTTGCTCTTCTCCCATACCCGAATTACGGCGTTCATTTCGTCTTCCCATCGATGGCACGCGTAAAACACACAGCGATTGTCCAACCAATTCCAGAAATTGTACTTAAGGGAGGCCGATCATCAAAAATCAGAGCTCCCAAGTGTCCTTATTTGTAAGATTTGTCCTTATTTTGGCACGACCTCCTTGTTTTGTGCTTATTCATGGATTTGAAAACAAAAATTCAAAAAGTGAATATTTTTGAATTACATATTGTTTTTTTGAAGCGAGTATTTGAATGATTTCTATTTAAATTTTTTCATTTCTTGAGTTAATGCCCAAAATTTCAATGAAAATCTGTTAAAAAACTGTCAATATTTCTATTTTTCCTCCGGCAGCGCCTATCGGCACCGCCGGGCCCCCAAAACATATTTATTCATAAACAAATAAGCTCAAAATCTCAAAAATTGGTCATTTTTGACAAATTCTGTTAACAAATCCGAAGTAAATTTTCAAAAAATTTTCTCGGCGGCGCCTATCGGCACCGCCGGACCCACCCTTCCTGTCCCAAAAAGTTTTTTGGAAAACGCGCGCCGCGAAAAAAAACATTTTTTGATTTTTTCATTTTGAATAAAACTTTCCAAAAAGTTGGGTTTTGACTCCAAATGATGATTTTTTATCGGCCAATGCTGATTTTGAAAATTCTCAATTGGCAGCTCCGGTTTTTACGCTAATAAAATATTGTTTTAAGTCAATTTTTCATGTTTTTATTGCGTTTACTTCACGCTACTATTAGTTTTAGAAAAATCTTATTTTTGGGGTCCGAATCTTACTTTTAGCCTCATCTGTCCTTATTTTGAAAAAAACTTGGGAGCTCTGTCAAAAATAATAAACACACGTAATTAAAAATGGCATTGAACCAAAAAGGAACAGGGACACAATGCCAAATATTCCAAAAAGCATTGTTTATACTTTTAGTAATAAATTATGAATTTAAGTAAGATTTGCAAAAACCAACAGTAAAGCGTTTGTTGCGTTTGAGCACCCCGCGCAACTCGCGTTCGTAAATCGCTTTGCGCCATTTCGTCCGCCTCTCAAACTTTTTGACCTGAAACACGTACTCCGTCCATCAACAATTGGTCGTTCTTAATTTACCAGCAAGTCCAGGCTGTTCTCCTCGCTGTGGTCCTCCCACGACGAAAAGTTGTAGTCCCATCCTTCCCATTTCAAAAAATAGGAGACATTTCGCATGCCGTCACAAACGGTCACCCGTTTTTTCAGTATTTTTTCCACGACCCATTGGTTGTCCTATAGAGGAGGGAATTTTTGTTGTAACAAATACAAATGTTGACTCAAACATTAGTCACGGGTCGCATCCCATCACCGGAGACCTTTGAAAAACACGACGACGACGACGACGAAGAGTTCAGCAAAATTTTTGTTGTTGTTGGTTCGATTTGAGGGGCAAGTCGCGTCTCTTGATCGAAATGCGAATTGTCTTGACCTGAAAAGAAAAATTAGATAAGCCCAAAAATGAAGAAAAAAAACCTCCAAAAAGTCGTTTCGTCAGTTTTTCGCCCTCAACTCCAAAAGCAAGATAAAAAGCCTCAAGGCGGCCAATTGTTGAACGATTGACCGTGTCAAAGTTGGTGTTGCAGACAGCAACACTGTGGTTGAAACCCTGAAAGGGGATTTACCGTTGGAATTGTCTTTGTCCAAAAATCTTGATCGAATCAACAAATTTCACCCAAAGAACTACTCACTTTTACGATACCAAGGAATTTGTTATTTTTGTTACACTCACATTTTCCCGCATCAGTTGCTTCTCAAATTCATTCAAATGGTGAGAGTTTCGTTGCGGACTTTGTGCCGCAACTACGGCCCCTTCGGTGACTTTGCCAACAAAGAAATTAAGCAAAAAATGGTCTTTTTGGTTGGACTGTGCAATTCCATCCATATCTGCGCAAAGAAGGGGAGTCAAATAGATGAAAATCTGTTACAAATCAGAATAATTTTTCAAATTTCCCCTTGCGTCGCCAATAAAAATCCATATTAAAAATCGCAAAATTGTTCTCTTATCCATTATGTCGCCCCCCCCCCCCATAAAAATGTTATGATCCCGACAAGGGCAAGGAAGCACTTTTCTGTTCTAGAGTAGCTTTATGCGCTGTTTAAGAATTTGTCGTCAAAAGAGCAAAAATATATCATTCATTTTATGTTTTTCATCATGATTTTTCAACAAAAAGAATAAGGGCCGCTTTATTGTTAGTCGAATGTGCGGTGTTTTGCCAAAAAGCTAATTACCGGCTTAATAAAGTGTTCCGCCCCATTCCTGCACCAAATTTGTTGGGCTATAATCTGAAATTAGTACCAATCGATTCCTCTTCGACGAAAGAAAATGATTGATATATAATTTGTTCATTTTGTTTCTTTTTGAAAAATCATTAACAAAGGTACATAATGAAAATCATAGACAAAATCACAGATTTTTGACACCAGATTCTTCAACAGCGCCTAAAATGACTCCAGAAAAGTACTTTCCTTTGTCGGGATCATAGCATTCCGGTTTACCTCAGTTGGGCCCCGGCACGTTTGGGCCCCAGCGGGGTTTTGGCTATAATTTTTTTCTTTGCCAACCAAATCCAACAATCTTGGTATCATTTGATAGCCCTATCTGTCTCTATTAGCCTGCAAAATTTAGAAAAACTTGGTTAGGGTTCAAAAAAGTTATGACCAAAAAACTTCAAAAAACCAGATTTTCCAACCTTTTTGGTCATAACTTGTTTGAACCTTAACCAAGTTTTTCTAAATAATAAAAAGTATCAAAAAATGGTCGAACGTAGGAAAATGGTGCTTGGGGGGGGGAGTCAGAGTCGAACGTAAGACCCCTTCACTGACCCGCCCCGTGAACACATATGACTCCATTTGATTGTTGTTGCTGTTGTTTAAACGGCGAAATTCCACGCCGGTGCGGGCGTTTTGCCGCAGTTGCGGCCCCTTCGGCGACCGAAAATGGGGCTTTCTGCTGGTTGGACAAAGCAAATCCACTAGAGTTGTTCGATGTCGCAGAGTTTTCTGACGAAGCACGCAAAACAGTACTACCACGGAATTTGTTGTTTTGGTCGTTTTCGTTGTCACTGTTTGACGAATACACAGCGGTTGAAGAAGGGAAAAGTCCCAAACTCATAAAGGAACTAATTTCGAGCAAGAGGCACTTGACAACGAACTAAGAACATAAAATTTACAGTTTTAATCCAATTATTGAAAAAAGGGGTAATACTGGAGAATTGATGTTCCGACGAAAAATAAAGTTAAGAATTTTCTTTACATTTTTTCTAGGGTAAAAAAATACGGTGATCATGAATCCGAGCTCAGATTTTAAAAATAATTGTTTTGCCTATGATTTTTCATCATGTAACATAAAATTTTTCATTATTTTTTGTCGGGACACCAATTCTCCAGTATTACCAAAAAAGGCATAAAAACAAAAACGTCAAGGCACGAAAAATTGGAAAAAGGCAGTAAAAAGTCAATACTTTGGACAAAGATTTTTGTCAAATTCAACAAAAAAATTTCAAAAAGACAAATTTCAGCATTGGAGCAAAAAGAAGGAATTTTTAATAGTTTTGGACAAAGAATTGACAATTTTTCTGTAACCCTAGAAAAAACGCCATTTTCATATTTATTTTTTTATGAAATGATTGATCTGGCATTTTGTTTTTTGGCGAAAAGAATTTTGAATTTTCCATCGTCCTCATGCCTCCTCTTTTTCGCTTCATTTCTTTCCAGAACGGAAGAGATCTGCCCTGAACATCAGTTAAATAAATTCATATATTTATAAAACTAGCAGGGTCAGCGCCTTCGGCGCATCCCCCGCTAGGTAGTATGATTGTATTGTAGGATTATGAATGATAAAATCGAATGGCTCCCTCGCATCCTTTTCTTGGCTTTTTCTCCAACGGGACTCAACCCACCAGCATTCCAATCGCCAGGACTAAACCCTTTAGCATTTCAATCACTGGGACTCAATTCTCCTGCATTTCAATCACCGGGACTAAATTCTCATGCATCCAATCACTGGGACTCAACCTACCGGCATTCCAATCGCTGGGACTCAATCTCTCTCTCTCTCTCTCTTTTCATCTCTTTTTCTTTCTTACTCTTCTCTTTTCGTTTTCTCTCCCTTTCTCTCTTAATCTCACTCTTTTTCTCGTTTTCTCTCTTCCTTTCTACCTTTCCTTCTATATCTTCTTCTCTTCTCTCCCTCCTTCTTTTACTTTAAAATCATATTCATCTCCTCACTCTCTCTCTCTCGCCTCCTCTTTTCTCCTACTTTCCTTTCCCCTCTTCTATACTCACCTTATTCTCTCTATCTATTCCTACTCTCTCTCAGCCCATTCTCTCCTTCAATCTCTCTCACATCTTCTTTCTCGCTCTCTCTGCCTTTCTTTTTCCTTCATTTCATTCTGTCTCACTTTCTCTCATATGACACTCTACCCGTCATTCCTTTCTCTCTCTATCCATCATGTCTCCCTCTCTCGTTATCTCTCTCTAATTATCTTCACTTCTTTATTCCCACCCACTCCCGCAACTTTCTACACCCCCCCCATCCGCGCATACTGACAAGGGAACATTCCGAACTGTATGTGTTCAAATCACTTTTAAACCACTTTTATCGTGTAGAGCATAGTCGATTTACTATTCCCAATTTTCGGCTTTTTTGGCTCCGGCGCCAAAAATGATCAGAAAAAATTGATCAAATGAAAATCCCAGCAAAAATTTGTTAATTTGATTAATTTTTTCCTCTTTACCATTTGTCATGGGTTCGGATCCGCTAGACAGATGATGAATTATTTTGAATTTTTTTTCAAACTATTCTTCCATCTAACATATTTTTATTCAATTATTTTAATTGTTTTATGATGCCATTTGATAGAGAAATGTTTGCTGATCATTTTAAAATAAGTTTAATTACTCTATCTTTATTTTTGAATTTTTAAAAATTTTGTCATTTTTCTCGATTTTTCGGATGTCAATTTTTTCTGATCATTTTTGACGCCGGAGCCAAAAAAGCCGAAAATTGACAATAGTAAATCGACTATGCTCTACACGATAAACGTTGTTTAAAAGTGATTTGAACACATACAGTTCGGAATGTTCCCTTGTGAGAAACATGCTGCACTCTCTCTCCATATGCATGCTTTCTCTATTCATCATTTGGAAGAATCTCTTCAAAATAAATAATATTTTTATTTTCTTTTTCTCTTCCTCTAAAAATATAACGCCAAGCAAATTCAAAAACGCAAAAAAGGGCGGAGCTTCCTCTCACTTACAAATTAGTATATAGTAAGGGATTTGCTTAAAGTAATTGTTTTCCATAATTATTCTACTCGTTGTCAAGTGCCTCTTGCTCGAAATTAGTTCCTTTATGAGTTTGGGACTTTTCCCTTCTTCAACCGCTGTGTATTCGTCAAACAGTGACAACGAAAACGACCAAAACAACAAATTCCGTGGTAGTACTGTTTTGCGTGCTTCGTCAGAAAACTCTGCGACATCGAACAACTCTAGTGGATTTGCTTTGTCCAACCAGCAGAAAGCCCCATTTTCGGTCGCCGAAGGGGCCGCAACTGCGGCAAAACGCCCGCACCGGCGTGGAATTTCGCCGTTTAAACAACAGCAGCAGCAACCGTATATATCGGGCACAGGTGGCGCCAAACGGAAATTGTCGGTCCGTTTGATTTTGACTGAATTTTATAACTGCTCTTCCGGCCTAACAATTGGTATTTATTATTTCGCAATCGATTTACAGAACACTGGGAGTGAGCAAAGAATGCACCAGCAAAACAACCAAACCATCGGAACATCAAGGTCAGCCAGCAGTGATGACGACGAATTTTTCCTGTTGGACGTCGAGCCGAGAGCGAAGCAGCGACGATATGAGGAACGGATGAGCACAAAATTGAGCGGAATTCGGCTGAAGGATGAGCACGGGAAAGCGGTGGGGGGAAGGACCAATGAACGGTGTGACAATGACCGAATTTGGCAGTAATTTGTAACTTAAAAAACCACAGGAATATTACAACAATTGCTTCTGCTCAAATGGCATGGGGAGACCAATGGAAACAGCAGAGGAAGGGACCGATCATCGAAGAGATCAGAGACTGGGGCCAATTCGGGTCGGCACTTTTGAAACAAACTGAAAAAATTTATATTACCAAACATTGCTCAAGTTTGGCACTTAAAGTAGAAAAATCGTTCAATTTTCCACCTTTTTCCTCAAGTGACGAAGATGAGCTTCCATTTGAGGACGAGTCGATTTTCCAAAGCGCGGCTAATGCACCAATTATTGAGGAGCCAGAAGAAGGCAATTCCACGGACCGAAAGGGGAAGGAAAAGTCGGTAAGTGCCGTTGGGACAATATTTTAATTGTTTTAAACCAATTTGGAGAGTGCCAAAAATGCAACGGAGAATCTTTGCCATCGTTTGGTGGGGGACAACCAATTGCAATTGGACAGCGAATATTGTTCTTCTGCTGATTGTGAGACGGAAGAGCAGCGAAAACAGAAGCAGCGCATCGAACTCAGTCCGGAGCTGCGCTCTTTGATCAGCTCAATGCACAACGGCGACGGAGGCGACGGCCCATTGCCTCCAATTGGAAGGTGTGGCAGGAAAAGGCGTAACATAGCAAAGGCGGGGACCAGAGTTCAAAAAACAGAAACAAAAGTTCTGGAATCAACAATGGTATCCGGATTTTCATTTGTTATTTCCCAATCGTTCTTAGTCATTTCGCGTGTTATTAGCCACCCAATGGTAAATAGTTGGTCCACTAAACTTTGTTTTAAATGTCTCTCCCCGTTTAAGGCCAATTCGAACAGGCAAAGAACTCGTCCCTTTCGTTCCTCCGCCTTCCGCTGCTTTTTTCGCTCCTTTTCCTCCTTCTTCTTCGGCGTTTCGAAAGGATGGTGAGGAGGACGAAGAAATGTTGCGACTGCCACCGTCGTGTGTTGAGGAAATATTGGACGACGAAATTTTACCGGATGCCACAGTTGGAACGCCACAAGTGCAGTCGGACAACGAAGACGACGACGTAAGTGGGTCGGAGGAGTGAACTTTTCGTTTTTATTTTCCTATTCTACAAGAAATGGCTTGTTTTAGTGGCCACCCACTCCGACGCCAATTGAAAATGGACGAGCCAAAAAGCCATCAAAAGATGAGGAAAGGGAAGAAGAAGAAGACGCAATGGAAACGGATTAATTGTTGACCATTTCGGATATGTACAGAAATAATTTGTCAATTTTTGACTTAAAATGTTTTGTTTTTTTGCTGATCAATGATGACGTTTCTGAAACGAATTTTATATCCAAAAATATTTTTAAAAAAAATTTTTTAAAGAATCCCCAGCGAAATTAGGTAAACCGCAATGAACACAAATGCATTGATTGCCAGCAGTAGCGTAGTGCCATTGGTTATCGAGGAATTTCAACGGTTGGCACGTGCCCGACTCGTTCGATGGCAAACTTTGGACCAATTAAGGTTGTAAATGTTGGCAATTCAATATTATTTTAAAAATCAGTGCCATAATTAAAACTAATTCCCGGCAAGATGGATGGATACCAAGGACCAAAAATAGTCTGTTTTAGCCAAAACTTATGCGACGAATGTAAGGCAGCAACGAAATGCCCAGACAACCGTCGTCTTTTGCAATACGGCGTCTTTCTGCTGCACGACAGTTTTGCACTCGTTTCTCGGCCTGAACGAAAGGTTTCTCAGTGAAATTCGCCAAATTTTGGCATCGATTGCGCTCCCATCGCACTTTTAAGCTTTCCAAAAACAGTTCAGCTTCTCGTCGCGCTGTGCGAATTGGTCGTGCGGTCGATGCGCAGCAGTGCCATGTCCGTTTCGTTCGCTTCGCTTTTCCTCTCCACTGAATTTGTGCATATGGCGAGTCGGACAATTTCTGCACTCCTTTCGCGCATTTTTGACCACATCGGTCACACCGATGTACGGCTTGGGAACCATTTTCTTGATTTGTCCCAATTGCTCGCTGCTATTTCAGCTGTCCAAAGTGGTCGATGGG
Source organism: Heterodera glycines (assembly GCA_004148225.2). Classification (NCBI taxonomy): domain Eukaryota; kingdom Metazoa; phylum Nematoda; class Chromadorea; order Rhabditida; family Heteroderidae; genus Heterodera; species Heterodera glycines. Next base: position 10,561,369 of record CP049709.1, on the reverse strand, counting down.
CGTGCAGTTGCTTCGTTCATCGCCGTTTTGGACCTGTTCAGCGGTTGTTCCACCGACAAATGGGTGCTTTTGCGCGACAACGCACCGGTGGCCTCCATTTTGGAGACGCTTTGCGTCAAAATGAGCACTCCGTGCGCAACCCGAGCACACATTTTGACACTTCAAGTGCTGCCTTTGCTTTTTCTCTGTCTTTTTCAAATTCTGTCGAATTCAGAAAGTTCTTTTTGCCGGTCTGAAGGGCGTCAGACAGCCGTTGAGCGACCAAAGCATTGACGAACTGTTCCGAGTCATCGTCAGGTTTAGTGAAGCTCCGCCTTTTTGTCGCCCCCGGAATTCCATGGCTTTTCAGATTTATGCGCATAGCGAACTTTGACGCGGGCGAAGCGTGCGCGACTTTCGTCCAATTGCTCAAAGCCCCGTCCCTAACAATGGCATTCAGTGAAAATGTTTGGCACTTTTTGGATTTGTTAATAGTTCAATTGCTCATTTTTTGGGAGCACCCCAAAATTCCACCGCCGAAATCATGCCGCTAGAAATTTAAATTTTTTTTAAAACTTAGAATTTTTTCAAGTAAAAATCTTAGAAAAATTTTTTTATAAGAAAATTTTAAGAAAAAAAAAATTGAAAAATTTTCAGCGATTTTTTTAAAATTTTATGAAATTTTCGTATAAAAAAAATTTTTCTAGCGGCGTGATTTTGTCCCGGCGTTATTTCGGCCGGCGTGATTTTGTCATGTTCCCCATTTTTTTGTTGCCTTTTATCCCTCTTAAAAATCCAAAATATAAAAATGATTCTTTTTTTTCTTTCAGTCTTTGCAATTGGTGAAGGAGTTGAATTTGTTCGCCGATTGCATTTCGTTTCTTTCGTTGGTCAAAAGTCAGTCGGAACTGCTCGCATTGGGCACCTTCGAAACTTTGCATTTGGTGGCGAATTTAATCCATTTGGGAAATGCGGACAGAGAAGTGAGTGGCGCACCGACGGAAATTTGGCACATTTTTACACTGTTTTCAATTGATTCCTTAAAACTCATTTTGCATTTTGTTTTCAGACGACCACTCAAAAACTGTTGGTGTGGGCCCGCCTCGTGAACATTTTGCTCCAAAAATGCATCCAAAAGGGCGGAAGCCATCGGCCCAGCAATTGTTGGCACCATCCGCTGTTGGGATGGACGTCGGAACGCATTGACGAACGGTGACAACATTCGACCAAATTCGGACAATTCGCAAATTGACGCCCGTTCCAGTGACCAAGTGTGTTTCGCCCGTCTTCGTGCTCAACTGTCCCGTTTGTGGAGCTGTGACATGGTCCGCTGTCTGTCCGACCATTTTCTTTCTCGGGGTCCGGCAAATGAAATGCCATATTATGTAAATGCTCTTTGCCATTTTCAGTGCCCATTTCGACTTCCTCGCTGGAAACTCGGCAAAAAATGGTCCAAAAGCATTCGCTTTTTTTCACCCGTCGTCACAGTTCAGCAGCGCAGGAAAACGAGCACAATGAGAGCGGCACTGGGCCAAGCAACAATTTGCCACTCTTTCAAAGTGCGTTTCTGATCACTGATCGGATTCGGACAAACTTGAGAGCTACTGTAACACAATTACGGTACATCGATCAATTTTTAAAGTGTTTTTGCGCAAATTGCCCACGCGGCCGAGCTGTTCAACCCTTTCCGCTACCACTTCATCCGCCGCTGTGGCCGAAGGCGGCGACATCGTTGGCCAACAACAGCAACGGCAAAAACCCACGCGTCACTCCACCAAAAACAGCCGCACCGCCAATGTTTGTGCCGTCACTGTTCCACTCGTGCCGTTCCCTCCCATCACACCCACCGTTGTGCTGTGCCAACTCTACCGAAGTGCACTGCTCGCCTTTCCGTGTTCCGAGAGTGAAATACTCGCAAGTAAATGGGCATTGAAATTGCATTTGGCCAAAAGTGCACGGTTTATGGAGTCTCCCTAATGATTTGTATTGAATTTATATAGAATAATTCAGCATGTGCTTTTTCCAGGCCTAGGTCGTGATGACACGCTCGTGCTGAAGCATTTGTGGCAATTTCTCAACGAACAGCCAACACCACCACCGCTGCCGCAGCAAAAGCGGAGAGAGGACGGCACCGCCATCGAAGATGTTCGTCTGCGCACTTACCTCGGCTATTTGGTGTCCGACCCGGAAGTGTTGGCGGCACAATTTGCACCGCTGCAGCTGTTCATCGACATCACTTTCACGCTTATCTCGTAGGAAGGGGAGGGGGGGGGGGCGAACGGAGGACGATCATTCATCGGCATATTGCCCGACATTTTTATTGTTTTTATTTTAGGATTCTCGACGAGCGCGAGATGTACGAGTGCGAACGTCCATTTGGGCGGGACCAGCTTCGTCAGATCGCCAAATTTGTCAACCTTTTCTGTTTCCATGCGCTTTGGAATGAGCTGATCGGTGGGTGCCAAGGCATTCATTCCCCGATTTATTAAAAAATGCTGCCATTTTTCACAGATTTTGAAAAGGATTTGCCTTCCAAACTCTTCAACAGTGTGTACCGACTGCTCCAAATTCTGTTCAACCGCGACTGTCGTCGGCCGTTCACCGGCGTGCCCAACTTTTGGACGGTTGACGAGCTGAGCCCCAAGGCGCTCATTGCCGAGTTTGTCGGCGGCACCGGCTTCCTCCTCCCCCCGCTGTCCGCCGCTGTGTCTTCTTCTCCAGCCACAAAACGTGCACACATTTTGATGGACAAAATGCCACATGTTATTCCGGTACTGTATATTCAAAAAAAAAAACATTTTCAAAAACGAACGAGAGAGGACGAGGCAAGAGGAAAAGGAAAAAGCCCGACTTTCATATTATGCCAATCCATACAATATTTACACAAAAACAGCTGCGCGACCGAATTGTGCTTTTCCGCAAATTGATCAGACAGGACAAAGAAAGTGTGGACACGTCCACCACCATTATCACGGTCGAACGGTCTCGCCTGATCGAAGACGGTGAACTTATCGGATATTTTTTAAATAAAAACACGAAATTCTGATATGGCCATTTTGGATTTTATTTTCTCGTCAATTACTTGCTAATTAAACATTTAATTTGATGCTTTTCTCCCCCATTAGGCTATTCGCAATTGGGCAACCTTTTCTCTGGCAGCTATCAAAGGGACTGTCCGAGTGAAGTTCATCAACCAGCAAGGGCTCGACGAAGCGGGCATTGACCAGGACGGGTGTTCAAGGAGTTTTTGGAGCTGACGCTGAAACGGTGTTCGACCCGGACCTGAACCTGTTCAAGGTAACAGATACCAGAATTCGTTGTCATTCCATTCTTGTGCACAATTTTGCCTCTAGAGCACCAGTGACAAGTTGCTTTATCCGTCCTCCACTTCGACCATCCACGACAACCATTTGGAATTGTTCCAATTTGTTGGCCGAATGCTTGCCAAAGGTATTCGGAGAGTTTCGCCTTTTCACTAATTTGCTTTTCCAATGCAAGTTTAGCGGTTTATGAGGGAATTTGCGTGGATGTTCAGCTAGCACCTGTTTTGTTGGCCGCCGTTCTCGGCAAACAATTGCATCCGTTCGACGAGTTGGCCACGCTCGACCCCGTGCTGTACAAGAACCTCACCTTTCTGAAGCACTACTCCGACTCGGACGATGTTGCCGATTTGGAGCTGACCTTTTGTGCACAGGACGAATTCCTTGGGCGGGTGAGAGACAAATGGAGGAGCGGGGGCGGGCCATTTGGCCATTAATTAGCACTAATTGGACTTGGGGTTGGACAAGCGAATGGTGGTTGCAGAATGCCTTAAAAACGAATTAAACAGTGATTTTCTTCCAATTAGGTAACAACCGTGGAACTGATCAGTGGTGGGCGTGACATCAAAGTTGACAACGAGAACAAGTGAGTGGAGAAATTGACGGACGAAAAAAATGTCATTTTATGAAACAAAATTGGTATCACTGATATTTGTGTCTTGAAAATTTGATCCCATGACCAATTTCCCTTGCTCCAGGGTTTCCTACATCCATCTGATGGCCCACCATCGTGTCGTCAAACAGATCAGGGACCAGACTAAACACTTTGTGCTCGGCTTTCGTGCCATCATCCAACCCAAATGGTTGGCACTGTTCAACACGCACGAGTTGCAGCATTTGATCTCCGGCAAAATGAGGTCAACACCAGAAGCAAATTTGTGGGAATGTGAAGGAAAGGAAATTGTTTTATGATTTTTGCTGTTTTTGTCGGAGAAAATCCCACCGGGTTGTGAAGGGTATCTCATTGTCAACTTGAGACCATGTGACCCCTCACTACTGACTTTCCTCTAACCAATCAGTGACCTCGACCTGAACGATTTGCGAAAGCATGTCCAGTACTACGGCGGTTTTCACAGCGGCCACCGGGTGGTCAAATGGTTGTGGGCCATTTTGGAGCAGGAATTCTGCATGGAGGAACGGCACCTGTTTCTTAAAGTGCGTTAAATGACCAATTTTTGGGAATTGGACCAAAAAATGAATGTTTCTGTACGGCATTTGTCGTTGGACGCCCTTCATCTGCCATGGGCAATGGTTTTAGTGCAACTTTGTTCAGTTCGTCACCAGCTGTTCGCGTGCTCCGCTGCTCGGCTTCGGCTACCTTGAGCCTTGCTTCTCCATCCGTTGCATCGAAACTTCGGACGACCTTGACCAGGGCGACACGCTCGGCTCCGTCATCCGCGGCTTCCTCGGCATCAACAAGCGCAGCAAGCAGCCGATCAACGACCGCTTGCCCACCGCGTCCACCTGCTTCAACCTGCTGAAACTGCCCAACTACACAAAGCGTTCCGTGCTGTTGGAGAAGCTCCGTTACGCCATCCATTCCGAGACGGGCTTTGAGCTCAGCTAACGGAGGAAGCAAAGAGAACGAACGCATCACCAAACACTTTCAATTTATTACTCATCGTCCTAGTCGCCAAATAAACAATAAAAAAATATTCATTTTTTAAATTTAATTATAAATTACGTTATTTTTTCATTTGTTTGTTTACCATTTGTCTATTTTATGTTTATATCTTTTCCTGTTTTGTGTTTAACCGATTAATGTGTTTTCACTCATTTTCAAAATAATTTCCATGTTTGATTAAATATTATTTCTGTTTTAATTTTAACACTGATACTGATGTAAATTGAATACGAACTTAAATTTGCAAATTCTCTTGCTTGGGTTTAAACCGAACTTGGATATAAAATTGGAAATTTCATTTATTTATTTATTTTTTTGCCTTTGCATTTATTCCATTGATTCATTTGTGCGCCGTTTCTTCCGCTTTCTGCTTTTTTGTCTGTTTTCCTTTGCTTAATTATGCCGCCGACCGCGCCGTACGACCCGCTGAACACGGATGGCGAGGACTCCTTCCTGGGAGGTTCACCTCTGTTCCGTCTGTCATCGACTAATTGAGTGATTCAGGCTGGGCACTGAACTTCTTCAGGACAAACAAGGCCAATATGACGCCGAAGCGACTCGCGAACATTCCGTAAGTGGTGCCACCAATGCAAGACTTTGTTCAGTTCTTCCCTTTCAGCCAGCCCGAGATTGAGTACGGCATTTATTGCACTTTTCGAACGGTCGAACTCGGCGCGCTGCTTGGTGAGTACTTTTTACAGGGCAAGATTTGCTGAAACAAAATTATAATATTTTCCTGTTGAAATTGGTCAGATTTAAAAAATGATATTTTGTAAATTCTCTAATATTTTATTCCATCATAAATGAACATGAAATTAATGAGTCGTTGACCAACTCGAATTTGTTCAAGGCGGAATTGTGGCAAAACCGTTGTACGCTCAATATGTGCTGAGGCGGACGCCGCACGACAAAATCACTGTGAACACGACGAAAATTGCGCGGGCCGCTGGACGGAAATTGCAGGCAAATAAACTCGGGGGGGGGGGGGGGGGGACGTTTCCGCTTTTTATTTGGTTCGGAAAATGCCATTTTTCAGGGTCGGATTCTCCTCGCTTCTCTTTTCTTGGGCCCATTGGTCGTCTCACCGTTGGCACATATTTTGAACGGTTACACGCGGACACAACTCAAAGAAAGGTGCGTGCCTTTTTTACTTTTTGAGCCCGTAAAACAACTAAATTGCTGGATTATTCTGCTGACAGGTGCTACCAAATTCGATGCGATGAGCGTACAATTTTTGGCGTAAGTTTTTTAATTTTTGATGAATTTACAATTTGTTAACAAATTGCGTAAACTGGAATTTCCAGCACTTTTGCAGATGGGAACCGAATATTTTAAATTTTGTTGAAACCAAAGGAATGAATCATGGAGTCTTCTTTAAGGGATTTTCGGGGTCGCTAACCATTAATTTGATATCAGCAACCACCCCTTCCATTTTTTCTTTATTATATCCGTCATTCTGCCGCTTTTTTTCAGCAACGTCTCACTCTGTTGATGGGCTTCGCCGGGTGGTATTGGCGCCGTTTCCAAGGCGCCGTCGACTTCATCATCCTTGGCATGGCATACACCGTGTTGCGCCACCGGCTGCTCTCCAATGAGTCGTCCAATTTGTCCATGCAATTCGTTGCGGAAACTGAGCGTTATGCGAACCCCGAGGAAGCCGAGTTGGACATGCGACAGCTGACCAGATTTTTCCTGAAAAAAGGACACAAGCCGGAGGGCGATGGGAAGGAGACGGAACAGAGCCAATGAGCAATTCTCGAAGTTGTGAATGTTTTGCAGTTTTATATTAGGATGCCCTTTTTGCTGATTGTGTAATATACTTTCGAATTTGGGTTCCTTCCCATCAAATGGTTAAATTAATTCTATATGAGTTCGTATTCTTGGAATTTGAAATCAAAAAGCAAACAACGATAAAAAAGTAACAAATTATTTTTGTGTCAATTCCAATCAATTGGACACTTCAGACGGAGTGTCGCGGATTCGGCCTCAAAAAAGGCGTCCGATTGGTCGTCTTTGACATCGACCGGTAGGAAAAAGTCGGCACATTTTGTGCAGCCATCAACGAGCACAACAATCCGGTCGTTGTTCATCTTCAGCGTGATCCTGGCAAAGTTCGAAAGTTTACTCGACGAATTTCCAGACCTCACGTCCCTCTTTACACCTGTCCGGTTCTTTGACCAATTCCCCGAGTTGGTCACGCATTCTGATCCGTATATCCGCGTATTTTCCCTCCACAATTTGCACTTTGAAATTCCTTGGCCTGCGCTTCTCGCCATTTTCCTCAATGTCCAACATTTGATCGACTGAAACTGTTTTTGGGCTTTAAAATGAATGCCATTGGTGACCCCAATAGTGCCGTGCCGACAGAAGCCGTCGGAAAAGTTTTGAACCCCTCAAAATTGTCCACCTTCTGTCCTTTCCTCTTCGTCCTCCTCCTCTTTTGTGTCTGTTGTTTCTTTCACTTTCCCTTCTCCGTTTGCTTCTTTCGTCGTCGTCGGTCTCTTCCGAATTCTTTGGGCGCACAGTTCGCCAATGCATTTTTTGTTGCGCAAAATGACCTGCTTGCCAATGTCCACACGAAGCGAATGTTTAATCTGAAATCAACGGGGCTAATTCACAGAATAAAAAAAATAAATGTTGGCCATTTTTAACCATTTCACCTCAATTGCCTGGCAAACGATTCGAAGTGTCAGCTGACGGAAAAACTCGGATTGACTGATGCGTTTGTGGAAGAACTCCGAATTGACCAGCACATCGACCTGACAACAAAAGAAATTTTTATTTATTTTTATAAAAAAAATTATTTTTCCCGACCGTCGATTGTGAGAAAGCGAATGACCGGCCACAACTTGTGACAAACGGTTTCCACATGCCGAACGCATTGGCAATGCCAATCAGTGTAATGGGTGATAATTATTCCCTTGGCTAATACGAATGGCGCGGATGGACAGAAGTTCTATTGACTAATAATTTCGGCCCCATCGCTTCGATTTTCCATTGCCAATTCGACCAATGCGTTAGGTGTGCGGCTTCAAGGCCAATTGTCCAACATGTGTTTGTTTGTCCAACCAACTTTTGCCACCGCTTCGCCGCTGCGGTCCTCCGCCGATCGGTCCAATTCGCCCACACAAATTGGAATGCGAAAAGCATCCGGGTCCTCTTCCACCATTTGTGCCACTTTGTCCTCGTCCAATTCGGCGTGCCGATGGGGCGGCGGCAGCTCAGTGCAATGGGCCAAATTGATGAAGAATTTGGAGGTGGAGGGGCCGGAGACGGACGAAGCGGCGGAGAAATGGGCCTAAATGCGACTTTTCAGTGATAGTGTAAGACTCGGAGTTGCGCTAATATCGGATGCCCGAAACCAGCACGTTTTTGTATTGTCAAATTAATTATGTTTTCGGGCCCGGGGTTTTGTGAGACGACCCGCAAAAGCAGGGCGTGCTGTTGTCCCCCCCCCCTTCCCCACCGTCACCTCTTTGAATTTGATGCAAATGCCCGCCGTCGGATAAACTGTCCACGTGTCCTCCTCCGTCTCATCACTTCGTCTTTCCACAATTAACGGCACTCTGCTGCCGGTGGGCATTTTAAAACCAATTTGGTATTTAATGCAAAAATGAAACAAAACAAAAAGTATTTTGGAAAATGTCGAAGAAAAGCATTGATAATTTAAGGAAAAATTCGAAAGAATAATTATATTTATGCAAATGGCCAACCCAAAAAATGACCAAAACAAAGGAAAGGCATAAAAGACCGTCAAATAACAAAATAATACAAAAATAAATAAATAACAATGGCAGAAAAGAGGCCAAACAAATAAATGGGGGGAGTGTCAAAAAATGGCGAGCAGTGCAAACACCGAATAGAGCAAAGTGCAGGGATAGGCGACGAGCAGCCGCTGACCTAAACAAAACACGAAAATTTCGGCTATAAAAAACAACGGAAAACGAATTTGCCATTTTATTAGAAAAAGCGAATTTTCAAAAAGGGGACAGTAGAAGAAAAACAACGGCTTAAACAATTTGTAAAAGCTATTAAGCATTGGCATATCTAATTTTAGCCAGCATTTATAATAAATTGGACCGTTCATCGAAAGCGCAATGGAAAAGAGTTTGGAGGAGGCGGAACCGCTCCAAAAGACGGCCAACGCCACGACAATGTAGCCGAGCCAACCCTAAGAAAATAATTAGGTATTTTTAAATGATTTTTTGGTGAAAAGGGGAAAAAAAGAGACGGACGGACATTTAATGAGAGAACGGCGGCCAACAGAGAGAGCAGAGACATGGGCAGCAGACAGTAGCCGAGCACAGAAGCGGTGCAAGTGAAAGAGATGGAGTTGTGTTGGGAGGCCATCAGATTGAGCAGGGCGTACATGCCGACACAGCCGCACAGACCGATGCCGTAAATGTGGCCGAAATGGACCCAAAATGGGGGAAATGGTGTAAAACAGGGGGAGGGAGGGGATTACGAAGAAACAAAAACTTAAATCCAAATTGAAAGGGCCCAAAAGTTCGGATGCCAAAGCGTTCGCCCCCCTCACTTTTCCATGCAGCAAAAGAGAGGCGCCGAAGAGCAAACAGAAGACGAGGGGACCGGCCAAGTCTTGGTCGGCGATCACCTCAACAAATAGAGGGCATTAAAAACAATGAATTTGGAGGGAAAGAGACAAAGGCAAAAAATGGCACAAATTTCCAACTTCGGCCGATGCGATGCCCAGCGGATTGAGCACAGCCATCGTTTTGAGCCAAATGTGCTGGAAATTGACGCCCAATTCCTCCAACAGAGGCGGCTCATTGGCAATGTCGTCGAATTCGCTGTCGAATCCTTTGGCTAAAACAAAGGGAAATTTACTGGGTGGTAATCAAATGGCAAAAAATGCCTGTTTTTATGAATATGATCACGGCTTAAATTTAGAGTAACAATATTAAAGTAGAAATACGAGCCAACATTATGTACATATTAACAAAAAAAGCGCTGAATCACAATTTTGAGCGCTTAAATTTAATTGAACATTAAAAAATATTTTACAGAAATTTAATTTTATAAATAAAAGTGAAAAGCACACCTTCTTGGGAGGGCATCGACGGGATGAACAAGTTCGGCTGCTGCTGTTGAGCAGCGAAGTAATTCGGGTAAAACGGTTGTTGGTTTGGCGGGGAGGGCGCATTTTGCGGGTCAATTCGCCCATTGAAAAAGCCTTAATTTACAATTTCCATTAGTTTCGAGTTTTGGCATATTCTTCCGCTCTGTTTTTCCATTGTGCCTTTTCCCCTCTTCGCACTTTGCTGTTGCGTTCCCCCAAATTCCGTGGCCCCCGCCGTTTCGCCGGTCGTCGCGGCGTTTCCTCCGCTGTACCAAATGTCTTGCGGCTGCTGTGGGCTTTGAAAGGGAGAAGCGGTGCCCTTTCTGTTGCTGACTTTGTTGTCATAAAAATAGGCGTAAGGGTCGGTCATTGGCAGAAAATTAAAAGGGCAAAGTTTTTTCCTTTTTTTGCCACAACGTTAATAAAGCTTTTCCTCGCGGAATAAGGACTCAAAGTTTAAAAGAAACAATTGAACATAACCCCATATTTAATTTTCGCGTTATTTTAAAATCTAATCAATTTCTTTTTGATTTCTTATTTTGATCAATCATTACTCACTTCTTCTCCAACTAATGAAAATGAATAATTGAACAATGTTTCAAAATTTTATGAATGATCTTTCTTTTTTTCTGTGTTATTAAGTAATTAATTAAGTCGGAAAACAATTATTGGCCCAAACACAGTTATACAGTACGAATCAGACTTTTACCGTAAAATACGTGCTCATTGTTTCCTTTCTTTTTGTTCTTCTTTCCGTTTTCACATCGTCCGGCGATTCGGCGCCCTTTGACGTTTTATTACGTTTTTAATTTGTTTGTCAGTTTGCCGTCGAGTCAATTAATCACTAATTTCGTCAATTTCGCTTCGTTTGTCCGTTTTCTCTTCCAAAATTTGGTTTCTCGGCAATGACGCGTTGGCCTCATGGGATGACGACAGAGAGTGAAGGGGCAAAACACCCTTTGGACGTCAATTCGATGCGATTCAGGTGGCCAGCAGGGCAAGACCATTCCAAAAACCCCTCGGGGGCAAAAAATCAATCGGAGGGAAAAAGCGACTCGGCGCTTTGTCTGACCAGCGATCTGTTGCCGATCAGAAAGCAGCAGGAAGCAAAGAAGCAGCTTCAGCAGGAAGAAGGACCACAACACATTCAATTAGCAGCACCGGAGGAGGGGGGAAGGCACGGGTATAACGACACCCCTTCGCCCCCCCCCCTCGCTTCCGCTCCCCCCCCCCTCCCCTTGCCGTTGGTCGGTTCGCTTCACGGACAGAAACAAATGACACCCGCCCATTCTCGCCCACCAATCTTCTTGGGCCAGCCCCAGCAGCAAGAGAGGGCTCTCTGATCGGGCGACTGGGCGATGCCAATCGATCGATTGGCCCTCGGGGGTCCATTGGGTTGGCTGATGATGGTCCCCCAATTATCAATTGTTGGCCCGGAAGAACATGCTAACAAGTGGAAGATGATGAGCGAATGCAATCCGAGTCCTCTGCCTCCCTCTCTTCCTTATCCACCGGCGTATCATTTTGCTGGTGTTCATCCGTTTAAAATTGATCACCCTCCCCCTATGTCGCTCTGATCACTTTCTAATGACTCTCCATCCGTCCGATCATTGTCCGGCGAAATTCGATAGCTCGACTATTTGAACCCTTTTTGTGGATAAACTCAATCTCCCCGTTTTTATTCATTTTATCTTTAGCGTTTGTCGTCTCCAATTTCGTTGTTGGGTATTTATTGTTTCTATTGTGTTGCTTTCGTTGTTATTATTGTTTCTCTCCTTTGTTGTTGGTGTTGTTGTTGTTCTCCAAGTACTGCTCCAACTCGTTGTCCCTATGCCTTCGATCGGACAATTCTTTCGCTGCTGTTTTCATTAATGTTCGGATGATTAACACCAATTGGCCAAACTCCGTCCAATTCGTCCGTTGTTCGTCCATCCGATTCGTTCATTCGTCCGATGCCCTCCTCCCCGTCGACCGCCACGCGGCAACAGCATCAACAGAATGATCTATTCGGCGAGCGGAGAATGTCCTTTGGAAGTGAGGTACACTCACTCATTTTTCAGCACAATTTTAGACGGTCTTTTTACCGTTTAATTAAACAATAATTAAATAATGGTTAATTGATTAATAGTCAATTAATTGGTTAATTGTTTGCTTTTCTCCTTTTTAAGCTTGCCCTCCAACACGGAGTTCACTTCGAAGGAAAGGTCATTCATTCATTCATTCATTTTGCAATTATCTTTTACATTTTCTTAATTACCCGCCTTTTAGTACATCGGCAGCATGGAAATTGCTCGGCCGGGCACTCGTAAGCTTTTATTATTCTTATTTTTATTATTAATACCCATTTTATTTGCTTTCCTTTTTCGGTATTGAAATTGTTGCCGCAATGCGACGTGTTCGCTACGAATTCAAAGCGCGAAACATCAAAAAACGAGCAGTGGACATCGTGTAAGAAGGGACGGGGGAAACGGCGCTTACTGTGTCATGGATACGGTACCTCCAAGTGTTCAAGAGTCTCGGTTTCGAGCCACAGATTTTTACTCGAGGGTACGATTTTTCGAGAATAAATCTCGGGAAAAATTCAGCGGAGTGTTTTGTTAAATTTATGGAGCATTCCATTTTGAAAATCGGGGGAGGGGTGGGGGGGGGGGTAATAACGGACAAATTTCGGGGACCCCGTAAAAATTATTGTGATTTTATTTATTTTTTAAATTGCAGTGTTTCCGTGGATGGCGTTAAGGTTGTGCTGCAGCGGAGAAAAAAGCGTCAAAAATATATGGACGAAAGCAAAATGTGAGAAGCGAAAAAAGGGGCAAATAAATTGAAAAAAAGGCAAAAGAATTTTATTTTTAAAAATGCAAAAAAAAAATGACGGAATTTTCATTTATTAAAGAAAGCGTAGGTTGTCGATGTTGAGAATTTTCTTGCTTAACAGAACGAACTAAATTTTTTTTGAAACATTCATATTTTTGTTTAAATTTGAAAAATTTAAGAAAATTTTTTACCCGGCGGTGCCAATGGTAACGACGGGAAATTTTAAGAATTTTGAAAATTGTTCAAAGATTAAAACAAAGAGTGCAATAATTATTTTAAAATTTTGACCACAAATAAAAAATCAAACGAAACAGAATTTTTTGGGCTTATTTCGGTTATTTAACGGACAAACAAAGGGAAAATGGCAAAAGGGGAAAGGGGGGGGGAGGGATTAGCAAAAAAGTCAAATTGACTGATTGGTAACTATTGATTGAATCTGATCATTTATATCAATCACCCTAAACCATCGGTTTTTGTTTTAATGAAAACTGTAAGAATTTTTATACCCTTTCATTTGAAGGCTCGTCATGTCTCATCCGATGTACAGGTTGGCACCATGAGGGATTTGGGCTTCAATAATCTTGAAACTCTTTTTCTCACTCCTTCCCCTCTCTTTTCTCTCTCTTTCCCTCCCTCTCTCTCTCTCTCTCTCTTCTTTTCCATTTCCATGTTCTCCTCTCTTTTTACTCCGTCTGAATGTCTGCCACTCTCCTCTCCCACCACAGGATTTATTACGTGGCGCACGACCTTTACGACCCGCAGATTTTCTCATACGTCGCGCGCGACGGAGCCTCCAATTCGTTCAAATGCAATGTGTTCAAATGCGTTGAAAAGGTGATTAAAAAACCAAATAAAACAATGGCAATTAATTATCATTTACATAAAATAGGTTTATTAAATTGGCATTGCCATTATTATTGGCAACAATTTATTCTTTTTCTTTTCTACTCTTTCTCGCTCTCCCTCTGTTTCTCTCTCCCCCATTCTTTCTCTCTCCTTTTCTCTCCCTCTCTCTCTCCCCCTTTCTCTCTCTCTCTTAATTCCTCTTCCTCCCTCCAATCGTTTCCTTTCTCCCCCTCCCTCCCTTTTCCTCCATAATTTCTTCCCTTCCATTCCCTTCTCCTTCTCTTCCGTCCCTCCTGAATTGGTCCATCCATCCGTCATCCCTCTTCTCTCCTTTCACACTTCGTTTTTCTCCATCATTCATTCGTCCCATGCGTTACTTGATCATCCCCCCCCCCCGATCAGATCAATCCTTGCAGCCCTTCCAAGTCATTTGTCAAGTCCACAAAAGTGGGGCAAAGTGCTCTCTCTCTCCCCCCCCCTCTCTCCAAGCGGTGACGTAAACAGAGAGCGCCCGCGGCACATCGATCGGATTGGCGACTGACTGCCGATCGGCTGGCAGAAGCCAAATGTTCCCCCGACGGGGCAAACCCAGTGATAAGAGGGGGGCTCTCCGGTGCTCAAAATCCGCTGCCGCCACACACTGTGTCCGCTTCTTCCGGGCATATATTCAACAGAACCAGCAGCAAAAAATGATCTCCCCGAGGGGATTTGTGCTGCATTGAGTGGCCGACCGATCATCGGCTGGCAGCAGATCCCCCGCCCCCCCATCTGTCCGATTGATCAGCCAGCCATCCCTCCGGCAGCAGCCAACATCAGCCAGCAGCCGATCGATCCTTCCGGCTTCCCAATTTCGCTGCCTCCCCCACACCAAACAAAAGTGAGTGAGTGCTGCCGGTGGAGTTGCTGCTGTGCCGGTCCACCACACTGTCGTCGTCTTCGTGGGTTTGGTCACTTCCCGCGGCAGCAAATCGCTCCAATTCCACTGATTTCCCCGTCCAATTTATTCGGTCGGCAATTACTCCAACGGCACTTTCCGTTTCTTTTTCGTCCCGCCGGCACTCGGCCCGGCATTTAAATCGTTTCCATTGCCTCGTCGCTTCTTCACATTTTCCGATCATTTGGGTAGCTGGTCAAACAACTCCTTCTCCACTCACAACTCTTGTTGCTTTTTCACAATTTCCGCGCTGAATGTCCGGACGGACTCCGCCGAAGGCGGCGGCGGACCAATCGCCGTCCTTAAAGCGACGCCGTCCACCGATTGCGCCGGCGCCGCCTGCAGTTCTGCCGCCCCCGCGACTGTCTGCCGAGCAGCAATTTTACTACCTGAGGTTGATGGCCAAGCCGGGCCAACGGCCGGAGCCAATCAAAATCAAATTCCCGCGCTGGCCTTCCCTCGAAGGGAGCGGCGATGGGCCCGGCACTTCCGCCAGGGCACCGGCAGGGGTTGGAGACCATCGCTTGGAGGTATTGCTGAATGCGGACGACATGGGTCCCAAAAGTTATCGGCGCAATAATCAATTGCATTCTCGCCCATCCTCCCCCAATTAAACCTTTTAATTCCAATAAAAACGGTTCTGTCTCTCTCTTTTCCTCTCTCTCTTTCTCTCTCTCTCTCTTTCTCTCTCTCTCCCTCCCTC
Organism: Heterodera glycines; assembly: GCA_004148225.2. Taxonomy (NCBI): domain Eukaryota; kingdom Metazoa; phylum Nematoda; class Chromadorea; order Rhabditida; family Heteroderidae; genus Heterodera; species Heterodera glycines. The sequence goes on along the minus strand of CP049709.1, from coordinate 10,546,069 downwards.
TGCTCTTCCACTCCGTTTTTTGATCATTTTTGCACTGATTAGGATCAGGCCATCGCTGTAGTGCGCACAATTGGCCAAGCGTTCGACCTGTGCAATCGCATGTCCCAAGAACAGACCCGCGAGCGGCAGCTGTTGGAGGAGGAGCGGACAATGGACGGCGCAGCGGGCACCGCCGCGGCGTCGGCAACGGCTGGCACTTCGACGGGTGGCGCCACCGGCGGTGCCAAAGTTGGCGGGCCGCGCGCGAGTGTCGTTTCTGAGAAATCGACCAGCTCAATGGGCGCACAACTGCAGCAACAACAACGGCACAACTCACCCCCACTCGGGTCAAAGCGGCATTCCATTGTGGGTTATGATCAGTTTTGGAAATAAAGATGGAAAAATGCAGACAGATTGAGTTTTAGAGTTAGCAGTCCTTGAAAAGCCTTTTACAGTGATTGTGCCAAAAAGGAAATTCAATTTTCCGCTTTTTTGGATATTTTTCGGATGCAAAATGATAATTCATTTTCTCTATTTTTTACAGTGATTTTTTCCCTCTCTCTTATTTGTTAAACCCTTTTTGCCTAATACGAAGTTTTGATCAGTTTTTGGCTATCAAAAGGCTTTCAGTACGTGCCAAGGCGTAAAACAACAACGACAGAAGAATTGGAGGAGGTGGACGAACAGAACACGGGGGACGGGGACGACGAGGAGGAGGAGGAGGACGAAGCGGACGAGACGGAGCTGTTCAGCAGCAGAAAAGGTGGGTCATCAGCGGACCATCGGCAGCAATTTCCATGGCACAAAATGGCCAAATGCCAGTCAAAAGCCCCGCTCCCCGCCTCCTTCCAATGGCAGAATTTCTTTTTTGTGTATTTTCAGAATTTTTGAAAGGAAAACCGGGTTGTCGGTCGGTAGATGTCGTTGATGAAAATTAAAAATTTGAATTGGAAATGCCATGGTTTGAGTGCCACCCCTCCCCTCTTCAGATACCCATGACCATCATCAGCCAAAGCCGGGTCCGTCCTCCTCCTCCGCCGCTCCTTTCCATCACAAAGCATCCCTCGTTGTGTCTTCCGCGAACATTCCCTCCGTCGCCGCCCCCGCGGGCATCGATCAGTCGCAGCAACGGCCCACCGCCTTCCCGGCAAGCGCAGGCACTTCCGCTAATCCACCAGCAGCAGCGGCGGCTTACCATATGCAGCAACAACAGCCCATCGCCTCTCAACTGACGATGATGCCAAAGTGAGAAGGACAAACTGAACGCCAAAAGTCGAGACTCTCGACACGGGAGGGGCCAAAGCATTTGTAAGACTTATGGCATTTTGACTGATGTAAAAATTGGGCTTTTCAAGTCGAGACTCTCGCTTTTCGTCGGGCGGAGAATACCAAATTCGTGTGTTTTTTTAATTCTTTGCCAATTTCAGCCAGCCTCCCTTAGCAATTCCGTTTTCTTCCTCTGCCACCGCAACAACACTTTGGAATTTTTCGGCCCATCAGCCGCATTCCGTCGCCACGCCTTCCGTGGCCCCTCCGCCTTTGCCTGCCCAATTTGTGCAGTCGGTGGATGCCAACGGAAATCCCCTCTATTCGGTCAGTGTCCGTCCGTCCGTCCGTCCCATGGGCCCTTTGATAACCCTTAATCCCTCTTAAATCCCCTTAATTACCCCTCTCGCTTTCCCCCTTTGTGCAGTTCGTTCCCTCTCCCACCGCCATGTCTCTGTCCTCGCCCCTGCTGATCAGTCCTTACGCCACCCTCCAATTGCCGCCCTCCGCCGCCTCTTTGGCCAGTCCCCAATCTTCCACGGATCAGCTCCAATCCCCGTCAAGTTGCGATGTAATTCGAACGCTTGTCCAAACCAATTCATTTGACCTGGTTATGCTTCTTGACAGAATGCGCAGCGGGCGATGATCCGTTCTCAGTTGGAGCAGGCGCAACAATCGGCACAAGTGGCGGCATGCCAAGTGAGTAAAGAAAGAAAGATTGGGCAGACAGTGTGACTGACTGACTGATCAATTGGGTCAATTAACACACCAATCGGACAATTAATGGGCCAATTACTGCTAAAATTCCACCGCATTTTCGCGGCAGGTCCAACTGCTCAGGGATCAGCTGAACACGGAAACGACCGCGAGGCTGGAGGCCCAATCGAAGACGCATCAGCTGCTCAACTCGAACAGAGAAGTCAGTCAACCAATGCGAGGGGGGGGAATCGCCATTTCGCGACTTTTTCGAGCCGTTCAACCATTTCCGTGTTCACATATTTTGTTTCCCGTTCAGTTGCTGGACCAAGTGCAGAATTTGGTGGGTCGGCTACAAATTATGGAGAATCGGATGGCGGAAGGACTGTTCAATGATTTGGGGGACGAACAACGGAAGTCGACCAGCAGAGAGCGACGGGCGCAGTGGCGCAGAGACAGCGGCAGGCGCGACGGAACGTTGAGGCCGGAGGAGGAGGAGGAGGAAGAAGTGAGAGAGTGTGAGAAGAACTGAGGGGAGAGAGAATAGGAGAGAAAAGGGGAGAGAGAGAAAATGGGAGAGAAAGGGGGGGGGGGTCATTGGGGAGAAGCATGAAATGCTTTTCTCGTCTAATCACTCTTCACCCCGTTAATCAATCAGCATGATCGCCTCAGCGGAAGGCCCGGCACATCCGCGGAAACGGCGGCGGCACTGTCAATGGGCGGGCTGAGGCCGTACCAACTGAAGACGCTTTCCGACCTCAGCAGAACGGACTCCGTGCCGACGGCGGATGCGCAAAGCCAACAAAGGAAAGTGGGCGGAGAACAACGGCACTATCAACAGCAGAGGAGGGATAATGCCGGGGAGGAGGAGGAGGAGGAAGAGGAGAGGCGGAGACGGCGCGGGAGGCGGAGGATCGACTCAACGGACGACATGGGCACTGAGGACGAAGAAGAGGAGGAGGAGGACGCAGATTCAACGGGTCAGTTCTGATCAGCAAAGATCGATCGAAAGGACCGCTGGTCCCAAGTCTGATCAGTGGTGGTGATCATCCTTTGCCCAACTGATTCTGTCGTCCCGCTCTCCCACAGATGTGAATTCGTCGGCAGAACATGCCGCTGTGATCGCCGTCGACCATCCCTCCGGCGCCGCACTTCCGCACGCGCGTCCCACGCCCGCCCCGTCCGTCTTCCGCAGACTGATCCCCGCTTCCGTTCCCTCCTCGTCCGGCTACCAGTCGCCCAGCACCACCGCTTCTTCCCTCGGCGCTTCGCTTGGCATGCCTTTGTTGCTCGGACAGCAAATGGCCAACCGCGCGACGTCGCCGGCGCGACGGAAACCGCCACACCACCAAATGGCATTCTCGGCCCGGCAACGGCACAACGACCGCCCAACGACATTGTGACGCCGACAGGGATGACCAAAGTGGGGACGGCACCAACAAATGGAAAAGTTGAATATTTGATCGCTTCAGAAGTCTCTGCGACGCTTCTCTTTGCAGGCCAACGATTTGGAGCCGGAACAGCACAAAGTGAAGAAGACGTCCAGCTCAAAAGGCGTATTTGGCCAAACAGAGTTCAAAAGGTAATTTTTGGGGAAAAACTAAAACGAGCGGACAATAAAGAAGCCTGATTTCAGGATGTCCTTCAACACAAATCCCAACAAAAAAATGCACGACGACAAAAATATGATCAGACGGCCGGTGATCAACGAATCGGAGGGCGAAGGTACGATTTGGCGCGAAAAGGGCCCACTCGGTCCCGGCCAAATCGGTCCCGACAAATCTTTTGGCCGGGACTGAGTTGGTTCTGCCCTCGGGCGGAAGTTTCACATCATTGGCATTTCCGCTGATGACCGGATAAAACATTTGCTGGTCAGCGTTAGTCAATCAATTGCTTTTGCCAATTATGCCTAATTAGGCTAATTATGCCTTAATTGCTTTCCCTTGTCAATCAAACGGTCTCCGATTGATTCAATTTTCCCGATCACTTTTCCTTTTCTGATCAGCCATTTTCAGAGTCTTACTCGGGCGAGCGGAGAAACTCGCGGACATCGCCCGAGAAAAAGACGTCGTCGCCGGAAAGGAGCGCCAGCGGCGGTCGGCGCCGGTCGTCGCTGGGCGTTCTGGGCAAAATTGTGGGGACAAACAAGTGAATGCATTGTTTGTTGCTTTCTTTTTTGTTGCCAATTGTAGTCGCCCCAAGTCTCCAATTAAAAATGCCAAAAAAAATGAAAAAAATGCCAAGATTCTCGAGAAAGTGCCACCGTCCGCACAGTTTGACAACTCGAGACTGTCCTCGAGAGTTGGGGCGTCGACCTTTCACTCATTCGCGCGCATTCCCCACAATTTGCGTTTTATTTTGCCACAGGGCGTTGCTGTCGAGACTTTCGTTACGGGGCGATCTCGATACGGATCACTGACACTGATCCGTTGATCACTTTGGTGCCGTCCATCCGATGCTTCTTCCGATCACTCTCAAACACTTTTTATTGTTGTTTTTTCTCTCTTTCATTTTCACTCACAAAATTCTCATATATATTTTAATTTTTATGACTTTAAAAAGTTTAAATTCACACTTTGTCCAATTTAATCAAATGGCGGCAAATTCATCGCTAATTGGCCCACTTTTTATTCGGCGATTTATTTTCCGCCAAAAATGCGACGAATCCGTTGCCTTCGTCTGACAAAATGCCATAAAATGGGGGGCGGACAGAGAACAGCAAGAAAACAGTGACAAAAAGGAAGGAGAAAAAGAGAGCAATGCCATTGGGGAAAAGAGTGAAAAGTGCCGGAAACGGAAATTGCCCCGGAAGACGGCAAAGAGAAAAGAGAGAGATAAGGAGGGAGAGGGGGAGGGGGGGGCAACCGCCAACAGTCGGGCAAATTTGGCAATGCTGTTTAGGCTATCAGATTTCGGATGCCCGCCCCTGGGCAATGCCTTTGTCGCCGTCTTCCGTTTGCTCTTCCGCTGCTTCTCCTTTCGCTGTTTCCTCCGCCTCTCATTCCGCACGTGCCAATTTCTTCTACAATGCTGTTTAGGCTATCAGGGAAAAAATTAGGCACGAATCGACGCATTTTGGTTTCGGGAAAACGACGGGCAGCACATGTTCAGATAGCACGACAAATGCCGATAATAGAAACTAAAAACAAACAAAGGGGGACAGTGATTGGCCTGAAAACGGAACCCGTCAGTTGGGCCCCACGGCCCAACTGATATAGACCGTTAGTCCAACCATTCGGATCCAAATTAGGAGTGCCAAAATAAAAAAATGGACCGCTTAGTTCTCGATAGTCAGTTCTCACTTCGTTAAGATAATTTTTCTTACAACCCTTTCTATGCCCGTTGATGAGCTTTTCATCGACCTTTAACCCAAAACTGTGGCAAATTTCATTATAATGGTCAACAACAACAAAATTGGTCAAATTGACATCAAAATCCGTGTATCATTCGTAATCCAAGGCGCGGAGTTTAGCTTCCAGCACATTGTTCTGAGCCCGAAGTGCGCTGACATTTCCACGCAGTGCGCTGTTGTCGGCCTCCAAACGAAGGACATTTCCACGCAGTGCGCTGTTGTCGCCACGCAGTGCGCTGTTGTCGGCCTCCAAACGAATGACGTCGTCGAAATGGGTATAGAGTGCGTACAGAACTCAAAAGGGATATTCAAATTTTGGTATTATATTATATATGAAATGTTTAATTATTAGATGTCCTATTATATGCATATTTTTTCCAGAACTGCGGGAAGTCTGAAACGTATGAAAAACTCGATTTAGGCTTGTTTTGAGCATCAAGGACGTATTTCCATGTGTATATGCCGCGATTTAGTGCATATTTTGATCTTTCGAACGTATTTTATGTGCATAATTTGGAATCCTAATAATTATATACACTGTACACAACTTACATTTCCCGGCCTTGTTGATTTCCACTGGGTCATTTGCTTGAAGTTGTCCGATAATTGCCTCGAATTGTTTTTTGTAAATTTCTGATGTCGGGTAATTTATGGCTTCTTGTGCCTCGTCAACGACGCCGTGGTTGTTGGCAACTTGGAAAAAAGCTGCCATCACTAAAGGGATTTAGTTCGGGAGTGTTAATTTAGGATTCACATAATCAACTTACTAATGACCATCTGTCTGCGGTGAATTGGACTCAAAAACGGCTCAACAGTTGCCAACAATCGTTTTGCTTCACCGATGTAATTGTTTGCCTTCTAAAGAAAAAAATGTCTAATATTAGCACTATTTTCGGTTCTAGTCGGTTTTATGCGTCCCATGACATATTATGCGTCCCATGAATGACCATCCCCAGTTTCTTAGGCCATAACTTTTTTCTTACTTTTTCAATACCCATATTCTTGGTACCAAGCGAAAGATAAAAGCCTCGAGATTTTATAAATGCAAGAAAAGAGCAAATACTGGCATTAAAAAAGAAATTACAATGAAAAAACGAAATTCAACTTTTCCGAGAATAATTTTTTGTCTATTGCCTTCAGCTAAAAATAAAGTTATACAAAAGCTTCTATAGACCTTAAGCTTTTGTTTAATACCAAGAATATGGGTATTGAAAAAGTAAGAAAAAAGTTATGGCCTAAGAAACTGGGGATGGTCATTCATGGGACGCATAATCTGTCATGGGACGCATAAAACCGACTAGAACCCTATTTTCCACCCATTTTTGACGTCGAATCCAATCCAATACAAAATAATCAAAGGCAAAGGAAACCCGAATTTTGGTCCAACAAATGTCAAAGTGAAGTGAATTTACCACTTCTAAAAGATTTTCTGGGGGCAGTGCAATTTTAATTTTCATAATTAGTATTCTGAAACATTAGTAAATGTACAAACATTAACAAAAAGTGATGACATTTGTTGGGCAGTGTTGACCCGTGGATGACCCCTGAGTTATGTAGTACAATAATCATCGACTAACAATTGATTGCTTGCCTGTGATGGGCGGGGAACCCAACCAGAAGTGTGTGTCTGCGAGGTACGTCCTCGCCTCTCACCCACCCTTCTTGTCAACTTTTATGTTCTTTATATTTTTAATTTTCGTCACTGAACACAAACCTAATCTTTATTTTACGCTAACGCCTAATGGAAACTAACGTACTTGTCCAAATTTGAAATAAATTGTGATTGTGGCATGATAAAGTTTTGGGCAATTTTGTTCTTTAGGCACCCCGAAAAATCCAAGGAGGGACCCTTTTGTTGGGATTTGGATTAGTGAAATGGATGTGAGATTCGTATATTAGCGACCTCGAAACTGAGCAAGATTTCACGACGTGCAAAAAAAAAAAAAAATCATAACAAAAGGGAAGGCCATATTGGAATTTTTCGGTGTGCCTAAACATCAAAAGTGCCAATTTTATTAATATGCATTTTTATGCACTTAATAAGGAAGGAGTGAGGAGAGGCAGACAATGAGTGTACTGTCGCTTCCTCCCTCCCCCAAAATCCAAACGCCATTGACATAGCGTTACTTTTCATTAAAATAGATTAGTGTAAAAAGGTCAGTTTCTGTTCAGTGTACAAGGCATCTATGGCCATTTCTGCATTTTTTCTCACGAAAAAACTCATTACCTTGATGTATTTATCGTCCGCCATTTGAAAACAATGTATGCGTTGATTGTGCGAAATTGTTTGGCAATCGGTCGTCTGAATAACGTCAAAATCAGCTTTAGTATATTTCATTGTTTTGCTTTCAAGGGCGTAGCCAAGGAGGGAAGGCATAGGGGTACATTTTAACCTCCCCCCCCCCTCGCTCCCGGAATTGTGCCGAGATGGGGTAACCGTAGTATATAGTATGTGTGCTCTTTCTCCAGAGTGCAAAATCCGTCGTACGGTCATCGCCATGCATTAAAATCATAAAACAAAAAGGCAAACCGAAAAGATTCGTAACGTCGCGTCAAACGGTCGCCGAAACTTCAGATGCGAACAGAAGGGAAACTTTTAAAACAAAACAAAAAAAAACTTGATTAATCTGTACGTGAACCACAAAACCAAAAATTATAAAATGAAAGAAATGACCAGAAATAACATTTAGAATTAGTTAGTCAGAGAAAAAATTGTGCGGTGAGCTTGACCTAATACCCGGCAGTTTTTTTTGTTCTGTAATCCTGGGTTTTTTCATTAACTGACCACAAGATTTTCTCGAATCATTTATTTTTCTTATTATTCGGAAAAGCCAATTGATAAATGAGTGCATCCTTCTAAACAATGCTCCTTTAAGGAGTTGACTTATTTTGGAAACACTTCCTCTTTCTTTTCGAATTCTTGGCAGAAGCAGAGAATGATTATTCATTTTTTTGTGAACGGAATTACCAAAATAATTTGACACAAAATTAAAGCTAACACAAAAGTGTTTGTGTGTATTTGTCATTTTTTGAATTTGTGTGGCGTTTTGTTTGCTTTTTCTTCCTCTCTCCCTCCCTCTGCTCTTCCACTCCGTTTTTTGATCATTTTTGCACTGATTAGGATCAGGCCATCGCTGTAGTGCGCACCATTGGCCAAGCGTTCGACCTGTGCAATCGCATGTCCCAAGAACAGACCCGCGAGCGGCAGCTGTTGGAGGAGGAGCGGACAATGGACGGCGCAGCGGGCACCGCCGCGGCGTCGGCAACGGCTGGCACTTCGACGGGTGGCGCCACCGGCGGTGCCAAAGTTGGCGGGCCGCGCGCGAGTGTCGTTTCTGAGAAATCGACCAGCTCAATGTGTGCTCTTTCTCCAGAGTGCAAAATCCGTCGTACGGTCATCGCCATGCATTAAAATCATAAAACAAAAAGGCAAACCGAAAAGATTCGTAACGTCGCGTCAAACGGTCGCCGAAACTTCAGATGCGAACAGAAGGGAAACTTTTAAAACAAAACAAAAAAAAACTTGATTAATCTGTACGTGAACCACAAAACCAAAAATTATAAAATGAAAGAAATGACCAGAAATAACATTTAGAATTAGTTAGTCAGAGAAAAAATTGTGCGGTGAGCTTGACCTAATACCCGGCAGTTTTTTTTTGTTCTGTAATCCTGGGTTTTTTCATTAACTGACCACAAGATTTTCTCGAATCATTTATTTTTCTTATTATTCGGAAAAGCCAATTGATAAATGAGTGCATCCTTCTAAACAATGCTCCTTTAAGGAGTTGACTTATTTTGGAAACACTTCCTCTTTCTTTTCGAATTCTTGGCAGAAGCAGAGAATGATTATTCATTTTTTTGTGAACGGAATTACCAAAATAATTTGACACAAAATTAAAGCTAACACAAAAGTGTTTGTGTGTATTTGTCATTTTTTGAATTTGTGTGGCGTTTTGTTTGCTTTTTCTTCCTCTCTCCCTCCCTCTGCTCTTCCACTCCGTTTTTTGATCATTTTTGCACTGATTAGGATCAGGCCATCGCTGTAGTGCGCACCATTGGCCAAGCGTTCGACCTGTGCAATCGCATGTCCCAAGAACAGACCCGCGAGCGGCAGCTGTTGGAGGAGGAGCGGACAATGGACGGCGCAGCGGGCACCGCCGCGGCGTCGGCAACGGCTGGCACTTCGACGGGTGGCGCCACCGGCGGTGCCAAAGTTGGCGGGCCGCGCGCGAGTGTCGTTTCTGAGAAATCGACCAGCTCAATGGGCGCACAACTGCAGCAACAACAACGGCACAACTCACCCCCACTCGGGTCAAAGCGGCATTCCATTGTGGGTTATGATCAGTTTTGGAAATAAAGATGGAAAAATGCAGACAGATTGAGTTTAGAGTTAGCAGTCCTTGAAAAGCCTTTTACAGTGATTGTGCCAAAAAGGAAATTCAATTTTCCGCTTTTTTGGATATTTTTCGGATGCAAAATGATAATTCATTTTCTCTATTTTTTACAGTGATTTTTTCCCTCTCTCTTATTTGTTAAATCCTTTTTGCCTAATATGAAGTTTTGATCAGTTTTTGGCTATCAAAAGGCTTTCAGTACGTGCCAAGGCGTAAAACAACAACGACAGAAGAATTGGAGGAGGTGGACGAACAGAACACGGGGGACGGGGACGACGAGGAGGAGGAGGAGGACGAAGCGGACGAGACGGAGCTGTTCAGCAGCAGAAAAGGTGGGTCATCAGCGGACCATCGGCAGCAATTTCCATGGCACAAAATGGCCAAATGCCAGTCAAAAGCCCCGCTCCCCGCCTCCTTCCAATGGCAGAATTTCTTTTTTGTGTATTTTCAGAATTTTTGAAAGGAAAACCGGGTTGTCGGTCGGTAGATGTCGTTGATGAAAATTAAAAATTTGAATTGGAAATGCCATGGTTTGAGTGCCACCCCTCCCCTCTTCAGATACCCATGACCATCATCAGCCAAAGCCGGGTCCGTCCTCCTCCTCCGCCGCTCCTTTCCATCACAAAGCATCCCTCGTTGTGTCTTCCGCGAACATTCCCTCCGTCGCCGCCCCCGCGGGCATCGATCAGTCGCAGCAACGGCCCACCGCCTTCCCGGCAAGCGCAGGCACTTCCGCTAATCCACCAGCAGCAGCGGCGGCTTACCATATGCAGCAACAACAGCCCATCGCCTCTCAACTGACGATGATGCCAAAGTGAGAAGGACAAACTGAACGCCAAAAGTCGAGACTCTCGACACGGGAGGGGCCAAAGCATTTGTAAGACTTATGGCATTTTGACTGATGTAAAAATTGGGCTTTTCGAGTCGAGACTCTCGCTTTTCGTCGGGCGGAGAATACCAAATTCGTGTGTTTTTTTAATTCTTTGCCAATTTCAGCCAGCCTCCCTTAGCAATTCCGTTTTCTTCCTCTGCCACCGCAACAACACTTTGGAATTTTTCGGCCCATCAGCCGCATTCCGTCGCCACGCCTTCCGTGGCCCCTCCGCCTTTGCCTGCCCAATTTGTGCAGTCGGTGGATGCCAACGGAAATCCCCTCTATTCGGTCAGTGTCCGTCCGTCCGTCCGTCCCATGGGCCCTTTGATAACCCTTAATCCCTCTTAAATCCCCCTTAATTACCCCTCTCGCTTTCCCCCTTTGTGCAGTTCGTTCCCTCTCCCACCGCCATGTCTCTGTCCTCGCCCCTGCTGATCAGTCCTTACGCCACCCTCCAATTGCCGCCCTCCGCCGCCTCTTTGGCCAGTCCCCAATCTTCCACGGATCAGCTCCAATCCCCGTCAAGTTGCGATGTAATTCGAACGCTTGTCCAAACCAATTCATTTGACCTGGTTATGCTTCTTGACAGAATGCGCAGCGGGCGATGATCCGTTCTCAGTTGGAGCAGGCGCAACAATCGGCACAAGTGGCGGCATGCCAAGTGAGTAAAGAAAGAAAGATTGGGGAGACAGTGTGACTGACTGACTGATCAATTGGGTCAATTAACACACCAATCGGACAATTAATGGGCCAATTACTGCTAAAATTCCACCGCATTTCGCGGCAGGTCCAACTGCTCAGGGATCAGCTGAACACGGAAACGACCGCGAGGCTGGAGGCCCAATCGAAGACGCATCAGCTGCTCAACTCGAACAGAGAAGTCAGTCAACCAATGCGAGGGGGGGGGGAAAGGGTGGCGGTTTCGAGAATTACGAGTCGGGGGGAATCGCCATTTCGCGACTTTTTCGAGCCGTTCAACCATTTCCGTGTTCACATATTTTGTTTCCCGTTCAGTTGCTGGACCAAGTGCAGAATTTGGTGGGTCGGCTACAAATTATGGAGAATCGGATGGCGGAAGGACTGTTCAATCATTTGGGGGACGAACAACGGAAGTCGACCAGCAGAGAGCGACGGGCGCAGTGGCGCAGAGACAGCGGCAGGCGCGACGGAACGTTGAGGCCGGAGGAGGAGGAGGAGGAAGAAGTGAGAGAGTGTGAGAAGAACTGAGGGAGAGAGAATAGGAGAGAAAAGGAGAGAGAGAGAGAAGGGGAGAGAAAGGGGGGGGGTCATTGGGGAGAAGCATGAAATGCTTTTCTCGTCTAATCACTCTTCACCCCGTTAATCAATCAGCATGATCACCTCAGCGGAAGGCCCGGCACATCCGCGGAAACGGCGGCGGCACTGTCAATGGGCGGGCTGAGGCCGTACCAACTGAAGACGCTTTCCGACCTCAGCAGAACGGACTCCGTGCCGACGGCGGATGCGCAAAGCCAACAAAGGAAAGTGGGCGGAGAACAACGGCACTATCAACAGCAGAGGAGGGATAATGCCGGGGAGGAGGAGGAGGAGGAAGAGGAGAGGCGGAGACGGCGCGGGAGGCGGAGGATCGACTCAACGGACGACATGGGCACTGAGGACGAAGAAGAGGAGGAGGAGGACGCAGATTCAACGGGTCAGTTCTGATCAGCAAAGATCGATCGAAAGGACCGCTGGTCCCAAGTCTGATCAGTGGTGGTGATCATCCTTTGCCCAACTGATTCTGTCGTCCCGCTCTCCCACAGATGTGAATTCGTCGGCAGAACATGCCGCTGCGATCGCCGTCGACCATCCCTCCGGCGCCGCACTTTCGCATGCGCGTCCCACGCCCGCCCCGTCCGTCTTCCGCAGACTGATCCCCGCTTCCGTTCCCTCCTCGTCCGGCTATCAGTCGCCCAGCACCACCGCTTCTTCCCTCGGCGCTTCGCTTGGCATGCCTTTGTTGCTCGGGCAGCAAATGGCCAACCGCGCGACGTCGCCGGCACGACGGAAACCGCCACACCACCAAATGGCATTCTCGGGCCCGGCAACGGCACAACGACCGCCCAACGACATTGTGACGCCGACAGGGATAACCAAAGTGGGGACGGCACCAACAAATGGAAAAGTTGAATATTTGATCGCTTCAGAAGTCTCTGCGACGCTTCTCTTTGCAGGCCAACGATTTGGAGCCGGAACAGCACAAAGTGAAGAAGACGTCCAGCTCAAAAGGCGTATTTGGCCAAACAGAGTTCAAAAGGTAATTTTTGGGGAAAAACTAAAACGAGCGGACAATAAAGAAGCCTGATTTCAGGATGTCCTTCAACACAAATCCCAACAAAAAAATGCACGACGACAAAAATATGATCAGACGGCCGGTGATCAACGAATCGGAGGGCGAAGGTACGATTTGGCGCGAAAAGGGTCACTCGGTCCCGGCCAAATCGGTCCCGACAAATCTTTTGGCCGGGACTGAGTTGGTTCTGCCCTCAGGCGGAAGTTTCACATCATTGGCATTTCCTCTGATGACCGGATAAAACATTTGCTGGTCAGCGTTAGTCAATCAATTGCTTTTGCCAATTATGCCTAATTAGGCTAATTATGCCTTAATTGCTTTCCCTTGTCAATCAAACGGTCTCCGATTGATTCAATTTTCCCGATCACTTTTCCTTTTCTGATCAGCCATTTTCAGAGGCTTACTCGGGCGAGCGGAGAAACTCGCGGACATCGCCCGAGAAAAAGACGTCGTCGCCGGAAAGGAGCGCCGGCGCCAGCGGCGGTCGTCGCTGGGCGTTCTGGGCAAAATTGTGGGGACAAACAAGTGAATGCATTGTTTGTTGCTTTCTTTTTTGTTGCCAATTGTCGTCGCCCCAAGTCTCCAATTAAAAATGCCAAAAAAATGAAAAAAAATGCCCTCGAGAAAGTGCCACCGTCCGCACAGTTTGACAACTCGAGACTGTCCTCGAGAGTTGGGGCGTTGGGGCGTCGACCTTTCACTCATTCGCGAGCATTCCCCACAATTTGCGTTTTATTTTACCACAGGGCGTTGCTGTCGAGACTTTCGTTACGGGGCGATCTCGATACGGATCACTGACACTGATCCGTTGATCACTTTGGTGCCGTCCATCCGATGCTTCTTCCGATCACTCAAACACTTTTTATTGTTGTTTTTTCTCTCTTTCATTTTCACTCACAAAATTCTCATATATATTTTAATTTTATGACTTTAAAAAGTTTAAATTCACACTTTGTCCAATTTAATCAAATGTCGGCAAATTCATCGCTAATTGGCCCACTTTTTTATTCGGCGATTTATTTTCCGCCAAAAATGCGACGAATCCGTTGCCTTCGTCCGTCCCTTTTTTGGCCATCGGAGCAGAAGCAGCAGAAGAAGAGGCGACCCCTCCCCCCACCCCCGCCTAATTCCCCCGGGGGTTTCTTTCATTGCTCTTCCTCCTCCTCCCTTTCGCTCCTTTTTTTCTGATGGACTTCTCTCCGGGCAACACTTTTTAACAACTTCAATCGACGCGCCTTTCAGTCAGACGGCGTCCGTTTGGCCCACCCCCCCCCCCCCTCCGGGCAAAAATGCCAAAGGGAAGTGACAAAATGCCATAAAATGGGGGACGGACAGAGAACAGCAAGAAAACAGTGACAAAAAGGAGGGAGAAAAGAGAGCAAACCATTGGGGAAAAGAGTGAAAAGTGCCGGAAACGGAAATTGCCCCGGAAGACGGCAAAGAGAAAAGAGAGAGATAAGGAGGGAGAGGGGGGGGGGAAACCGCCAACAGTCGGGCAAATTTGGGCGGTCCATCCATCAAACGACGAACCGAAAAGAGAGAGCATTTGGGACAGAGAAGTGCAGTTACACCCGCACAACTGAAGAAACAGCTGACCCAAGCCTGATTTTTGGACAATTGCACTTATGGTTTTTTGCTCATTAAAAACTAATTGTTTCGTGTTTTATTTTCCAATTTTCATGATTTTAAATTTTTTCTTTTTTTGCCAAGCAATTGGGTCAAATTTTGGCATTTTAAAATGTATCTTAAATACTAGTTTTTTTTGAAATATACGGCATGTCAATTGGCACCTCGGACTGACCGGGATTCTGGTTAATGTCGTTTTTTTGAATTGATATTTTTTCTAGCTCGGGTTATCTGGTGATCAGTTTCCCTCAATTCCTCCGATCACATTTTTATTTGTCCCGCGTGCCATCCCCCGGCGTCCATCCGTCGCCCATTTCGGATGCCCGCCCCTGGGCAATGCCTTTGTCGCCGTCTTCCGTTTGCTCTTCCGCTGCTTCTCCTTTTGCTGTTTCCTCCGCCTCTCATTCCGCACTTGCCAATTTCTTCCGCTTCCGCTGATCAGTGCCAAGCGCCGCCCCTCCGCATCGGTGTGCTCCTTCCGGACGCATACCGGCGCCGCGTGGAGCCTTGGCTGGTATTGGCCCAACGGCACATCCGCCAGTTCAGCGCCGCACCGACGCCAAAGTGCCGTAAATGGGGCAGTGTTTTGCGTATCAATTCGCTAATCAGTCAGCTTTTCCTCGGCAGTTCGTCTGCCCATTTTCTTCGTGCCCATTGCCTCCAAATGATCCCCAAAAACACGGACTGTCGCCCGTCGTTGGGACTGAAGGCGCTTTTCGATCTGATGGCCGTCTCTGAAAATGACAAAGCATTGGTGGGAATGGGAAGTGATCAGTCGGAACAAAACCATCAGAATTGAAATGAATCGGTCAAAAAGGGACTGATCAATTGAATTAACTAATTGGGAAATGGAAATTTAATACAGCAAAAATTGGGTCAAATTTATTGAAAAAACAATGAATGCCTTTCCTCCCTTTCATTAATTAGGAATTGCCCTCCGGCGCCGATCAGTCGGTTCTCGCGCTATTTGGCGACATTTGCACGTAGGCATTTCCAACAATTACCTAATGAGGTAATTAACCATTTATTCATTCGCCGCCCAGCGATGTGAACGAACCGGTGGCAATGGCATCAAAGTGAGACAACCAAAGGGCGAAATAAGCAATTAAATAATTAGGAATTGGAACGTCGTCCATTTGTCGTTCACCGAATCGCACGCGAAGTTTGGCACTGCCGACGCAAATGAGGCAAAATTGGGAAAATAAAAAATAGAGAAAAATTGTGGAAAAAATATTAAAAAATAAATAAATAGGAAAATTAAATAATTAATAATGGAAAATTTTGATGCCACAGCTTTACCCGACCTTTTTTCGCCTTGTGCCAGGCGAACGGAGTTTGAACAGAGCGCGATGCGAACTGATCAAAGGTTGGAAGAGGGAGGAATTAAGCAAAAAAAAGAAGAAATTAATTCAAAAATTAAATATTTTTAAATTTGCGCAGCTTTTGGTTGGCGTCGTGTGGGCAGCGTGAAGCAAAGTGACCATGTCAGTGCCAATGGGGCGGGGGTGATCAAATGCCGATTTTGTTCAATTTTGGACATGGTTTACTCCTCCTTGTCGAGACTCAGTCTCGACAATGGTTCCCTTGGCCCCCACTGATTTTTAAGTGCTGATTTGTGAACTGAATTCGACCTTTTTGTCCCCATTTTCCGTGCTCAGTCGTCCCTGTCTCTGTCCCACGAACGATTGACCACCAAATTGGAGCAGGACGGAGTGCAGGTGATTTACACGGCCAGCTTGAGCAGTGAGCACGACGAGGGCACAATCGGAGCCGAATTGGAGCAATTGAAGGTGACAATGGGACGGCAGGGAAAAAAGGCCGAACTCAGCGGAAGAGAAATTGGAACAAAAGCATAAATCAAAAAGGGAAGTGATCGGCGGAAGGACCAAACAGATCATTCCTACTGATCAATAAGTGCCGGAAAATAATACTCGGCACGATAAAAAAAGATGGCGGAAACGGTAAATTTACCGGTATTTCGGCACTTCCAACCGACCGATCAGTCAGTCTCGCGCGAGTTTCGCCCTCTCCCGATACCTTCTTTCCCATTTGTTGTTTATCTCCTTTTTAGAAAAGGGATGTGCACATTATTGTCGCCGATTTCGCTGAACAGCTCGCCCTTCGCGTTCTGTGCGTCGCCTTTCACCACGGCCTCTACGGCGCCGACTTTGTGTGGATTTTGCCCGGCTTTCAAAGTGCGGCCAATGGCACTGCGCGTGCCCAATGGTGGCGTATGGCTTCGTCCGCTGCAGCATCGGCTACGGCACAGTCGAAAACCACCGCAGCCGCAATGGTGCCGAATTGCACTGAGACGCAACTGCAGCGCGTGTTGGAGGGCCATTTCGCGTTGGAACACGTCCGAATCAGACCGTACTCAAAGGAAGCGCGACTCGTGTCGGGAAAGGTGGGAAAAAGTGGCAAAACGACGAAAGTTCATCAGAAAATTGCTCTTAAGACGGTGCGACAAGTGCTGCGCGAGTTTCGCCAATTATGCGCGGAAAGGGACACACGGCATCAGTGCCGGGACGAATTGGCACACTCGACGTACGCTTATGACGGTAATTAGTGGCATAAGGGGGGGAGGTAATGATGGATCAGACCAAAGAATTAAAGGCATTTGGACACTCGGATTGGCACTGAACCGAACACTGGCCGGGGAGGAGCGGTGGGACAAACAGAGCACGGTAAAACAAAACCCAAGCGTAAAAGGAGTGGGATTTGTGATCAATTTAATCAATCTAAATTGGAGCATTAGTGAAAAATGATCACCAGGCTAAAAATTAAAAAAAATGCCAAAATCGAGAATTTTCCTTCAAATACATCCCTGCTGATGATCACTAAGCTAACCCAGTGATATTGTGTTAATTGTCTCTTTTATTGATTGGTTCGCTCTGATCACTTTCCATCTTTCGTCTCTGATCAGCAGCCGTCCTCTGATCACATTGACCATCTTCTTTTGTTTGTCTCTGATTACATTTCCCTTTCAGCAGAGGCGGGCCCACCGTCTGCTGGAAGCGATGCGCGACACGTCCTTCCAGGGACTGAGCGGACGCGTGCGCTTCGACGACAGCGGAGAACGGCTGGGCATTGTGCAGATAATGCAGTGGAGCAATGGTGACGAGTTTTGCACTGTGCCAACAATGGTGGCAAATGGTTGCATGTATTTCAGGCTCTTATTCCGCTTTGGGTTACCACGACTCGGCCGAAGAACAGTTTTACTTGCGCAAAAGCGTCCGGTGGGCTCCGCCGCGAGACGCGACGCTCGTCCATCGGCGACGGCAGCACGTTAGTGCCACACTGAGTGAGTTTGGCATTTGTTCGTATTCAAACTTGGCACTTTTTGCTGAGCGATCAATCTGTGCCAATTTGTTGAATTTAAGCCAAACATTTCGCCAACCTTTAAAAGCATCTCATCATACTCTTTAATTTGTTGCTTTAAGCAATTGCCATGTGTTCACTTGCGTTGGTGGGCATTTTCTTGGCACTCGGCTTTTTTGTGGTCAACGTAAAATATCGCAACCATCGGTAAGTGCCGTCGAAATTAATGTTTTTACTGATTTATGACAATGTGTACCCATCTGATCAGTGTTTCCGCTGATAATTTGTGGGGGGGGGGTAATTAAATTTGTCAGCCAATTAATAAACAACTAAGCAATACGGTAAGTATCGTAATGGTTCTCCCTTTTTAGGTTCATCAAAATGTCCAGTCCGGTCTGTTTGTTTTTTCTCGTGCTCATTTAATGTAAATTGACTTTCCTCATTTTTCCTCCACAGAATATGAACAATTTGGTCAGTCCTACTGTAGATGTGCACAGTATTTTTGTCTAATTGCCCTACCGTACCCCACAGATTATCTGTGGCTCTCTCTGTGCCTATTTGAGTGTCTTTTTGCTCTCCATCGACACACGGCTAGTCAATGAGCGTACCTTTGAGCGCATTTGCTATGTAATGGGAATTTGAATTTTTTGAAATGTGGGGAAGGGAATGCCAAGCCAAAAACGCCACCCATTTGCGCCGATGCTTTTCCTTCTGTTCTTTATTAGGCCAAAGCGTGGATTCTGTGCACCGGATTCACTCTCGCGTTCGGCGCAATGTTCAGCAAGGTCATCCATCATTCATTTATTCGTTCCTTATCAGCTTATCACATATTGGCCACATTTTTAAAAATATAAGAAATTATGGCATTTGACACTTAAAAATCAAAGTAAAAAATGTCGGTCTTACTGTATCACCACTCATTCGAGTACAATACCGTTTTTTGGTCGGACAAGTTCATTACGATACTCCGTTTTCGAAAATTTGTCAAACAAATTACCCTAATTGATGCTACATGATTTGTCATAATTACTGTGCCTTTTCAGACTTGGCGAGTCCATTCCATTTTCACGGTGTGTGTTTTTTTCTCATCCGTTTTGCCAATGCCAAATTATTTCCAAATTAAAATGTGCTCCCCCCCCCCGCTCCGCAGAATATCCGTCGTGACAAAAAGGCCATCCGTGACTCCAAGCTGTATCTGATCGTAGCCGCACTGCTCGCCGTCGACGGTGCCGTGCTGCTCGGCTGGGCTTTGGTGTCGCCGTTTCGCATGGCCATCAGCGAACAAGGGCAATTTGTGAGTACAAAATGGGGGGGGGGGGGAGGAGCAATAGGACAATGCGCATTCATTGGCCAAGCTGGAGAAGAACCTTCTGATTGTGCCTGAGTTCGAACGGTGCCAATCCGACCATTCATTGCCCTTCCAAGTGGTGTTCTTCCTGTTCAAAGGCATGCTAATGGTGAGCATTTATTTGGCCCAGCCCATTCTTTCCGCATTTTTACAACCAATCTGTCTACCGTACCACCCACCGTAACCTATATCACATATAGTGAATGTGTCTGCTCTCGTTTAACATAGTCAGCTCGCTCCGCTTACATTACCGTAGGCCCACCTCCTTTTACAGTATGATCATTCTCTCTTTCCGTTCATTCACTTTCTGCTGATGCTTTTCTTTTTGCAGCTGTTCGGCTGTTTTTTGGCTTGGGAGACGCGGGCAGTGAATGTGCCGGCACTGAACGACTCCAAATACATTGGCATTTCCGTTTACATTGTCGTCGTTCTGTGCGTCGTTGGCCTTGCGCTCGCTTTCATTCTTCAGGCAAATGGGCCCATTTGAAATTAATCTCGAAATTTGCTAATTTAAGGAACATCTGAACGAAGCATTTGCCATTGTCTCCTTTTTCGTCCTTTCCTCCACCACTCTGACGCTTTGTCTTGTTTTTGTGCCAAAAGTGTGTTTGGCACCCCGAAAAATGCATAACCAATCAAAAGCAGCACTGATCCGAAAGGGAGTCGCCAGTTGGCCCTCTAAGCAACTTTAGAAGCTTTCTTGGGAATGTTTTGATCAATCAGGGCCCAAATCCACTACGATCAGTCCTGTTGTTGTCCCTAATTGAGCAATTAGTGATTGATTGACCGATTGCTTTCCATTGTTCTCCTCATACCATCTTTCTCTTCTCCCCCCCCCCAAAGGTTGTCGAACTGTGGCAAACCCCGCGCGGCACAGAACATCACCGTTTTCGTAAGGGAATGATGAAAAGTATGGTGGGCAGTGGTGCCGGCGGAAGTGGCAGAACGGCCACCTCTGGCGGTGGCACATTTCGGCACGCGCAATTGCCAATCGGCGACGATGCCAAACATTCGACAAGTACGGCACCGGCCGGGATGAGTGCCGGTGAGGGGAGGGCACAGATGATAGAGTGTCCTTTATTTGATTGAGGTGTCTATACGGCGTCGAAAGAAGCGCTGTGCCGTCAATTGTCCCTTTCGTCGGCCGAAGAATTGGGCCGACGAAGTGCCGCGTTGGAAGCGGACAATTTGCGACTTCACCAAACGCTCGTGTCGGTGAGTTGACACATTTGAACAAACAGTGATCAGTTTTGATCGGAAGTGATCACTCGCGTTTCTGATAGCATTGAATACCGAGTCTCAAAAGTGACTTAACCACCAAATCAATTAAATAAAATGCCCTCGGGGGCTTTCCCCTCTCCGTCAAAATCCGTCCCCAATTTTGGCCTCAATGGCACCAAATAAGCTCGGCTCACCAAATTATTATTCGAATTCCTTGCCAATCAAATTCAGAAGTCCACCGAACTTTGGGATTTGTTGGAGCGCGTCCGTCTTTTGACAGTGAAACTCAGAGGCAAGTGAAGCAAAAAATAAATAAAAAGGCAAATAGAATCGCTAATTGACTTGGCTTTAGCCATCATTCTCATTAACAAATTGCAAAGATTTTAATGCCTAATTTAGCAAATTGGCACGGCTAAGGGAATCACCGCCGGTGTTTAATTGGTCCAATTCGGCGTTTTATTTTGGAATTATCTCCGCCGATTCCTTCGCTTTTCCTTTAATTTTAATTGCCCCCCCCCGCCGCATTTCGATTCGATTTGATTTCATTTTACAGAAATGGAAGTCGAGCGACGGAATTCGAGCAAAAGGCTGCTGCTGGGCAACAACCAAAGCAAAACGCCCGAGGCATTGTGTGTTGTGAAAGTGAGCCAAACAAATGGCCAATTTTGAGCTTTCCACGCGTTACAACGCCCCCTTAGGCGATATTATGCCAATTAATGGACCGTAAAATTTAACAGCGAATACAGTAAACACGGCATTTTTGGATTTATTTTGTTTTTTCCCAATTTCAGTTGGATGCTGGCGACGACGGGGGCGAAAGTTTGGCCAGACGATGTTCGGCACGCATTCTGTCGACGGTGGCCAATCAGTTGAGACTTCGGCGGACACGGACCAGCAGCAATGGCCTTTAGCAGACAGAACACCGAATTTGCCAAATGTACAAACGCTTTTTAAAAATTTAATTTTCTCTCTACGCCATTCCTTTCTCTGTTCATTTTTCGTCCATTAAAAAAGAGACAATTGAAATTCATTTGAACTTAAAACGGAACAATAAAATCTCAATTTTAAATAGTTTTATATCATTTAAAAATCAAAATTCATTGTGAAAATTTTGTTTAAATTACGTCATTTGTTTTTTTCCTTTAAAAAGCATTGGTCCAATCACAATTCAATTTCTCACAAGTCCCCCCCCCCTTCCTCCGTTCGTCTCTTTTTCTGTCCATTCAATTGGCCATTTCGATCAGTGCGTTCACCGTCGAGTCTTTGGCCCCTCGATTGGCCTCCAAAACTGATCGGATCACTTCTCGGTCAATGGTCGGAAACATTTCCTGCATTTCGTCCAAATCCTTCTCCGAGAAAGCAACTTGAGCTGAAAACAAACAAATAAATTAAATAATTTCACAAAAAATAAATAATTCAGTTGGACGGAAACAGGGCGATTTATAACTATTAAAACGGAGCAGGTCGTTCCCCCCCCCCGAAATTTTTTTTTATTCAAACCTAGAAATTTTTCATAAAAAAACTCATAGGAAATTTCTTAGTAAGAAATTTCAAGAAAAAAATTTTTTGAGAAAATTTTCAGCGATTTTTTGGAAAATTTCGAAAAAATCGCTGAAAAATTTTTTTCTTGAAACTTTCTTACTAAGAAATTTCCTAAGATTTTTTTTATGAAAAATTTCTAGGTTTTAAAAAAATTTTTTTAATTTTTCGGGGGGGGGGGACGACGTGGGGAAAATGAAGTGGACCCCTATTAAAAAGCCAAAGTTTTCTTACTCTGCGCGGCAGTCGCCGTTTGTTGTCCGTCGCTTTGCTGCGGAGGCGCGGGCACCTGACAATGAATGAACGAATGAGAGACTGAGACGAATCCGGGACTCCCATTCCCGGACTTTTGAGGGAAAACACCGGGAAAGAGATAAAGTGGACTTTTAGTCCTTGAAATCCCGGCCCATCGTCAAATCCCGAGCCAATTCAATTCAGAACTCATTCTCTGTTTGTTATGTTAGACCTGTTCCGTTTGTTGTTGGTGTTGCTGTGGGACAGGCGAAAAGGAAATGACCAAATTGACAACGCCTTCCTTTCCCTCCCCCTGAAAATGGAATTTTAGCAAAAGGGAAGAAATGCAAAAACTCATTCATTGTATTTAGCAATTAAAATAAGAAATTGATAAGGGATTGTTATTGTATAGAAATTTAAAAAATATATTTATTATTTTTAGAAATAAATCAAAAAAAATTGTAAAATTTTTAAACGATTTTTACTAAAATTTTGTAAAAATTTTTGGGAGAAAACTGCGGAGGGGGAGGCTGTTCCGTATTCCCCCGTCTGGCTGGTCATCAGGGACGGTCCCCAGGGGGGGGGGGTACGCGGGGCAAAATATGTTTTTGAAAATCAAAACATAATTTATGCACCTTTTATTTTTCTCTTTCAACTGTCTGCGTACAAAATTTTGCTGGGGAATAGCAAAAAAAAAAAGGTCGTTCAAGCGAAAAATTTTCAAAAATACACCCTTAAGAATTGACTTTTTTGATTTGGTACCCCCAAACCAAAATCCGGGGACCGTCCCTGCTGGTCATGCCCGTTTTTTACGTTATTAAACGCTTGGGTCTCCCCTATGGAAATTGGCCCACCTGAGGGCCGCTCAGTTGGTACCATTCGTCGATTGTCTCGTGGTTGAAAATGGCCGGCGGCATAATGACGTGAGCCCACGCCACGCATTCATCGCTGGTAAACGCACGCTGAACAGAGGAAATGTAAAAGAATATGTAAAATTTCACTGGAAAAGAAAACCCAAGGAATTTCGTTCATTTTCGAAAACCCCACAAAGCCCCAGCGGCACTCTCTTCGCTGTTCCCTCTCCAATTTTGTCCCTCCAATACTTCGTCATAAATTTGCAGGTAAATCGACTCCACTCCGTCCGGCAAATACGCGTTCACCGTCCGATTCCAATGCGGCGATTTGCCGCCATTTACGCAGGTGGGCGTCTCGAACAAAGTGTTGCCTGCGAATGAAGGAATGCCAAAACTTGAGCACATTTGTGTGCAGTTGGTCACTGACCAATTCGAAGTCGGACGTACGGATCCATTCGGACGCCGGGCAAACCGTAACTTTTGGTCAGTTTCGCCTCCACAATTTTCACCGCAATTCGCCCCCGCGTGTGCGGTGGAACGAAGGAATAAAAGTGCTCCTAAAACATAAATTTTATTTGAAATCAATTTCAGTTTTTAAGAGTAAAACAAATAGGTAATAGTCATTTAAACTCCGACCGCCGGATTGACGAAAGCGTACGGATGGCCATAAGGGACGACAATCTGATGAAAAATTTGACAATAAATTCTCACAAGGAAACAACAATAGAACCTGTTGCGGTTGTTGGGCAACAATTTGGTCGGGGGCGGACGAGAGATTTACGGAGGAAGAGACCGGCGGAATGCGCAAAAAGTCGGCTGGCAAATCGCCGATCAGAACCTAAAAATGGCAAAATTGGCAAATGCTATAGGAACATTTAGGTATTTGCAAGTAAAAATTGGTGAAATTCGGACATCAAAAATAAATTGGATATTAAAACATTGAAATATTAAAATTAAACGTACGCGGCTGCGCAATTCGGCAATTTTCATCGAAGTTTTTGTCGGCAACGGCTCAGCGACTGTTGTGGTCGAATTTGAAGAAGTCGCCATTTTAGTGGTAATTTACAATCAGGGCCACTGTTTTTAGGTGCTTAAAACCGCAAAATAGGTACCTAATTATACAAATAGGTAAGTGCTAAAATCCCGAAAAATTCTCAGATCAGTTTTTTTGAAAAGCAAAATAGTAATCCTGTCCATTCAATCGTCCTTTTTGTTAGCATAATTTTTAAAAATTGTTTTTACAAATTGCGAATCGAATTTAAACAATTTCGGATTATTTTTATCGATTGTCCAACCTCCGGATTCCGATTAGGTATTTGATTTTCATATTTTCTATCGCTCCTTTTTTCTCTCTCTTTCTCTCTCTTTGCCTTCTCTTTCCTTTCCCTACTCTTTCGTCCCTTCTTTCCCTCTCTGTCTCTCTTCCTTGGTGTTTGTTCTCCCCTTTATTCCTCATTTTACACTAAAATGTTTGTGCATGTGTCTGTTTTATTTGCCCCCAATTTGTCCCCCTTTTCCCTTTCCTTTAATAATCCATCCCCCCCCAATAAATCCGTTTCTTTCCTTCCTTTCCTTTCGTCTTTCCCTTTGCCCATGCGCTTTCCCTCATCTTTCTTTTGCTTTTCCTTTGCCTTGACTCAACAACTTTCTTTTCCCACTTCACCTTTTGCAAATCCATCATCATTTCTTTCACTTCCCCCTCATCAGCTGCCTTTTGCCTCCTTTTCATTTCCCTTTGTGGAGGGAATGTCTCCATTTTTGGTCAAAATTGATCTTTGTTCACATGCACTCACTGGGAAATATTAAAATGGAAGTCCATTTTAGTTATTATTTTCCATTGTTTTATTATTTCATTTTCGTCTTTTCTCTTGGTAAATAAAAAAAAACTTGCATTTTTTAGGCGTTCAAACTTGTTTCTGTTCATTCCGGCTTAATTCCCCTCCTTAATTTTCATTCTGAGTTTTCCGTTTTCCGATGGCATGCCTTCAAAAACTTCGTGAAGACATTGCGTTGCTTGAACGTCTATTCCCGAAAACTCACGAGCGCTTTCAGGTTTATTGAGTTTTATATTGTAATTTTCTCCTTTGCTACATTTCCTTTTGACTTTTAATATAAATTCAAAAAATAGATCGTTTCCGCTTCCGTTGACGAAGTCACGGTGAAATTCATCATGCCAAGCGGAAGATCAATTTGCATTAGCGCCAATATTATGGTTTGCTAATTTCAAATACAATTTGCATTTGGCAATTAAAAGATGATTAAATTTTCAAATTTTCCATTTTAAAATTGTTTTCTTTTCTCAATCAATGCCCTTTACTAACAGTAAATGCCACTTTTTAGGAGAATTATCCTCGCGAGGCGCCAATTTGGTTCTGTGAGTCGGAAGAGCCCACCGTTTTGCCACTGCTCGCGCAGCTCACCGGCCAACAAGAGATGCCCAACATTCTTTTCCAACTCCATTTTTTGGTCTCTTCGCTTTGTTCTGCGCACAATGTGACATCGCCAGCAGAGCTTTCCGCAATTGCACCTGTAAATTTGGAAGAATCTAGAAAATGGGTTGGGTTGGACGAAATTTTGATTGTGACTGGACAACTTAAAAAAACCCAAATCCGTGTTTAAAGGCAGAAAGAATTTCGGATATATTAAAGTTTGGTTTTTACAATAGCATCTTTTCCTTTCCTCGTAAAAAACAACTTCTTGTTTTGTTCATTTTCAGCCGAACACAAATGATGAACGCGATGAGGGAAACGGAAGCGAATTGGAAAGTACGGTGGACGACGACGAGACGGAGGAGGACTTGGAGATGGAGGACGTGGAGACGGCCATGGCACGCCAACACAGCGCGGACGGCGAAGTCATTTTCTAACATTGATAAGAAAAATTTTTGACGAGAGGCACCCCCTGGCGATCTTTTTTTGTTCATTGGCCAAAGCAATTTTCATTTTCTGTTAGCCGCCCTTTGGACAAACACTAAATTTTTTTATTAAAATCTGTAGGAAAATTCATCAAATTTTTATGTTATCCGGGTTTTAGAGGTTGCTGATCACGAATCTGACATCTAATTCGAGGTCATGGGTTTTTACTTTTTGATAAAATTCAAAAGTGGTGACTTTCCCTATAGCGCCAATTTTTTCATTCAGATTTCCACCGAAGGTGCTGCCACTTTGACGCGTGTTGCACAAGCGCAGCGCCAGCAACATTTGAGCGGAAATCCCACCGGCTCATTGACGGCCTCCGATCGCCTGATGAAGGAGCTGAAGGAAATTTACCGATGCCAAAACTACAAAAACGGTCACTGTTTTTGCATTTGTACTTTATATAATGTAAATTTGCCATTTTAAGGCGTTTTCACCGTCGAACTCCAAAACGACAACCTATACGAGTGGGACGTGAAGCTCAAAAAGGTCGGGAACACTTTAAAACTTGGATCAAACGAATAAGGGAAAATAATCCAACGATTATGATAATGTCCAGAGATGGTTCCGTGTCCATCTCACTCAATTTGTTTAGGTGGACAACGACAGTCTGCTTGCTGCTGACATGCGACAGTTGGCCAAACCGCCGCACAACCAAGACCACCTGCTCTTCCACTTCACTTTTGCCAATTCATTCCCGTGCGTTTTTGGCTCGTGAATTATTTTTGAACGGATTCCTTTCAATAATGCGTTTTTACGTTTCAATTTAAGCTTTGAGCCTCCATTTGTCCGTCTTGTTTCGCCGGTAGTTGCAAACGGTGCGTTAATAGGAGCTTCTTGCTGTCTTATGTTTTTGAGTTCTCCTGAGATATTGAAGTGCTATTTTCTAAAGATTTATTTCCCATAATTAGCGATCCTCCATGACAAGGGGGAGAAGTAAACTGCACACGGAATGCAATGTCGATTCGATTATTTTGTTTCACTGATTTATTTTTCCTTTTAGGATTTGTGCTTAGCGGTGGCGCACTTTGTATGGAACTGCTGACCAAACAGGGCTGGACCAGCGCGTACAGCGTAGAGTCGCTGATCACCCAACTCGGCGCGACACTCGTCAAAGGCAATGCACGCATTTCGTTTGAGCGCAACGCGCACATCAACTACAGCTTGGCCAGGGCGCAGCAGTCGTTTCGGTCGCTCGTGCAAATCCACAACAAATCGGGTTGGTTACCTAGTCTGTCTTTGAGTGTATCATTTGCAACGGCTCTTATCTTACGCTATTCCCATCATTTGCCCCCTTCCGATTCGTTAAGGTTGGTATACGCCTCCAAAGAACGAAGGCTGACATCATTTGACCGGCGGGTAAACGCCTCCCTCATTTCACAGGTGGCGCGAGAAGAGCTTTCTGACTGTTTTTTGTGTGTTTCGATGGGCTATTTCATCCCACAACATTTACATTTGTTTAAATTTATGTGTGCTCTATTTGCATTATTCTAAAGGTGTTAAAAACACAAATGATAGAGTGCATATGCCTAATTGATCAAATAATTTCTCACACTCTGTTTTTAGCCACTGACTTCGATTGTCACTGGTTTTGCTCAGCAATGTTAATGTCCTCGATTTTTTGTACATAACACAACAGATGATAAAGCGATTGGATGGTGAAAATGTTTTCAAATCTCGATAGTTGTCAATAAAACTGTCCCCTTCATTCATCTCTTCGTTTGCTGTCCAAATTGATTGTCACTGGACCGTCGTTTTCAATTTGTACTGACATCATTGCACCAAATTTGCCATCCTAATGATGAAAATTTTGGAACTTTAACGGTGGAATTCGGGTTCGCCCGCCCACTTTCACTCTCTCCGGCGCGTAATTATTCCTCAGACGCTGCAGAAACTGCTCGTAAATGAGGGGCGCCTTCTCCGGGCCCATTGAGCGATGAAAGTCCAATTTGTTGCCCTTTATGCACGCGTGCAGTGTGAACTGTTCTGTGGATGGGGGTCGAATACGATAAGGCATGGCAAAACCTTTGTATTCCGACAATAAGCCTATTTCGGTGATTTTTTGGGGATTAAATGTCACGAAATCGAAGGGGTTATCGAAAGTGCCTACCTGACTGACACACAAAATGTCCAGCCCGAGTTCCTTCACCGATGCGTCCCACCGTTTCTGCTTTTCAGGGTGCTCAAACAGTCGCAGGTTCAGCAACTTCCGCACGATGTACTCAATGTCATCGTCGCCGTCCTCCCGGCACAGTCCGACCAACACACAGAGACCACGGCCAACCGAAGAAACCTGCAGAGGGAGGAGGGGACAACAAATTGGAAATTAAGTGCAAGGGAATGCAGGAACAATTAGACAAATGGGCCACGGGAACAAACAAAACACCGACACAATGGAAAGTGCCCCATTTGACCCGATTAATTTGCCAATTACACTCAGAAATTATTAAGCTAAAAGCATCCAAAAGACCGTGGGCCAAATTAATCCATTTTACCAAAGTGGGGAATGTTTTCGTCAGCTGAACCTTGGAAAGGAACCCGTGTTTTTGTCAACTTTTTCTCTCCACCCCTTCCGTGTCCAGCAACTGACCACTTCCTGTTCAACAACGACACTCGCGCGATTGACCCTCTGAACGACCGCACGCATTTCACACGCTAATGAGGCCAATTAATTGGAAAGCAAAGCCAAAAAGCCACAAATAAATTCAAAAATGGGAGATGGAAAGCCAAAAAGTGACAAAAGCGAAGAGTAAAAAGTGTTTTTATTATTTTTTCAACAAATTTGTGCCGCGGTTCGTCTTATTTCTTAGCCGATCCCTCAACGGCTCCTCCGTGTCGTCCGCCTCCTCCTCCTCTTTGATAGCGGTCACACTCTGTTGGAGAACAGCACCACTGACAGCACAAAGTGCGGGTGCCGATACCTGGCAAAGGAATGCCACCAAATCACCAAAATCTGACCCGGTCAAATCCACCGAATGTCAGAACAATGTGATTTATTGTTGGCGGAAGCAATTAAATGCCTAAGGGTCCGGCGGTGGTGGGAGGAAAATGCAGCTAATAATTGCCATTTTCATAACCTAACGCACTTTTGTGGTCGCTGTTACTGCCGAAGAGGCGGTGGTGGGCAGTGTGAAGTCCTCGGCCACCAGCAGTGGTCGTCGTCGGCTGAGAAAAGTCGGCGCCATGGCTATTGGGGCGGCGTCATTTCCGTCGTTGAGCAATCGCCGCGCTGCCGAACGGAGCGTGGACGAACGCGTGGAACGGCTCGGACTGCCGGACAAATCGGCGAAAACGTCGGACGCGGCGCTCATAAAATTGGTGGAGACACCACGACGACGAGACCTAAATGGATAATAAATAAGGAAAAAGTAGGACAGAAAGTGCCAATAGACGCATAAAAAACAATTTTCCATGAGATTTGCCGAAATATTCCCAGAAAGGGTAAAATTAAAAAATTGTAAAAATATATGAAAATGAATCAAACCCTGTCCCAAAAAATGTTTAAACAGAATTTAAATTTCTACACTGATCTCCCGGATTGACCTCGCCGCTCGGCCGATGCCAATGCATTTCTCCAAATGGGGTGCGAATCGGACAGCGGCGATCATTTGATGGCACACGAAACATTTGCATTTGCATTCGGCCGCCCCGCGACTCCGTCCGCCGTTCGTCCGTTTGCCGCCGCGTTGCGTCGTCCGTCCTCCGTTCGCTGCGTTTGCGCACGGCGGCGACTCATCCGTCGCCGCTTTCCTTTCTCTGTCCGTTTCATTCTTTGTCTAAAACGGAAAAAATAAAAAAAGGAAAGGAAAAGCAATTGAAATTTGGAAATGCAATTCGAAATAACCTAAAAAACTGCAAAACAAAACTTTTTTATAACACAAAAGTTTATTAGTGCCTTCGTTTGCTTTCATTAAATTTCATTCTTTTTTTTATTTCAGAATGATTTTACGTGAAATTAAAAATGATTTTCATATGCTGAAAAAACAGGAAAAGAGAAATTAATGTCTTATCTTTCAAAATTTAATTATTATTACAATTAGTAAACTGAAAATGTGTAAGATTGTGCATTTATTTGTTTGGTTTGGCTTTCATTCACCTGATCAGAAGTCACTAATTCCTCCTTAAGTCCGACCAATTTGTTTATGGCAATGTTCCGATGCATTTCGAACATCAGTCCCACGAACACATTCTCGAGAATGGACTCAGTCAGATGGTCAATTACTTAACTCATGCAAAACTCAGAAACAAACTTTTTGCTTATAATTGGCAACCTTCGGCGTTAATCAACGCGTCTTCATTCTCAAGCAGTTCGGCTCTTGACTTTCGCTTTTCCATTTTTTAAAGAGCTTTTGAATAGGTGTTAAGAAAATCTTCGAAAATCATTTAAATTTTTAAACAAAAAACAAATATTTCATTGGGTGGACTCTTACCGTCCATTCCCTTTCCATTGACTATCTTACAAAAACTTCTGACAATGAGCCAAATGTAAATGATTTTTAGCAGCTTCTTTCAAAAACTCTCGACATCCCCCCCCCCCTCTTTCACGCTCTCCCTCTCTCTGTCTCTCTCACTCTCCTTCTCTCTCTGTCTTTCTCACTCTAACTCTTTCTCTCTGTCTCTCTCTCTCTAAACATTTCATTTTTCCCTCGTCGTCGTCGGCGCTTCATTCACTGACCAAAGACGACTTTTTTATCCGTTGGTTGGGCCATTTTTTACGCCGGCGTGCTCCTTACCACTTCCCCTTTCTCAAATTTCAGCCGTTCTTTACGATTAGTGCCCAAAATAGCTGCTTCTCCTCCCTCGTCGTCGTTTTGTGCGTTTTTTTCCCGTCCATTTCAAAAACTGCTGACTTTTTCGTTTGCTTTTTCGGCTCGACAACCTTTCCCCCCCCCCCCGCTTATTTTATGCTTTTGCTGTCGTCATTCATCCGCTTCCTTCTCAGCATCTTCGTGTCTCCCTCCTATTCGCTGTCCCCAATGACCAACTGGCACAAGAAGGGACGGATGGACGGAGGGGAAAAGGGGGAAATTGAAGGAGAGGCATTAGGAGAGGCGGAAGCGACCGCGGCGGATGACCATCACCATCAATCCCAATTCGAGGAAGGACGGAGGAAGGGGACAGATGGAAGACGGAGGAACCGACGGCGGGGTAAAAGCGGTGGCCAAAGAAAGGGTCAAATTAATGGCCAAAAGAGGGGCGTAGACATAAAATATAAAGACAGACAGACAGACAAAGTGATGGATGGCCAGGCCAAACTGTGGTCTGTCGGAATAAAAGTAAAAGTGTAAAGTGAAAAGCACTGACCGCTACGGCGCGCCTAAAATGAGAAGAGAGAGAAAAAAGGGATAGGCGGAGATTTATACTTTATATACAAAGAAAATTGAAGATCAGTGCGTACTTTGAGCTCTCAGACTTTCGTCTCCCCCGGCACATTTTGCCGTCTTTCTCCCCCCCCCCTTTTCCGCTCTCTTCCGCCGATTGCTCTTTGGCCGGCATTGCCATTCCAGCGGCGAAATATGGAAGCGTAAGAAGCCACTGATAAAAAATGCACAATTTTCTGCATAAGCAAGCGATGAATCCGCCGTCCGTCGGGACACAACGGCAAAGAATGCCATTGGTAAGCGGTGCCAACCCAACCTTTACCCTGCCCCGTCCTCCGCATTTTGCCATTCTCTTTTTGCCTGCTATAATTCAATCATAAATTTGCATACGCCGCGAGGGAATCCGTCCAATCAGTGGGACAAATCACCAAACAAGCTGATCGGAGATACTTGTGAAAGTAAGACTGATCTTTGAGCAAAGTTTGAGTGATCAGAACAATCGGTGCTTACTCAAAAATCATCAAATGGAAAATATTAACTTTGTTCAAGAGTTTTTCGCGCATTTTTGGTCATAACTTTTTTGAGACTAACAATAAGCGAAATTTTGCAATTTTATAGAGAATAGAAAACACTTAGTTCTGTTGAATGATATCAAGATTTATAAATGTATTTGCTTTGAACAAAGTTATAGGCAAATTATTCCCGAGTGATCTGATCAGCAAAAACAAATGAATGCTCTTCCAATGTTAGATTAGCTTCTTCGTAATTTTCTTTCTTGTTTATTCCATTTCAAAAGTCAATTAAACTGATTCTGATTCCCATTTTCGATCACTTTTCAATTTGACTGATCAACTTGCGCATATTTTGTGCATTTTTTTTTTGTTTTTGTTTTCGCGACTGTCCATTTCATTTTCCAACCATCAGCCCAAGGACAGACGGCGACAGAACGCCGGGGGGGGGCAAACCGTTCGCTTTCCCTCCCCGTCATTTTGCACCCATTTTTCTCCCCCCCCTGAAAAGCCTATCAATTCACAATTCATTCCATACATCCATCATCTTCATAATATGTATAAGTAAATGCCCCTCTCCCTTCTCCGACTGACTCTCTCTGCTTCTCTGCTGATGACTGATGAGACTATCTTTTTGTCTATTTTCTGCCCAATGCAAACAAAAATTGAAAATTGAGTGGGTACCCCCCGGGGGAAAGGGAATAGCAAAATGTAAAAGGTAAATGATGTGCTGCTTGCTGAACTGGTGGAGGAGGAAGAGGGGGGGGGGGGGCGAGGGGGAGAAAATCCAACAGCACCACCATTCGGAGGAGCAGCGGACGAACAGCAGCAGCAGCACACCCCACTCCCCCTCCGCCTTCCTCCCCCCCCCCCCCTCCTTCTTCCATTAGCCTCGTCTCGTCCCCCTCCCTTCCCTTGCCCCACCCGACTGTTCTCTCTCTGCTGCTCTGTTTCGACAATGCTTTCTCGTCTCTTTTGGTCTCGCCATTATCATTGCCGTCCGCCCCGCCCCCCCCCCTCGCCGCCCCCATCGTCCGGCGGTGCGGTGACCGCCACAGCAGCGGGGGGGGGGGGGGGTAACGACGGCGACCGCCGGCCAGCGACTCCCCCGCCCCGCCCCTCTCGCCCCACTCAGCGCCCACCGTTCGTGCCACCCACCCGCCACTCACCTCCTTCCTGCCTTCCACTGCGCCACTCTCGTCGTTGTTTCACCGCCCCCTCCCGCCCCTAACGCCCAATCACTTTGCTGTGGCGGGGAGGCGTAAAAGAAAAGAGAGAGAGAGAGAGACAGGGAAAGAGAGTGGATTTGGTTAGGAAAGGATTAGTGGAAGAAATCGGAGAGAAAATCGGCGGACGATGCAAATGCAGCAGCAAAGTTGGAAAAGTGTCCTTCCGTCCACCCTTTTCAGCGGCGGCAGAAAAAAGCGAAGGCACTCTCTCATTCGTTCATTGTGAGTGAGTGCATTTAAAAACGAACGAAGTGCGCTGTGTTGGCCTTTCTTTCGCGGACTTAAAAAACGAAACTTTAATATTTTTGGAAATTTATATTAAAAATTAAAAAGCCATTTGACGGATTGCGACTCGCCCTTCTCTTTTAAATAAATAATTGGGGAGGGAATTGACCATTAAAATGCCCTCGGGGGGGGGGGGGCGCGCGCGCATTTCTCCTATCCGATCAATGCTTTTCATCAAACGATGCTTTTTATTTGGTCCATATTTTCCAAAAATTCCAGTGATCGCTCTCCCACTTTTAATGGACCACCAATGGCACAGCTTTTCCTTTTTGAAATGAATCAGCAAATTTTTTTTTGGGGGGGGGGCAGACGGACGAAAGAATGGACGGAAAAACGGCGGGTGGGCGATGGATTTGGGGGGGGGGGGTAATTTATGAATGATGCGCGAATTCTCACCATTTTCCATCCCTACGCCCGCCTTTGGCCAACCCAAACAAAATCATAATTTTATGGGGCACTCGGAAATGCCACCAAAAAACAAATTATGCGCGTTCATCGTTCACCGTCCCGACCCATTTGAGAAATGATAAAACAAAATTGAAAAGCACAGAAATGGCCGACGGGGGACTCAGTCGGACGGACACTCATAAAACAGAGCCATTAAAGCAAAGTCAGCAGTCATTAATTGTCATTTTAGGGAGGCAATTAGTCCATTTTTTTCGAGACCCGAAAAATCCATCCGAAATTTTCCTTAATCACTTTACTGATAGCAACAGCAGGTCACGGATGGTGTGTCTGTGGGTTGGTTTATTACTCATTTGTCAGTCCCACACAGTCCCGTCCGTTTCAGTCCCTTCCCTTTTCCAATTGACCCCTTTCTCCCCAATGTCCAATTTTCTCCCCCACATCTGTCCGTCCCCCCCTCCATCGTCGTCCACTCCCTCCCCTCCTCCCTCCCACCCTTCCCTCAGCTGCTGCCCATCCCATCCATTTTCTTTGCCCATTTTCCCCGCCCGTCGTCGGTCAGTCCAACCCATCCGACCAGTGAATGGACGAGAATGAATGAATGTGTCGTCCGTCCTTCTCCCCAATTTTATTTGGGTCAGCCGAAAGGACGAGGACCGACGATAAGAGAAGAAAAAAGAAGATGAGAAGAAGGAGGAGCAGCGGCAACAGAATCGAGTCCGCACCCCTTCCTCCCCCCCCCCTCTCCCACATTTTCATTCCCCCTACCCCTCCCTCCCCCTCCCCTCCTCCCCCGTTCTCTCCCACCCTTATCCCTACAAAGTCCCTCCCTCCTCCTCTCCCCCCCCCCTCTCCCACATTTTCATTCCCCCTACCCCTCCCTCCCCCTCCTCCTCCCCCGTTCTCTCCCCACCCTTATCCCTACAAAGTCCCTCCCTCCTCCTCTCCCCCCCCCCCTCTCCCACATTTTCATTCCCCCTACCCCTCCCTCCCCCTCCCTCCTCCCCCGTTCTCTCCCCACCCTTATCCCTACAAAGTCCCTCCCTCCTCCTCTCCCCCCCCCTCTCCCACATTTTCATTCCCCTACCCCTCCCTCCCCTCCCCTCTCCCCCGTTCTCTCCCCACCCTTATCCCTACAAAGTCCCTCCCTCCTCCTCTCCCCCCCCCCTCTCCCACATTTTCATTCCCCCTACCCCTCCCTCCCCCTCCCCTCCTCCCCCGTTCTCTCCCCACCCTTATCCCTCCAAAGCCCCCCCCTCACCTTCTTTCCCCTGTCCCACATCCCTTTTTTGAACCGTCCTAATTTCCACCTTTCTCAACATTCAAATCACCTCCTGCTGCTGTTATTTTGTAAACCATCCTCCCCCCCCCCCCTCCGGCACTTTTCTCCTTTATTATCCTTCCTATTTCCTACCACCCATCATGCATTTTCCATCATTTAAAATTACAAAAGACTGACCGAAATTCCTTTTAAATTTTATTTGCTAAAAATACGCGGATTTTCTTTTCCATTCACTCAAAATGGTGATCAGAAAAGTCGCTCTCATTGATCTTCTGCTGTTTAACTGATCTGATCAGTGGCAAACCGTTGAATGTCCAAAGATTAAATTGGTGAAACCAAAAAAGTCCTTGGATAAAACAACGATTAAAACTGATGCCCGAGGCGAATTAAAACAGCGTAAATATATATATAAATCAGAAAGAAAAACAGCAGTGACAATGCGAGGAGATAGAGAAAAAGAGAAGGGGGGAGAGAGAGGGGTGAAAAGAGAGAACTAGAGAGAGAGACAGAGGAGAGAAAGAGGCGGACAGAGACATAGAGAGAATGCATAGCAAATAATTTTAAATCTCTGAAATTTTCTTATCCTCTTCCTTAATCTTCCCTGTCCATTCCCTTTGCTTTCCCCCTCCTCCCTCTCTCTCTCTCTCTTTCTCTCTCTCTCTCTCTCTTTCTCTCTCTCCCGTCTTTCTCTCTAAGTGTGGGTCTTCCTCCCCTTGTCCCCGTCCCTCCTCTCAAACATTGTCCGAAAATCCATCGTGGTCGGTGGACGGCCGATGCGCTCAATTGGTTGCGCACCGCCCCCCCCCCCCACGCCCCGTTCCTCGAATGTCCGTCCGTCCGTCCGCTTCTCCCACTTTGGCCCCCTTTCGCATCCTCTTCACCCGCTCTTCTGTTGTCTCCCTATCGCTTGCTTTGCCCCCCCCCATTTCCATCCCCTCCCTCCTTCCCCTCTCCCCCCCCCCCCCCCCCCGATTTTCCCAAGGCCGTCCCGGTACTCCCTCAATCCGCTGACGTATGCACCGCGCGAGGGGCGACTGAGTGTTCTTCTTCGGCTGCCATCATTTGCTGTGGCGGCGGCGGTTAATCGTTGCGCGGAGTCAAATTTTTCAAGGCCTTCTCCAGAAATTTTTTCAAGAGCGAAGAAAATGAACCAATTTTGAAAAAAATTTGAATAATGTGCGAAGGAAGGAAGGAAAAAGAGCTATAAATTCTCAAGGTCTTTTCTTCTCTTAGCATTTTGTACAAAAAGTGGTCAAATTAATCGTCGACCACGACAAATTGCGATGTCCTCGAGACTCTCGACCTTTTTGGGCGAGAGAGTTTTTGAGCTTGAAGAAATGGCTCAACCTGCAATAGAATTTAATCAACCAAAGAAGAGGAAAATGGTGAGAAGGAGAGAGGTAGAGCGAGAGAGAGAGAGAGACAGAGAGAGAGACAGAGAGACAGAGAGAGAGAGACAGAGAGAGAGACAGAGAGAGAGAGAGAGAGACAGAGAGAGAGACAGAGAGAGGGAGAAAGAGAGAGAGAGAGATTTTTAAATGCTTTCATTGTCCGTTGGTAAATTCATTAATAATTTGGCCTTCCTTCGTCCACATTCTCTCCTGCTTTTATTTACCAAAAATGCGTCATTTTGGCCCACTTTTGCTAATATTTTTCCTCTGCTGAGAATTCATTCAAAATTTATGGCGGTGGCCCAGAGAAATTGCGGGCCATGGAAACGGTTTTTTGAGCAGTGTTTTGGCTGATCTTTGACTCACCCGCCCGAGGGGATGACAAATGCAATGAAACGTAATGGGGGGGGGAGGGCGGTGGAGGTGGGAAAGGCAGGGAGGGGGGGGGGGGGAATGAGTGGGGGGTATCAAATTTTGTATGTTTTCAAAGGGCGGCGGTGGGTGCACTCATTCGAATTCGTTCATTTATTTGGGCAAAAATTGGTGGGGATTTTAATGTTTGCATTTGTGGACACTCCGAGAAAAAGCATTCGAATGCAAAAACATTTGGCCGATGTGCACATAATAATAAATAAATTGGGCAGTGGGGGCGGGGGGGGGGGAAGGGAGAGGGAGGGGATGGTATCGGATGGTACACTTCCCTTCCCTTCCCCACCCAAAAAAAGTTTGCCCAAATTTAAATGATGAAAATCTGTTCGGGCCATAAATTTTGTGACCATTCGCCCCTCTCGCCGCTTATTCTCGCCCTCCCCTTTTTATGCAAATAAATCCATGAAATTTTATAATATTGCATTTCGTTTTGATTCTCTTTGACTGATCAGTCAAAGAGGGAATCAATGATAAGTGATCATTTCCGTTTTGTTATTTCATTTGCCAAGTGCCGTTTTTTTCTGTTCAATTTTCACTTTCTTTTCCATTTTTCTCATCATTTAATCCTTCAGTGAAAACCTTTTTTCATTTGTTTTAGCCTTTTCCTTTCTAATGCCGTTGTATTTTTTACTGCTTTTGCCGTGATCTCCGCCATTCGTCCGATCGCTTTTCTGATCACTTCCTCTGATCAGTTTACTTTCGCCCGTCCTTCCGTTCGTTTGATCGCTTTTCTGATCACTTCCTCTGATCAGTCCACTTTCGCCCGTCCTTCCGTTCGTCCGATCGCTTTTTGATCACTTCCTCTGATCAGCCAACTTTCGCCCGTCCCTCCGTTCTTCCGATCACTTCTGATTACTTCCTCTGATCAGTCAACTTTCGCCCGTCCTTCCGTTCGTCCGATTGCTTTTTTGATCACTTCCTCTGATCAGTAAACTTTCGCCCGTCCCGCCGTCCGTCTTTCTTTTCCCCGCCCAATTCGCTTCTCTCCAATTAGTGGTGCTAATTCAGCAAACCTCAAGCAAAATGAACTGTGTACATTCCAAGCATTCACTTGCGACAATAACAACAGCAGATGTCGTCGCGTTGCGAAACGGCGAAAAGCAAAGGGACGAAACGGACGCGGAATCAATGGGAGAGGGAAACGGACGGAACGACAACGGCACCAGCAGCAACAGCAGAGAAGAAGCACTGATCAGACTGATCAAAAGCCACATCCGACTCGGTGCCATGTGCGGCGGCATTGGCTCGTTCATTTGGCACATTCAACGGCAGGTAAAAGAGGCCATGGCACGGAGAGAGAATCATTTTAATATCCATTTGAACTGTTCAGATTTTCTACGCCCATTGTGCCAAATTGGTGGCACTGTTCGCTGTCGCCGTCGCCCACCTTCTCTTCCTCCACCCTTTTCTCGATTTGTTTTCGCGCCTCGAAAAATACGCCAGCCAATTGGACTTTAGCAGCGTGGACGCCGAACTGATCAGACAAAGTGTGCACGACTTGGCCGATGTGAGTGTTGGCACGGATTTGTCGGCTTAAGTGTCGGTTGCCGCCCAGCGGGGACACTTTTGGCATTTGTCCAAATTTTGTGGGCCTTTCCCCCGGGCCCTCTCAGCACAAGCATTTCCAGTACAAAAAGAACGTGTGGATGACCGTGGCCGTGCTGTGTGTCGGACTGTCCACCAGCTCCTTCTTCCTGTTTCTGCTGCCCTCATCGTCGCCCGTGCGCAAATGCCACGTTTATTTGGTGGGTGAGACGATGGGAAAAGGGCGGACCCAAAACAAATGAAATGGGGCAATCACCAGCAGACAGTGTCCGGGAGTCTCGACAACACCCCCCCCCCCCACTTGTCGGCTTGGCTTTGTCTTTACATTTCTTTTCTTTTTTTGCCCCCCGCGGCTGAAAAATCCGGCACTGAAACGAACACCAAAAAATACACAATTTTTCACCCTTTCCTTTGATCTGTCCAAATGATTGCTTCCGTTGCTGCTCAGATTGGCCTGGTCGACCTCGTCTCGTTCGGCTGTCTGCCCGCGCTTTTCTTCGCTCGCATTGCCATCGTTCGCCGCGTACAGTCCGAACTTGGTCTTGCGCTTGAACAGGCCCATCGGCTGAATTCGGCCGAGGCATTGATGAATGAGGTGGGCAAATGAAATTGACGAGTGGCAATAATCACTGTGGCAATGGCATTTCCCCCGGGGGTGAATCTCGGCACTTTGACTGTTTGCTTTTTCGGTCTCTTCCCTTTGTTTTTCTGATTTTGTGTCATCCATTTTCCTTTTTCTTCAGATTAAATGCTCAATTCATCCGCGCGAGAAGTTGCCCTTCTGTTCCGAGCTGATCCTCCGTGCGCTGATCACCAACGACCTGGTCAAATTTCTGCTCGTTTTGTGTGCCATCACTTTGGCTTATTTGGCGGTGGCTTATCTCATCTATTGGTCAGTGGAAGCGCAGTCTGACCAAAATGCCAAAAAAGGCGATCAGAAAAAAAAGCAGAGAATGTTGGCAACACAATCCCCACTACACCAAATATGCCATTATCCCATATGATTCCCCCACCCCTTTCTCCCTCAGGTGTATTAAGCATTGGATCCCCCATTCCTCCACCGTCTCTCCCCCGCTGTGCCATCCCTCGGCCATTGGTGTCACAAATGCCAAACTCTGCTGCCCATGCCTCGCGCCCCAACTGATCGCCAATTCGTCGTCCGACCGATGGAAGAAGCGATGCTCCATTCTCAAAGGTGCTTTTCGTCTGATCACTCATTTTTGATCAAAAATCTCTCCCCCAGGCGGTGCCATTGGCTATTCGCCGCTCGGCGCTGTCCCCAGCCGTCGTTCGTCCGCCTTTGTCCCCTCGCCCAAACGCTTCGCTTTCGTTGCGCCGCCCCCGGCAGCCGCGTCGGCACTGACTTTGGTGATGCCAAATCCGTTGGCCATCCCTTCCGAGCAGTGTTCGCCCGTCTCCTCCACTTCCACGGCATTGGCATCGGTGGCGGACGAACGAATCCCAGCGGAACCGAAGCCAACGACGGCACAAACGCAACAAAGCAGCAAAAACGAAGAATAATGCCAAACGAAGCAAATGGCAAAGCAAATGGCGAAAGGGAAATTGGGGGAAGGCATTTCCGCCATTTTGACGCTTAATTTATTCATTTTCGCGCATTTCGATGGCACTTTTTTTGCCATGTCTTTTCTCCGCTGTCCGACCGATTCATTCATTCTTCGCTTTCCCAGCAAATTTTGTTGTCCTTCCATTCCAATTTCGCTGCAATACCTTCGACTTTCATTTGATTACTTCCGTACTCAATTTTCCTTCCCCCAATTTCGTACTCAATTCTCCCGCCCCAAAATGGCATTTTTCTTTCCTCTGCTTTCTCGGCACCCCCACAAAGTGTCCAAGCCACGAAATGTCCAAAAGAGTAAAAACCCACGAAATGTCCAAAATTTTTCAAAATTTATAAAAACAAAATGAGTCTAATTTAGGATTTTTAGGGTTTTCGGGGTCGCTGAATACGAATATACCCTTTATATTACCCCTTGCCTAACCTTAGGCCCATCTGAATAATAAAAAACTCAAATTCGAGACTTGGACATTTCGTGGGTCAGCGGCCCCAAAATGCGTTTCTTTCTGTTTGTCTGTTTCTCTGCCCCAATTTCGTCTCACAGATGGCCATAGAATGAGAAAAGGGCATTTTGTCATCTGATTTGCCAATGCCTCTGATCAGTGAAGGGATTAATTAGTTGGCTAATTGGATTTCGTTTTTGGAGAGCAAATTTATTTATTTTTTTTGGCTTTGGTGGCCAATTCCGTGATTCGAATTTTCTCTCATTTTTATTTGTTTATTTTGTTTTTTTGCTTTTCGATTCTCAAAAGTCCAACGCGTGTGCTTTTCCTTACCTCTGCCATTTCTAAGGATATATTTTTTCAAAGGTAACTCAACTGATCAATCTTCGTCGTTAATTGTTCATTAATTATTGTTTTATATTTATACAAATTGTTTTCCTTTTTTGGTGATCATTTTAATTTATTCTTCCCATTTTAAATCGAATTCGAAAAATTATTATTTTTATTTATTTATTTTACTTTAATTTATTAAATTGAATTGTTTCTTCTCTCCTCCAAATTTCTCATTTTTGTTTTTCAAAGGGCGAAATTCGTGCAAAATGTACAGAGGCCAACATTTGTCGCAAATGTTTTTCTTTTTTTTTCCATTTCATTTCATTCGTTTTTCTTCAGAAGGCCAAGTTAATGTAATAAGTTTTGTATCAAAATTGTTTTAATTTAATTAATTATTAATTTAAATGTTATTTTTATTTGTCCGTTAATTTTTTCTATTTTCGTCAAAAAAATCATCTCAATAATTGCTTTAAACATTTTTCCACTGTGTAAAATGTTCCTTAGTAGAGACCGGAAATTTCAAATTTGCGGATCCCGCTGCAGGATTGGAATCCAAAATTTTTTGCGGGACGGGATCCAACGGGATTAATCCCGCATTTAAAATTTGCG
Organism: Heterodera glycines; assembly: GCA_004148225.2. NCBI lineage: Eukaryota > Metazoa > Nematoda > Chromadorea > Rhabditida > Heteroderidae > Heterodera > Heterodera glycines. The sequence goes on along the minus strand of CP049709.1, from coordinate 10,504,785 downwards.
GGATCTCGCGCGGGATTTTGGAAATTTTGAAAAAATGTCAATTAAATTTAAAAAATTTCCAAAAAACAAAATACCTGTCATTTTGAAAAAGAATGCGGGATGCATTAAAAGGGGTTGTGAAGATCATTATTGGTCCCGAAATTTTTTAATTTTATTTTTTTATCTTAAAATTTTATAACACTTTTCTAGGGGTGTTTTGAGGCGCTGAGCACGAATCCGGCCTCCATTTCGACCAATTCCGAATCCCTAACCCGAACTCGAACATTTTCGGGAATAAAATTTAAACATTTTTAAAAATTTATTTTAAAACATTGTTTTTAGTGTTTTCAGTGTTGTTAACTTTAGACAAAAACCATTTCAAATCCAAAAAATGGTCATTCTGTAAAGATACGAACATAAAAATAAATTTTGATAATTTTGAATTTTTGATTTTTTGTTCGAGTTCGGGTCCGGTATTCAAAATTGGCCAAAATGAATGGCAGATTCGTGATCAGCAACCCCGAAAAGACTAAGAACCATGTTTTAAAAGAAATTTTAAAAAATGTTTAAATTTGATTCCCGAAAAATGTTCGAGTTCGGGTTAGGGATTCGGAATTGTTCGAAATGGAGGCCGAATTCGTGCTCAGCGCCTCAAAACACCCCTAGAAAAGTGTTAAAAATTTTAAGATAAAAAAATAAAATTAAAAACTGTTAATGGTCCATAAATTTGACTTTTGTTCCTTTTCAAAACCGCTTTTTTTCGGCGCGATTTTCCAAAAAACTAGGAACAGAGGGGTCCAGTGGTGCCCATCAGGGATGGCATTCCGAGGCCCCAAAAATTTTCGCAAATCGGAATTCCGAGGCCCAAAAATTTTTCGGAAGTCGGAAATCGGAATTCCGACCCCAAAAACGTCGGAAATCGGAAATTTTTCAAAAAACATAAAACATAATAAAAATTTTCTAAATATTTTAATAGGCTAAATTTTAAATTCTTAACCAAGTAAAAGGTGACTCAAAAATTTTTTGATCTATTTAAAAGCATATTTGCTTTAAAAAATTATTCAATGATTTTCATCAAAAATTTTACCTTTTTTTTGCGGCGCGTTTTTTCAAAATTTTTTAAACATGGCGGGGGAGGTCCGGTGGTGCCGATAGGCGCCGCCGGGGAAAATTTTTATAATTTTAATGCAAATTCTTAACAAATTTTGTCCAAAAAATGACCAAATTTAGCGATTTGAGGCAAAAATTTCTCAAGAAAAATAAGATTTTAGGGTCCGGCGGTGCCGACAGGCGCCACCGGGAAATTTTTGAAAATTTCAGTGCAATTTATTAACAAAATTTGTAAAAAATTGTTCAATCGAGAGCTTAGTCTCGGGAATTTATAAATACAAGAAAAGAGCAAATATTTGCATTACGAAAAAAATTTCAATGAAAAAAACCTGAATTCATCATTTTTCGCGTATATTCAACAGTAATTTTTTGTCTATTGCTTTTATCCAGGCATTTTTCTATACAAAAACTTCAGTGAACTTTAAGCTCTCGCTTGATACCAAGAATGTAAGTTTTGACCAAGTAAGAAAAAAGTTATGGCTTAAGAAACCGAGGTTGGTCATTGATTGGACGCGCAAGTCGATTGGACGCGTAAACTGCATTAGAGCCATAAGCCGAGCGATGGAGCTAATTATATTTTAATAATAATGTGAACATCAAAAATAAAGTGAAGCTGAACAGCAAACGGAAACGAGAGTTCAATGTTTTGCTTATGCAAAGGAATTTGTAACCAAATTCATTAATGGTAATTATTAAATAACTAGCGGGGTCAGCGCCTTCGGCGCATCCCCCGCTAGGCAGTACGATTGTGTTATAGAATTATGAATGATAAAATCGACTGGCTCGGCCGCTTCGCGGCCTCGCATCATTTTCTTGGCTTTTTCTCCAATCTCTGGGACTCAACCCACAAGCAATTCAATCTTTGGGACTCAATTCTCCGGCATTCCAAACGCTGGGACTCAAATCTCCGGCATTCCAAACACTGGGACTCAAATCTGCGGCATTCTAAACACTGGGACTCAACCCACCAACTTTCAATGACATTCCAATCTCTAGGACTCAACCCACCAGCATTTCAATCTCTGGGACTCAATTCTCCTGCATTTCAATCACTGGCACTCAACCCACCAGCATTTCAATCACTGGGACTCAATTCTCCTGCATTTCAATCACTGGCACTCAACCCACCAGCATTTCAATCACTGGGACTCAATTCTCCTGCATTTCAATCACTGGGACTCAACCCAACAGCATTTCAATCACTGGGACTCAACCCAACAGCATTCTAATCACTGGGACTCAATTCTCCTGCATTTCAATCACTGGGACTCAACCCACCAACATTTCAATCACTGGCACTCAACCCAACAGCATTTCAATCACTGGGACTCAACCCAACAGCATTTCAATCACTGGGACTCAACCCAATAGCATTTCAATCACTGGGACTCAACCCACCAGCATTTTCAATGGGACTCAACCCACCAGCATTCCAATCACTGGGACTCAATTCTCCTGCATTTCAATCACTGGGACTCAACCCACCAGCATTTCAATCACCGGGACTCAACCCACCAGCATTTCAATGGGACTCAACCCACCAGCATTTCAATCACTGGGACTCAACCCACCAACATTTCAATCACTGGGACTCAACCCAACAGCATTTCAATCACTGGGACTCAACCCAACAGCATTTCAATCACTGGGACTCAATAGCTTTTTACACTAAACTGACCAAACAAAAAAGCAAAACAAACATTTCATTTTAAAAATCATTATTCAACAATGTGCTATCTCTAAAACATGAAAGACACAGTAGTGTGCATCTCAAACCAATACATTTTTTAAAAAACTTGACAAATTTCAGTTCTGTGTCTCATGGATGAGAGGCACAATAGTGTACATCTCAAACAATATATTTTAAAAACTTGGACAAAATTTCACACTTCTGTGGGTTTACAAAACTTTTAGTGTACATCGCAAAACAATTCACTAACAAAGAATTCTTTTGACAAAAGTTCACACTCTGTGGGTTTCTAAAACTTGGTAGGCACATTAGTGTGGATCTCAAAACAATTCTAATAATTACATATAACAGGTAATGTGATTGACTAACATAAGCCACACACCACACTAATGAATTTTCTAACCAATAATAACAAATAATTCATTTAATAAATTCAACATTTTTCTGACAAATCAACAATTTTAAAGCGGAATTACAAAATGAAAATTATATCCGTATTTGATAATGTGTGAGGATCACAAATATAATTAAATAACAATAACGAACAAAATATCAAAAATCAAACATAAAATACGTAATCGAAAAACTATGAGTCACAAATCAAATCTAAGCAACGGACAACAAACGAAATACTACCCATTTTTTTGCGACTTCTTAATTGGCTCCAAAGTTTTCCGAACTACGACGTTTAATTGGTGTCGTCAAAATCGCCTCAAGATTAACGCGCCCAGCACCAATTTTAACGGATGAAATCTCGCAATGGAGCTGAAGGCATTCATCTATGATAATAAAAAAACTTGAAAACTCAAATTAAAACCAAAGGTAATGCCGACACAATTACAATTACCTTCAACTTTCACAAAAAATTTTTGAAGTTCGATCTGTGTGTTCTTAACGCATGAACCAAGACGTTCTACCAATTCTTCGCCATTGACGTACAAATCAGCCCTCATTCCTTTCTTGTCCGCAACGACTGCAGCGAAATGTTTCCCGACTGGCGAAAACGATGAAGCGAGAGCACAATTCATTGCTTTAAAAAATTAAAAGTCAAAAACATTTATTTATCTCTCACACAAAAGTCACAGAACAAATCACTAATGCTTTATCAAAAGCATGACACACATTTGTGTCTCACACGAAAGTCACAGAACAAACCACTAATGCTTTATCAAAAGCATGACACACATTAGTGTCTCACACGAAAGTCACAGAACAAACCACTAATGCTTTATCAAACGCATGACACACATTAGTGTCTCACACGAAAGTCACAGAACAAACCACTAATGTTTTATCAAAAGCATGACACACATTAGTGTCTCACACGAAAGTCACAGAACAAACCACTAATGTTTTATCAAAAGCATGACACACATTAGTGTCTCACACGAAAGTCATACAACAAACACTAATGCTTTATCAAAAGCATGACACACATTATTGTGTCACACGAAAGTCACACAACAAACACTAATGCTTTATCAAAAGCATGACACACATTATTGTGTCACACGAAAGTCACACAACAAACACTAATGCTTTATCAAAAGCATGACACACATTATTGTGTCACAGGAAAGTCACACAACAAACACTAATGCTTTATCAAAAGCATGACACACATTATTGTGTCACACGAAAGTCACACAACAAACACTAATGCTTTATCAAAAGCATGACACACATTATTGTGTCACAGGAAAGTCACACAACAAACACTAATGCTTTATCAAAAGCATGACACACATTATTGTGTCACAGGAAAGTCACACAACAAACACTAATGCTTTATCAAAAGCATGACACACATTATTGTGTCACAGGAAAGTCACACAACAAACACTAATGCTTTATCAAAAGCATGACACACATTATTGTGTCACATGAAAGTCACACAACAAACACTAATGTTTATCAAAAGCACGAAGAGTATATTATTGCTTTATAAACACTTTTACAAACCAAGTAATATATTATAAATTAATAAAAAAATTAAAACTCACAATAAATGCAACCCGAAGTCAATTTCTCAAATGAATCCGCAGTCGCAATGGCACATTGAATCACCTCCATTCTTGTGAAAGTCATCACCACAAATTCATAATCCAGTGGCGTAACGTAAATTGTCTTTCCATCGAAACGCTCTTGAAAGCGTTGAGCTTTCAGCATGTAAAATTTGACGACCTGTATTTAGTAAGGTAAGCATCTGTAAATAGAAACAGCAAACTTACAATTCCAAGGGAACAAATTTTTGAAAATTTGGACGACACGCTCTTAAATTCTGTGAGAACAACATTCTCCCCAGAAGCACACGCCAACAAAGCCGTCAACTTCTTCTCAGACGGTAAAATGCTTACAATCTGCCCACAAAAAGACCTTAACAATTTTACTTAAAACAAATTACTAATTCAAGCACTTACGCAAGCTGAGTGCCACATGGTGTGGCTTTGAGCTCTTCCAGAGTCGTAAGCATGGCAACAGGCTGGCACCAGATTTGAAAAAACCGAACCGGTAGAAAAAATGATCCGTAGCGGCAGAAAAACAACGATAAATTGTTTAGTCACCAGATTTTTGACCAAACTGGTAGAAAAAATGAGCCGTATCGGCAGAAAAACAATTCTAAAATAAAACAAAAATTAAAGTAGATATATGAAATAATGTGTATACAACAAAAATAAATACTTTTTCTAACCAATACATAACCATAAAATTTTACGACAAACAGACTTTGAATTTAAAAAGCAATATTAAACCTTTAAATTAAACAATGAAAGACAAAAACAAAAAATTAAAATGATGAATGGAGGTGAGGACGATTTTGGCGTTATATTTGAACATACACAAAAAAGCGAATAAATGACTAAGAATGTTTTTTGCAAAACAAACTGAAAAATCAAAATCAAACATTTCCATTTTTCAAATCATTTTTTAACGCAAAAAAAAAACAAACATTTCCATTTTTCAAATGCTTTTTTAACGCAAAACAAAACAAAAACATTTTCAATTTTCAAATGCATTTTTAACGCAAAAACAAAACCAAAACATTTCAAATGCATTTTTAACGCAAAACGAATACAAAACGCCACGCCAATTCAAAGCATGGCGGATACAGACACTCAACTTTATTAAATAGGATTAACCCCCAGATAAGAACCCAATTAGTGAAATTTTGATAAAAAAAACAAGGAAATTCAATTGACATCCATCCATTTGCTGGAAGGGAAACCCAATCACTCTGTAAAATTCCAACGCTCACAAACTCCCAACTCCGATCACTAATTGCGTAATTATGGGCGGACATCGCCCCTTCCGCGACTAATTAACGCCCTCCCTTTATTAACCCCTCGGGGCGCTTTGCTCACATGTCGGACTGTGGCAGCAGACAAATGGGAGAGAGTAACAAAAACAACACTAACAACTGACGCCTGTCGCATCGCAGGCCTTTTTTGTCGTTTGCACCGCATTTAGCCCTCGTGTTAAAAAATCAATTTTATAAACCGAACATTCATACACAAAAACAGGAGTAAATATAGAGTCATCAGCAAAACCCATTAAAAAAGATTTTCAAAATATCATTTGCGTCCATTTGGATGTTTGTGGCCCTAAAGAGGGCCGTTTGGGATTGTTATTTCAAATAATTTCCAAATTTATTCAAACAAAAGAAAATGCAAAAGCAAGTTTTTCGAAAAGCATATCCGTCCATTTGGATGTTTGTGGCCCTAAAGAGGGCCGTTTGGGATTGTTTTTGGTTGAAGTTCTCTTCCGTCACCGTTCTGCTCAGCCACCAAAACCGTACAAAGTTCGGCCCTGACGTTTCAGCGCGTAAACGACATCCATCGCAGTGACTGTCTTCCGCTTCGCGTGCTCGCAGTAAGTAACCTAAGAAAAGAAAAATTGGTAAAATATGGGCTCTACTGCATTTTACGCGTCCAATCGACTTTTACGCGTCCAATCACAGTTTGCGCGTCCAATCAAAAGTTTACGCGTCCAATCAAAAGTTTACGCGTCCAATCAAAAATTTATGTGTCCAATCAATTATTATAAATTATTTAATTATTTAAAATATTGGAATTAAATGCTTAAATGTCAAAATGAAGACTTTGATTAATACAGCGAAAAGATGATTAGACAGGGTATTGAATACGTATTTCTTCGAGAATTTGCTGAAAAATTTTTTCGTTATTGTTAGATCCGAAACATATTGAAGTCATTTGTTGGCCAAATTGTTAATAAAAAATCACAAAAAATTTTGATATCAGAGGTTATCGAAACCAAAATAAGCACGCACAAATTAGTCTCTCTATTATTAAATTTTATAACAATTGATTGAATGCGTATATACCTATCGATACTTTGGTAATAAGTGATCAATGACGGATTACGTTTTTAATATTTAAATTATTATTTATTTTTGCAATGGTTGGTACCTTATGTCAAAAGGATGTTCGAATTAGGAAAATTTTGATTGGACACATAAATTTTTGATTGGACGCGTAAAAGTCGATTGGACGCGTAAACTTTTGATTGGACGCGTAAAATGCAGTAGAGCCAAAATATGTACTTAAGTTAGGGTTTGCTCCATCCCATCCCTATTTTTCGAGAAATTTAGTCACAAAAAGCATTTCATAGAATTTCCGGGATTCAACCACACTCAGACACCTAATTGGACCAATCCCTAACAAAAAAAAGATATTCACCGCGTCACGGATGACATTCTCCAAGAACACCTTCAGCACTGAGCGAGTCTCCTCGTAGATCAGGCCGGAAATGCGCTTGACGCCCCCACGACGAGCCAAACGGCGGATGGCCGGCTTGGTGATGCCCTGGATGTTGTCACGGAGCACCTGAGAAAATGGGGAGACCAATTAGACCTTGAAAAGCACGCTTAAACAAAGCAATATTAAAAAATTATTAATTAAAATCACAAAATTAGTCCCAATTCCGCCCACTCACTTTTCGGTGGCGCTTTGCGCCTCCCTTCCCGAGTCCTTTGCCTCCCTTTCCTCGTCCGGACATATTTAGCACAGTTTAGTTGAATGGAAAGCAGACAGAAAACGAATGAAAGAAGGAAAGTGAAGCGAATGCAGCGCTTGGCGTCCGTTTTATGCAAGGGAAAAGCGCGGGAAGCGAAGTGCAGGCACACGGCGATGACTTTTCGTGTCGATAATAAAGCATTTGAAAAAGGGCGCTCCCCGTCTTTTTCTCTAACTCATCGGTTCTCTCTCAATTCCTTTCTCTGCGCTCCTTTTCAACTTGCTTAGTGTCTGCCTTTGGGTGGGCGTTCCCTCTCCAAATGGCACATAAAAGGGACGCCTTTCAGCCCATTCCCCACTTTCGCCATTTGAAAGCAACGCATTTGTTTCACTCAGCGCACATTTCTCTCTCTCCAATTTCTTCTCTTCTTTCACAACAACAAAATGCCACCAAAACCATCCGGCAAAGGGGCGAAGAAAGCGGTGAAGTCCACCAAAGCGGTGCGAACGGGCGACAAGAAGAGGCGTAAGGCTCGCAAGGAGTCGTACTCTGTGAGTTCGGAATTCGGGGGAATTTTCAGTGCCGAGGGTTTCTTTTCAACAGCGTTTTGTGAAATTATAGTTAAAAATGGAGAATATAATGTAAAAAAAGGGGAACCGGCCACTTCGGCGCGGACCATTTCGGCGCCGATTCAAATAACTTTTATTTTTATTATCATTCGATAGCTCTTGAGATTCTCTATTAGCCTGCAAAATTTCAAAAAATTTCATCTGTTTACAAAAAAGTTATGGCAAAAAACTGACTTTTTCTTGGCTTTTTCGGCGCCGCGTGCCATAACTTTTTTATTGTTGAATCATTAATTTCTATTTTGGCATGTAAATATAGAGCACACATAGAGCTTTCAAATGATGCCAGAATGGCTAAAGTTGACTGACAAATAAAAAAGTTATAGCATTTCAAAATTTGCGGCGCCGAAATGGTCCGCGCCGAAGTGACCCCGACCCAAAAAAAGTACTTACGGTATTCTTGTCCCCTTCCAAGGTGTACATCTACCGCGTGCTGAAGCAGGTTCACCCGGACACCGGCATCTCCTCCAAGGCGATGTCCATCATGAACTCGTAAGACATTTTCAAAAGTTAACGATCACTCATGAATTTTGCTTGTCAGGTTCGTCAACGACGTTTTCGAGCGCATTGCCGCGGAAGCCTCTCGTCTGGCCCACTACAACAAGCGATCGACCATCTCTTCGCGCGAAATCCAAACGGCCGTCCGTCTGATTCTGCCTGGCGAGTTGGCCAAGCACGCCGTGTCGGAGGGGACCAAGGCGGTGACGAAGTACACCTCGTCAAAGTGATGATGTGACTGCGATGAAATGAAACCAAAATTATCCCAAACGGCCCTCTTTAGGGCCACAAGCACCCAAATGGACGGATATGCTTTTCGAAAAACTTGCTTTTGCATTTTCTTTTGTTTCAATAAATTTGGAAATTATTGAAATTCTTCTTTGGGTATTCCTCTTGCATTTTTTGAGTTGGGGTGGGGGCGAAGGTTGTTCGAATTCCAAAACTAAACGGCCTGACTCTATATTTACTCCTGTTTTTGTGTATGAATGTTCGGTTTATAAAATTTGATTTTTTAACACGAGGGCTAAATGCGGTGCAAACGACAAAAAAGGCCTGCGATGCGACGGCGATGTCCGCCCATAATTACGCAATTAGTGATCGGAATTGGGAGTTTGTGAGCGTTGGAATTTGACAGAGTGATTGGGTTTCCCTTCCAGCAAATGGATGGATGTCAATTGAATTTCCTTGTTTTTTTGTCAAAATTTCACTAATTAGGTTCTTATCTGGGGGTTAATTATTTAATAATTACCATTAATGAATTTGGTTACAAATTCCTTTGCATAAGCAAAACATTGAACTCTCGTTTCCGTTTGCTGTTCAGCTTCACTTTATTTTTGATGTTCACATTATTATTAAAATATAATTAGCTCCATCGCTCGGCTTATGGCTCTAATGCAGTTTACGCGTCCAATCGACTTGCGCGTCCAATCAATGACCAACCTCGGTTTCTTAAGCCATAACTTTTTTCTTACTTGGTCAAAACTTACATTCTTGGTATCAATCGAGAGCTTAAAGTCTCGGGAATTTATAAATACAAGAAAAGAGCAAATATTTGCATTACGAAAAAAATTACAATGAAAAAAACCTGAATTCATCATTTTTCGCGTATATTCAACAGTAATTTTTTGTCTATTGCTTTTATCCAGGCATTTTTCTATACAAAAACTTCAGTGAACTTTAAGCTCTCGATTGATACCAAGAATGTAAGTTTTGACCAAGTAAGAAAAAAGTTATGGCTTAAGAAACCGAGGTTGGTCATTGATTGGACGCGCAAAAGTCGATTGGACGCGTAAACTGCATTAGAGCCGTCGGAATTCCGTGCCATCCCTGGTGCCCATGGCACCGCCGAGAAATTTTTTGAAAATTTAATGCGATTTGTTAACAGATTTTGTCTAAAGATCCCGCACAAAAAAATCAAATTTGCTGGTCCCGCTGCGGGATTGGAACTCAAAATTCTTTGCGGGACGGGATCCCGCGGGATCATAGATTTTCTAATAGCGCTATATTTCTGTAATTTGTATTACATATTACTATTGCTTTAATTTTTGTTTTACAATTAGATAACAAAGAGGAAGAAAATAAAAAATTACAAAGAGTAGTTTCAAAAAATGAAGTTTGACATTTTAAAAACAAATAAAAATAAATTGTTGCTTTTGCTAGTAATATTAATATTTAAGTATCTAATTAACAATAATATATTAAAATTCTTTTAATCTTTTTGATAAAAATACCCAGATACGCAGCCCTAATCATCTCATTAAGTGCTTTTCATTTGTTTTATTATTTTGTTACAAATCTTCAGAAATAACAACAGTGAAATGGGTGAAAAAAAAATAAACAATAACAAAAAGTTTCGGCACCACGTCGCCTCGTTGTCTGTCCTCAGTCTGTCCGTTCACTTCACATCCTTTCGATGGGCTCAATGCCGAGCAAACGCATGCCTTCGCCTAGCACTTTTTTGGCAGCAGAGAAAAGCATCAGACGCGGCAGTGCCACCGCAATTGTTTCGTCCTGCACCCGAAGGGCGGCCATCGCTGTGCCAATTTCGTTGCACAGTTTAAGCTGAAAGTGTGGCACGACGCGTGTTTTTATTGGAAAAGCATTGGCAGAGGTTGGACTCGAGTCCGTCATCACCGACCAAGTAAATGGCCACCGGATTCGGGTCCATCTTCTTCATCGCGGTCAGCACCACCGTGTCGAACTCCTGAATGCGCCGAGCCAACTTCTGTCCCGGCTCCCGCATTTCCATGTTCAGTTTCCATTCTCCGTCCGCGTTCAATGCGCGGATGCGTTCCATGTGCTCGTGGTGGGCGTGCTCCAGCGAACAGAGCCGACTGAACTTCTCCTGAAACGGCACCATGAGAGTGTGCATAGCACTTTCGGAGATAGCCCCGAAATGATTCGAGTAGAGACTCTCGAGGAGACCCTGGGGGGACGTACATGGAGCAGCAAAGCGTTGGTGCCACCCGGACGAAAAGAGTTGCGAAAAGAGAAAGTGAAGTGACTGTTTCGATGACGGAAGACAATCTGAACGAACGGAGGGACTCAAACGCATTGTCCAGCCAAAAGTCACGGACGGATTGGGCCAATTAACCCAATCAAGCAAATTCACTAACATTTGGGGACCATTCACACAACTTTTAGCATCGATCGAAGGGCCACCCGTTAACATATCAATAAAAGTCTCCCACATATTCCAACGGTGCTAACACCTCAAAGAGCAGCGTCGACTCGGCCAACCGTCGGCAAATTGTGCCCAATTCGGCCGGCTCCGCGCGCATCGTCGGCGACGCGTGCACATACGCATCCGCCTCGCGCGCGCCCTGGTCAATCAGAAAGTCCACCGAGTCGTTTTTGCCATTGCGCGTGGACAGGCCGATGATGCGACCGGAAAGAAATACAAATTTAAATATTGACCAATAAAAGGCGCCGTTTAAATGTTACAATTAGACAAATATTGAATTTTGTAAAGTTGACGGAAAACAAAAAAGATTTATTGTTTTTTTAAATAAAAACCGAAAGAGACGTGTTCCATTCGGTCCGCCAAGTCGTCGTCGCCACGGACGCGCAGCAAAAGTCGCAATTGGTTGAAGTGATTGGTCTACGAAAAGGAATAATAAAACACATTTATTAGAAGCCAATGAATGAATGACCTGGCCATAGTCCACCAAATAGAAATATTTGTCCGCGTTGTAAAGACGATGTCGCGCATAAATGGAAGCCAAATCTCTGAAAAGGGGAAACAAACGCCGATAAAACAATTAATAACTTGGATTGTGAAAACACAAAGAAAAAAAGCCGGTGGTGCAACCATCGAAAATTTTGTGAATTTTTTTCCGATGGCCCTTAAGATACCATTGATTCGCGGGAAATCTAAGGAAAAATTGCAGAATTTCGGGGGATTTGAAGGTTGTAGTTGTAGGTCCAACTCCCCCCCCCCCCCCTCGGTTAAGTCCCCCGTCGGACTTCGTTGATAGTGAAGCCCTCCGTCCACCCCATCAGAGGGCGGTGACCCACCTGTTCATGTACAGGTTGAGTCCGTCGCCTTTGCGCAGAGTGATCTTTTCCCTGCCTAAGCCAACCTCCGGCTGACAGACGGCCCACAATTCTACGAGAGAAATTCGGTGATTATTTTAATCGAGAAAAATTCGAATGCCAACCGTCCCGGGTGAGTCGGCAGAGACCGGACTGAATCATTTCGTCGGTCAGACGGGCGCCCTCCACCACGTGGTACGACTCGGCATCCCATCGGTCAAATTTAGTACCGAAACGAGCATAGAAATCCTGAAACAAATGAGCAAACACAGAGATCCGAATTTGGCAATTCCACCTCCAAATAGGCCACTGATGAGTCGCGGAAGTCACGCCAAAGGCCAAACGCTTCGCGCAATTTGTCATCGGTTTGAATTTGTGCCTAAAGGCGGAGGAATTGGGGGGGGGGGAAGAGAAAGAGAGATTTGGAAAATGAAATTCGAAATAGCAAAAAAAGTTTGAAAATCGAAGAATAATTCCAATGAACATTTTTGCCTTTGCTTTAACATAAACTGACCAAATTGACGTCGTCCACTGTCGCCGCACCGGTGCTGATCATATGGCGCTCCATGTTCAGCTGAAAATAATTTTTGGTTTGTCTCATCCTAAATTACACGTCCGCCCTATTAAAAATGTCAATATTACGTTCAGATTGAAAATGGTCTTAATCGCTGCCATATAGCTTTTTGACCTGTAATTGTCGGGCCTTCTGGTCAAATGCCGAGTTGGTCAGTTTCAGCCGATTCGCTGCCACATAAGCGTCGGTGAGCAGTTGGACCTGAAAATTGAAATTCGGCGTAAAAAAGTGCCATCACCCCCCATTACAAATGCAGCTTATGTTTTCCCCGAAAATTTTAATTTTAACATTTTGAAATTTCCTTAATTTTTTTATTGAAATCTGAATTCGAAAAGAAAGGGAATCCATTGGAGAAAAATGCCGTTTTTTCGTGCCCATTTCGTACCCTTTTCCGCGCGCTCATCGCCGCCCATTCGTCCGCCATTGGTCGTGCCATTCGCCCATCCATGCCGTCCATCACTTCCATCCAATAAACTGTCAGCAGTCCAAACTGATGGCCCCAATCGCCCAAATAATTGAGAGAGACCACCTTTAGGACGGGGCAAAAATGTAATTTTATATCGGATTAATGAATAATTTTTAACAGTGTAATCAAAATTGTATCCTGCTGGGTCTGTCAATTGTAAGTGACTGACTTTTACAATCATTTTTTTGAGAAAATGAATTAAAACAATCTATGGCAAATTCGAGGGCACCATAATCCCATTCCCCGACTTGTTCAAGAAAGAGACCAGCTACAATTGGGCACAAAAAGCACTGACCTCGTGCCCGGCATGGCGGAAAATGCGCTGCATAAAATCACCGTAGCAGGTCGACCTGGAAAAGCAAAAGCAGTGCCAATGTTCCACTTCTCAATCAGTCAAATTCAAAAGCCCTAAACAATTCGACCCCCCCCCCCCTCCTTACTCACCTCAAATGGCCCATGTGAAATGTCTTGGCAATGTTCGGAGAGGAAAAGTCGATGACAATCCGCTGCTTCGTAATGCTGTATTTGGACAACAGTTCCGCGACCAAGTCCTGGCTGAACATTATGCGACGGAAGGCGGCCAAAAGCATTTCGGCAAAATGCCAAAGAAATTTATTATGAAAACCGAAAAAAATAAATACAAAAGCCAAAAAATCACAAACAAATAAATGAAAAAGGGATTGGATAAATAGCCAAACAAGCAAATAAAAATATTAATTGGTCTGTCCGGCATTTTCATTAATTTGTAAATAAATCTCAGGGATTCTAGCCCGCACACAGAAAAAACCCCTTGAACTCGTAACAAATGATGGACCGGCCAATGACGGATCACAGCGGAAAGGGCAATTCTCAATTTCCTCATTTCTGTTGCCCGGACACAAAGTCAATGGCCACACTGTTGATACAGTATCTCTGCCCACCGTCGGCCGGCGGTCCGTCATCTTATTGTTAGGTTTTGATGAATTTGCAAATGTTTAACGGATAGTTTACAATTTCGTAGTAATAAAACTCACCGAATACATGGCCCAAATGTGCGTCGCATTTGGCACTAAATTATGGGAAATTTAAATGAAAAGGAAATTTAGTAATTTTTAGACATTTACCATCGAACTTCGATTCGTTGACGGCCGTACGAATTGTCGGGCAGTCGGACAATGTTTTGATCGTCCCCAATGGATTTGGAGAAGGCGGGCCATCTGCGAAAGCACAAATTTTGGAAATTCAATTCAATTTTTGACCTCTTACCCGCACCCCGAGTTGAACTTCTGCTCCGACACGAACAGAGCGGCACCACAGCACACGCAAGTGTATTTACCCCCGGCTACGAAATGTTTGTCGAATTTTCCGGTGAATGGTGCCTGTTTTTTTTATTACATTTCGGCTAATTTAATATTTAATTAAATGCGATGATTTTTCACGGTGCACTCGGCTTTGCTTTTAAGTTCTGGCAATGGCATTTCTCCCCACCCCCCCCCCCTTTTGTTGGCCCACCTCCGTGCCGGACTGCCGCGTCACTTCAAACGCCTCCGGCGACAACACTTTGCGCCATTCGTCCTCCGTCACTGCCTTTGGGTCTTTTTTAGCACCTTCAAGCCGATCAATGGCCGGCGTTTGTCCATCCCCCGCCTTTTGGTGGCACTGCCCACCGGCGGATTGTTCAGAGGACGAAGCCATAAAACAGGGAAAAGCAACTGTAGAAAAATGGGAAAGCAAATAAAACAAGAGATAACAAAGGATGGAATGGAAAATTTAGGAAACCCGCAACAGATTAACACCAAAAACGCCACTCGTGGATTCTGCCGTTTTAGATAAATGATATAACGGTAAACCTGAGTTTGAAACGAATGACCCCCCCCCCCCCCCCGCCCACGTCCGACACATAATTTAATCCAATAGAAAAGAATTGACCTGCCGGCGGAACACGAAACGCACGGCCAACCAAATGGGAAAACACCGGACGAAAAATGGTGAAAAAGTCGCTAGAACGGCTCAAAGATATACAGGAAAATGTGACTCAAGCGACAAAAGTACAAGCAAAATAAACGGTACTCATGGAGTTTAGGTCCCCCTTTTGGGTCAAATTTTTCAAAAGCGTAGACAGACAGTCAGACAGTGCACTATTTCCTTCTTTTCTTCCGCTTAGTCACTGGAGAAAGGAAGAAATAGTGCACTGTCTGACTGTCTGTCTACGTGGGGCTGTGGCGTGGGGCTGCGGCGGGTGGAAGGGTAGACAGTAAACAGCCGTGTGTTGGCTGGCAGCATTGTGTGTGGGAAAAGGGAAGTGAGAAAAATAAAGAAGGAAATAGTGCACTGTCTGACTGTCTGTCTACGCTTTTGAAAAATTTGACCCAAAAGGGGGACCTAAACTCCATGAGTACCAAATAAACAATGTAAAAAGTCCATTTATTAAAATCTTTTTGGTGTCCATTTTTATACAGAGAAAATTAATTTTCTGGGAATAAATATAGAAAAATAGTGACAAGAAATTTATGTCAATCAAAATTATGCACTCAAAAAACGAAAGAAGAAATGGGACAGGCAGAGTTGGTCATCATCATAATCAATCAGTACGGCCAGGGCAGTCCTTGGTTGCGAATTCGGTTGGCCAGCCTCAAGAAACAAAAATAAACCAAATCATGGCGTTTGGACTTACCACGAAGTTTGCGGGTCGCCGATGTTCCGCCGTNNNCGGAGAAAGGTCACTGGGCCCAACAAACCGCCGTCGGCGGAGAAAACACTGACAGCGGAGCCATCCGAAGTTGAGGCAGCAAAGGTGGAGGACGTGGAGGAAGACGGACACTGAATTTCGCCGTTGTCATTCAGCCGCTTTTGACTGGACGGACACGGCATGTCGCCGTTGCCGTCCCGAATCATTGTCAGTTGCTGTTCCTGAAATTCAAATGGAAATCAAGCAATTGGAAACAAAACAAATTTTTGTGCTTTAACCATAATTTATGACATAAAATTCGAAAAGTGTTAAAGCATGGCTGTCACCGGCGATGAGACAGTGGAGAAAAATTAAAATTTTCATTAAAAAAAGTTAATTGGGTTTATTTCCCAATTTCGTAAATTTTCCGAATTTACAAAAATTTTGAAATTGGTTGTCCAATTGTTTTTTAAAATATTCGATATTTAAAACATTCACAGCGTTTTTCTGTATATGAGTTGGAGTTGGTTCGACAGAAAATGAACGCCGCGGAAGAGGGGGGAAACGGCTGCTGAGCGGGGTGAGCACAAGCGGAGGCAACAGAAATTGCGGACGGGGAGTGGTCGGCACAAATTCCGCGGTGCTAAAATGGTGCCGGGTTTTTAAAAAATAAACGAATAAAAATAAAAGGTGGGAAGTCGAAAACATCGCCTCACAAGCCGCATTCAAACTACTTATTGTCTGTGGAATTATTGCGGGTTTTTAAAAAATAAACGAATAAAAATAAAAGGTGGGAAGTCGAAAACATCGCCTCACAACCCGCATTCAAACTACTTATTGTCTGTGGAATTATTGCAATGTTCGCTTATAAATAGATTTTTTCATAATTTTGACTTGTGATACCGGAAATTGTCGTCATCTTCGCTGTCTTTGGTCAATCCACGCTTGGCACGCTTTTCAGACGGCACAGCCATTTTCGGAGTGTTGGAACAGAGACGCGCACGTGGCTTCAGCAGACTTAAAGTTGGAAATACCTCACAATCAGTAACCATACAATTTGGAGACTCTTAAAATCAAAATAGCGTGGGTCCCAAATAATCCCCCCGTTCCCGTGATGTTCTAAAAATTCGTCGTTTACCTTTTGGTGTTCGCTTTCCGTGGCCCAATTCGCTCCACGGCGTCGCCAGTGCGAGAGTGACGAACGGTGATATTCTGAGAAAGCAAATGACATTTTTGAGAGAGAAATTCAAATAAAACTTGAAGTTCGCTGTTGGAAATTCGGAAAGGCAATTTGCATTCGCTCAGTTCGCCGCGCAATGAATCGACTTCCGCTCGGAGTTCGTTGACCAACCCTTGGCAAATTTCCAGTTGGTTCTCCAAATCCCTGAATTAAATATTTTTTTAGCATTATTCACCTTCCTCGGACACAAACTCATTTGACCCGCGCGCGCCTGGAACACTCCGGTCAGAAAGTAAATTTAAAAATTTGTCTGAAAATTCACAGGCGGCGCTTATGGTCACCTATTATTAAAAAATAAATAAAATTTGCTAGTTACCTATTTACGTTAAATAAATCAGTCGTAAATTACCCATTTTGACTCGCCATTCGCCTGTTCTGTTCTTTTAACGCTTGGTTTTCTTGCACGGCACCGTTCAATTGGTTACGGGAAGTCTCCAAATTGTTTAAAAGCATTTGCACCACTAAAATTAAATGTGATAAGCAAAAAGATGCTAAATGAAAGAATAGTTTTGTAAAATTATTTATTAATTTTCTATGTTTTTGGGAATGGAAAGACAGTGAAACGCACCTTCAAACGCATTTCTTTCGGTAAGGAGATGTTGCTGATTTTGTTTCTGCATTTCGCGCCATTCAATCACAGTTTCTTTTGTGTCGGAAGGCAATTTAGAATAAGTGTTTTTCATTGTAAGACTTTGGTAAATAGTGATTAATTTACAACAGGTATTTCTTCGCTAAATCAATTGGGTTATGTCATGTAACACATATCACTGAAAATGGAGCATAGGCTATAAAATTGCCTTTTTTGCG
>CP049709.1:10392266-10485640 GCA_004148225.2 Heterodera glycines | reverse complement strand
CGTTGGTCCGTTCGTTGACCAATTCAAATGGTTCAATTGACGTTGGCGCCGCATGAACATAATAATGAATTTCATAACTGGCAGAAGAAGAGGCTTTGGCACGGAGAAATGCCTTAACAAATGGAAAACAAAATTTATATCCAAAATCGCTGAAAAATTTTCTAAATTCTATTTGAAAATTTTTTTAAACTTTTCTGATTTTTGCTTCTTGGTAAATTTGTTTGGAAATTTTTTTTAATTTTTGTGGAGCGGGGTGGGGGAGGAACGATACGGAGGAGGGAAACCATCTGCTTCGGATCCGGCCCTTACCCCCGCCCATTTTCCATGTATGAATGTATGTGACCGAACTTCACCTCTTTGAAATTGTCGAACCAACGATCGTTTAAATTTCTGGGAAACAATCGCTTCGGTTGGCCATCGCTGCTCGGCGTTTGCAACCATTTGGACAACATTTGGTCAGCAATTGCATTTGGCCCATCATTATTGTCACCAAACATATCGTAGGATAATGGATGACCGGGACAGATGGAATTCAATTGATTGAGATCAGTGAGAATTGTGGGCGACGTGCGGTCACGCAAACAGTACAGTTGTTGAACATCACAAAAATTAATGTGACGAATGTTTGGCGCAAAAATGGGCCAAATTCCATCGACAAAAACATCCCAAATCCGCTGAACTTTAGGAATCCATAGACGCAAATTGGTGCCTCTTCTGTCGAAAATTGGCTGATTTGAATGAAGAAATGTGATGACGGAGTGATCGATGTACCTGACAGGGAATGCTTTAATGATAGGTAAGTGTCTTGAAAATGATATTTTGACCAATCAAAACCGAGCTCGTTAATAAAGTGGAAAATTCAAAATTTTTGATTTTTTGCTAATAGTTCAGATGGTATGACATTTATGTTTTTAAGATTTTAAGACTAAAATTGGGAAAAAAAATTGTATAAGGTGATACCATATGAACCACTATCGATTTTTTGTTCAAATTTTGGTTGGGATTAGATATAAAGGTGCATGAAAAACTTACGCAATTGTAAGATCTTTAAAGTGTATTTTGTTTGGCAACGGACAATCCGGCAATGGAAATCCCTCAGATTTGCTTCCGACAAAAAGTTTTGCCATCATATCAATGTCCTTTCGAATTCCGATTGGTCTCCAAAGCGTCAATTCCTTTTTGCCATCAAAATGTTTGTTCACCAACGCATCAAAACGGGGCGAAAGCAGTGCCAATTTGAGGCCGAGTTGAGCATGGTCAAAGCATGGAAGAATGTCCATCCACACGTCGTTGCACACCCAACTGAAACGAAACATGAAAAAAACAGATTGGATAAATGAAAAATTTTAATTTAATTTTAAAATTTCTTACCGTCTGTTCATTTTTGCTGCAATTAGCACACGTTGGTCTTTTTCAATTGATTGATGTCACAAAAATGCACAGAATAATTGTTTTGGAAAAACCCTTTCTAAGCAAAAAGATTATTTGAAAATTAAAAAGAATAGGTGGCCGGGCCGAAGGCGGAAAATTTACATATGTTGGTGTGTAAATGATTTTAAGGGTAATAGTTTAGATTGTAGCACACCTTTTTGACAAAATTTTTTATAAATTTTAAAATTTGTAAAACCATGTATCAGGGTTTTCGGGGTCGCTCCAGGGCAGCGCACCGATACCCTCCAAGCCAAAATCCTGGATTGTTTTGGCGCCCACATTCGGAGCCAACTCGATTTTGAAGGGAAAATACGGTAATAAAACTGTAGTCAAATAAAATAATGTTCTTTTCTTTTTGTGCTTACATACCTATGTATCACACACACATATTCATTCGTTTAACGGTACTAATTGCGTTTGGGTCCCCTTTTTGGGTCAGACAGTTAGACAGTGCACTATTTCCTTCTTTCCACTGAAGAGAAGGAAGAAATAGTGCACTGTCTGACTGTCTAACCCAAAAAGGGGACCCAAACGCAATTAGTACCCGTTTAACAGCTGCATGCAGCTGCACTTCTTTTGTTGTTAATAATTTCTCCTTTGCTTGTTTTTCTTGTGTTCATCAGTTCATTTTAAAAATGGTGAAAGAGGCTCTACTGAATGAACTATGAATCCATCAAAATTAGGAGTCCAATAAACCTAAACAATCTTTTGAACAAAAGCTTTTTCTTTTTCAAACATTCATTCATTTTTGAAAGCATAATTGTCTAAGTAAAATAATATGCCAAATTCGCAGCATTTATGCACTTTGCAAACAAAGTAAACAATTGTTGATTATTTCCGTTTTCAATTTTCAAATTCAATGTGTTAACAAACTTAGTTTATTGATAATTAAATCGGTACTTGTGGGTTTTGGACCTACACCACGAAACTCGCCTCCTATTTGTGCTAAATCCTTTTGCGTGAGGACTTTAAAGACGCAAAGTTGATTGTAGGCCCTAAACCCAAAAGTACCATTAAATCTTTTGGGCTCATATAAAGTGCATAGAACGTAAAGTTTTCTTTCGTTTTCTCCTAAATAACCAAATTTGTGTTAGGTGAACTTTACCGTTGATGAAATTCATTCTCTTATAGACAAGAAAAGAACATCCGAAAGATGTTGGTTATTGCCCACGTTGACCATGGCAAATCGACACTTACCGACTCACAGGTGTCCAAAGTTGGCATTATCGCTGGTGCAAAGTCTGGTGAGACGCGCTTCACTGACACACGCAAGGACGAGCAGGAACGTTGCATCGCCATCAAATCTACGTTTGTTTTTTGAATCTATTAGATTAAAACTTCTGAATTTAGTGTCATAATGAAGTTGACGGAGTTCGTCACAGCCAACCCAAAGCGGGCGTTGGGCGGGCGACGGAATGCGCCAACGACAATGTTTTTGGTTAATGCCTTTGACTTCTCCAGCGAAGTTACTGCTGCGTTGCGTGTCACTGATGGTGCTTTGGTGGTCGTCGACTGTGTGTCAGGTTTGTATTGAAAACTATGCTTCTAGTTTTTCTTTTTGTTTTCCAAATAAGCAAATTTGTGTTAGGTGAACTTTACCGTTGATGAAATTCATTCTCTTATAGACAAGAAAAGAACATCCGAAATATGTCGGTCATTGCCCGCGTTGACCATGTCAAATTGACACTCACCGACTCGCTGGTTTCCAAAGCTGGCATTATCGCTGGTGCAAAGTCTGGTGAGACGCGCTTCACTGACACTCGCAAGGACGAGCAGAAACGTTGCATCACCATCAAATCTACGTTTGTTTTTAGAGTGATAATTGTTTAAAAACTTGTAAATATATATTAAATGGGTTAGTGCGGTTGTTCAACATCGACACAATTCAATAACCACAAACAATCTGGGATGTGGGGTCCTTTTGTTGGTATTTGGAATTGGTTGCAACAATTAGCGACTCAGGAAAATCCCCGTGTACAAGTTTTCATGACATGACAAAATTTGAAAAACAAAATAGTCTCCCCTTTGGAATTTTTGGCGGTGGACCAACCGTTTTACAATGCTTTTACTTCTCTTAAAATTTAGTGTCATTTCGATGTTCTTTGAACTCGAGCGCAAGGACTTGGAGTTTGTCAAAGGCGAAAGTTTTGCGTGTCACTGACGTTGCATTGGTGGTGGTCGACTGTGTTCCAGGTTTGTCTTGAAAACTGTTTTTTGGTTAGAACACACCAACAAATTCGCGGTTGCATTTCCATATCAATTTGGCTTTTAGTTTCAATTCATATTTCTACATCCGCTCTTTAGGGTGTTTGTGTGCAAACTGAGACGGTGTTGCGTCAGGCAATTGCTGAGCGTATCAAACCCGTGCTGTTCATGAACAAGATGGACCGTGCTCTGCTCGAACTTCAACTTGGCCAAGAGGAACTGTTCCAGACTTTCCAGCGCATTGTGGAGAACATCAACGTGATCATTGCCACTTACGGAGATGATGATGGACCGATGGGTCCGATCCAAGTGGACCCGTCCATTGGCAATGTCGACTTCGGTTCTGGACTTCATGGTTGGGCTTTCACGTTGAAGCAGTTTGCGGAGATGTACGCTGACAAGTTTGGAGTCCAGGTTTGAATACAGCTTGATATTTTGATTCAAATTTGCTTATTTTTAGATTGACAAATTGATGAATAATCTGTGAGGAGATCGTCTTTTCAACATGAAAACCAAGAAATGGACCAACAACTAAGAGCCCGAGACTAAGCGAGGCTTCTGCCAATTTGTGTTGGACCCGATCTTCAAAGTGTTCGACGCTGTGATGAACATCAAAAAGGACGAAGTGGCGAAGTTGGTGAAGAAGCTGAACATCAAACTGACATTGGAGGAGAAGGAACAGGAGGGCAAACCATTGCTGAAAACGATGATGCGCAAATGTTTGCCAGCCGATGACACTATGCTTCAGGTTTGTATGGGATTAGCTCGTTTTTTTCGTCGGGGATTTCAAAATTACAGAATTCGGTTGTAAATCCTGTTTTCTTGCAGATGATTGTCATGCATTGATGTACATCTCGAAGATGGTGCCCACCTCTGACAAAGGGCGCTTCTACGCTTTCGGTTTTAACTTTGTCACAAATTTCAAATTAACTTTTATAAATTCAGGTCGTGTGTTTGCTGGCAGAGTCGCCACTTGGATGAAAGCACGTATCCAAGGACCTAATTATGTGGTCGGCAAAAAGGAGGCCCTCTACGAGAAGACCATCCAACGGTATACGTCAATTCATTTCTGTTTTTATTTAATTCAACTAATTTTTAACGAAAATTTAGCACTCAGCGGTGGCTGGTTTCCAATGGACAACCAAAGAGGCTGTGCTCTGTGATGAGAACATGCGCGGTGTCTGTTTCGACATCATGCTGCACGCCGATGCCATTCATCGTGGCGGTGGCCAAATCATTCCGACGGCGCGTCGTGTTTTCTACGCTTCGGTGTTGACGGCAAAAGTGCGTTTATCATCATACTACTGCTACCAATTTTTATAAATTTTCTCTTATTTAGCCTCGTCTGCTTGAGCCTGTCTATCTCGTGGAGATCCAATGTCCCGAAGCGGCTGTTGGTGGCATTTACGGAGTGCTGAACCTTTGCCGTGGTGTCGTCTTTGAGGAGAGTCAATTTGCCGGGACACCGATGTTCATCGTCAAGGCTGGTGGTCAAGCGATTCCGCAGTGTGTGTTCGACCATTGCTAAGTTCTCCCCTGTGATCAATTTGAATTTAACTTTACTTCGATCATTACCGTGCTTTCCATCATGAACCATTATTATTTTAATCATTTTTTGTGATTCTATTGGCTTAATGGTACCTATTCTCCTTTCCTTATTTGCAAGCGTTGCTTTTTTTATTTTTCTTTGTTTTCAAGTGCGCTCATTTAACTCTTGTTTTTTTTTGTCCTTTACAAAATGGCTCGTCGTTCCGATGTGCTCAGAAATTCGGAGCTTTTGGTATTATGTCTCTTTCCATAGTTGTTTCCATCACTTGCATAGGTCTTGCGTCGCGAGTTTGATGCGGTCGAAATTTTTGCGGCAGCCGCGGTGTTCATGCAGGAAGAAATTGCTGCTAATCACGATGTAGAGGCCGAAGTTCGAGAAAACGAACTGGACGTGGCTCTAGTCGCGCGAGGACTTCGGAACTTTTTCTGTCAGTTATACTACATTTTGTCATTTCACAATTTCTGTTTTGTAGCATTGCCACTCTTCCAATCTCTTCACTCCATCCTTGCGGTACTCGAGCGTTTTCGGCATCGTGTTCGTTATGACGTCAACAAGTCAGACGAAACTGTAATCAAAGTGCCTTTTTAACCTGTTCATTTTTTCCTTTCATTCAGGACCACCTCTTGGCAGTTGTTCGACAGATTGTTGAAAAAAACAACAACATTCTGGCTATCACTGAGGCTCATCTGAGTGTCGCGACGTAATGGACAACAATTTTTTTTCCCCAATCAATTCTATTATTATTTAGGCCAACTGTTCAAGCTCGTGTCATGTTAATGCAGAACATTTCGCGGTGTCTTTTCGTAATTGGTGTGCGCGGCGGGCCGCTCAACGACAGCTTCATGCATTTTGCTGACTTGATGAACGCGAATCCTCTTCACATTGCCCATTATTAAAATCGATCCATTTTTCTCTGTTAACTTTCAGATGAATAAATTATTCAGTAATAATAAAAAATTTTTATTTGATGGTTGAAACGTCTGTTTTATTTTACTAATTTTACGATGTTAATTAATAAGAATTTAAGCTGGTTTTATCTCTTCTGAAAAATGAGTCATCTTCGATTAGACGTTGTATGTTTATTTATGAATTCATTTTGTTTCTTTTGTTCTTTTTACAGTTCACGAATTTTAATGTCACCATTCGCTCAATTGGTTTTGACGCAAAGCAAGAGTTTCTGGAATTCCAACAAGGCAAAATATCCTTGGAAGACGTTCTGGGCATTTTCAAAACTAAAATGAGTCAGTTGTTTTATAAATTTAGTGTTAATGAAATAGTTTAGCGAAAGCGCAATCCCAAATTTCTGCGTTGAAAACTGTGCTTGGTGCTTCTCGTGAGACTGTGTTTGAAGGTACCAGGCCGGATAGGCTTGACGTTCTGGAGAGCACGGTTCGTCGCTGTCATTCTTTCCCGATAAAATTAATTGCATATAGGACTTCCTCATCGTGAAGGCTTCAGACCTCAGTGCGGACGTTGAGTCGTTTTTTTCGCTATGTGACCGGTTTGATCGTGCAAGGCACACAAATCTCCGGCCATCATTTTCTAATACATTAGCATGCAGGTCGATGATTGACTATGACTACAGGCACGTGGTCGTCACCAAATTGCAGTTGTGTGTGATAAAGTTGGGTTCGGAGTGCGAATGTGTTTCTGGAATGTTGTCGGTGCATGTGGGCGTTCTTAATTCCGGTCATCGCAGAACTATCCGTCGCACGCAAAGCGCTACCTGATTTTTTTGTCCACTTATTGTCTCTGATCATACCTATCTCTCTATGATGTATTGCTTCAATTTGTTGTTTTATTTTTTTTATGAATAAAATCATTTGACCGACTTCGAAACTTTTCCAGATAACAGTGCCGATGGTAGTAGCCCCCCTTTTCGAAAACAAAAATTTTTTTTCGAAATAAAGTCGTTTTCTAAAATGACACCACCAAACCGTTACAAAGCAGGTACTAATTGGGTTTGGGTCCGTTTTTTTGGTCGAAATTTTTCAAAGTGTAGCCAGACAGGCAGACAGTGCACTATTTCCTTCTTTTCTTCAGCATAGCCACTGGTGAGAAGGAAGAAATAGTGCACTGTCTGACTGTCTGTCTACGTGGGGCTGCGGCGGGTGGAAGGGTAGACAGTAGGCAGCGTGTGCTGGCTGTGCATCAGCACACTGTGTGGGAAAGGGAAGGAATGAGAAAAAGAAAAGAAGGAAATAGTGCACTGTCTGCCTGTCTGGCTACACTTTGAAAAATTTCGACCAAAAAAGCGGACCCAAACCCAATTAGTACCACAAATCAATCGGTTGGGCGGACGGTGTCCAATTACGAGGAAAAAAGTTCGGCTCTAGTGCACTTTATGAGTCCAATCGACTTTTATGAGTCCAATCAATGGTTTTTATACAATAACTTTGTTTATGCTAGAACAAACCCTATCTTTTTGGTATCATTCGAAAGTACAAAGTCTAAATAATGTAATAATACGAGAAAACAAGAAAATTCTAACATTTCAAGAAAGTTACAAACGAAAATAATAAGTATTTACTTAAATAATCAAATCTTTTTTGGTAATTGCCTAAACGCTGCGATTTTATATATTTTAGCTTCGTTAGACTTTGTACTTTCGAATGATACCAAAAAGATAGGTTTAGCTCGAACATGAACAAAGTTATTGTATAAAAACCGAGTATTTTCAATTGATTGGACTCATAAAAGTCGATTGGACTCATAAAGTGCACTAGAGCCAAAAGTTCGCCATGGAGAGATTGTTGGCTTAGGTGGAATGTTTTGTGATTGAGAAACTTGGACGAGGCTCTGAAACTCGACCATTTTAAAAAGCCGACAAAATTTCAGACAAAAACTGACACTTTAAAATTTGAATCTCGTTGCTTTGAAAAACAGGGATGAAGCCCTGCAAAGTCTGCAATTCGACCATTTAAAAAATTCATAAAACGCGCCACAAAATTCTGACAAAAATTCGGCGTTTTGCCATTGAATTAAAATCTTCAAATTTTTGGTTTGGTGCCAATTTGCCCCCTAGAAAAATTTGTCGTTTCCCGTGATAGCTTAAACAAATTGTATGTTTAACATTTAGCTGTGCATACACATCGGTGGCGGTGTCAAATTTGACTATTTCATGCTCAACTTGCACCCGCGCGGTCCAACCGTTGCCGACCAAACGTACGACGAGCGCATGATCGAAGTGCGCCGTGACCCCAACCGAACGCCGTACATTGCGCTGGTGGCGGGTGTCAAGGTTCCTATTTTGGCAATTTTGGATACATTTAGTAATTTGTAACCATTGAGAAAGATGTCCAATCCTCCAAAGTTCTTGCGCCACAAAAAACCAGAAAAAATGTGAAAAATATAGTTTGTATATGCGAGAAAAAATTATGGGGCCTCAAAAAGCGAAATTTTGACTGTATTTACCTTGAGCGTTGGGTTTTGATAGGGTAATTCGAAAGAAAACTGATGATCTTTTTTTGCCGTCTTGTCGGGTTCTCTTGGCGTCCAAAATGCAAAACTTTTTTTTTCATGTATCTAACTTTTTTTTCAGGGAAAGCGTTGGATATACGCCACGCAAAACATGCAGGCCGGTCAAATCATCCAAACAACGTGTCACATCCCGGAACGGCCGGTCATTGGCTGTGAGGGCAACTCATACCCATTGGGTGTGCAAATCCTTTTCGTTTCTAATCCGTCAATTTTCTTTTGCAGGCGCTTTGGTCGAAGGGACAATGGTGAATTCGATTGAGCTTCATCGGAACAATCCAAACTGTATTACATTTTTTTTTGATTTTTCGTACATTTGGGCGATGAAAATTGAGCATTTGCGTCCCCTTTAGCAACGTGGTCATCACCGAGGCGGGCGGTTGTGCCGAAATTATCCGACACATGGACGAATTCACTGTTGTCCGGGTCGGTGATCATTCGTTGGGTGGTCCCAAATTTCGTAGAATTTCTCAAAAATTGAACAATCGAAACCCAAAAGTTTTTGGCCATTTTAATTTGCTTTCCGTTGTTTCAGATGCCGAACAAATATGAGTACGCGGTGCGTAAGGTGAGTGGATTTTGGATTTGTTTTTTAATTTTTTTTTTTTAATTTTGCTTCATTAAAGGAATGCATGGCGGTTGTTGGAAAACTGTCACACGTGGACTGGGAGTGGGTTTCAACATCGGTTTTTCAATTTCAATTTTTTTTTGACAGAAAAAAGCAGTGGGGCTCTGCCCAAATGCATCGTCGGTTTGGCTTTCGCATGGCTAGCGGGCCCAGCAAACGGCGCCGTGACCAATACCAGGCTGAGGAATGAGGGCGGCTTTAAACAAATTATCCCAGGATAATCCAAAGATGGTACTTGTTGTTTTGTGAAAAAAATCAAAATGGGGGATTCTTTGTTTAAAAAAAAAACTTGTCGTAAATCGGTGACACCGGGGTTTTCGGGGTCGCTAATCACGAATTTGGCATCCATTTTAGCCAAGTCCAAAGCCCCCCACCAAAGGGTCCCCCTTGGAATTTTCGGGGTAGATAGATAGCAAAAGTGCCCCGAAGACATCCACCATTGGCATTATTAATGACGATTCTCCGGTATAATTATGACGTCTTTGGCATTCATTATCCAAGGACGAGTCTCTGTGCCATTGCAAAATCGTCACTTGTCAAATTGAAAAATTACGCCTTTAATTATTGACATATTCGATTCTTTTAGGCAAGAAACATCCGCGTAATCCGCCCCTGTGCGCCATTGACGGAGTGCGACCGCCGCCGGCGCCGTTGCAGAAGTTCACGCTCACCAAGCGGCAGTTGAGCCACAACTTTGGCAGTGCGGCGGTGCCACAACTGGTGGCCGAGTTCAACAATTTGGTCCGACTTTAAGCGCCAGAGAGAACCAATTGTGGAGCATAGGGATGGATTTTTATTAATGATGAAAAAAACGGCATGAAAATTTTCTATTTTTTATGTCATTTTTTGTAACGCCGTCCCTCAGAATAATTGTCAATATTTCACCAAATATTTTTGTTTGTTTGTTTTGGTCGGAGTTTCGATTTGGAAGTTGCCATATTCGTTGTGTGCTTTTTAAATATTTTCTCTATTTTTCGGTGCTTTGTTTTCACTTTTTGCAAATGGCATCTGAATTGGTGTTGAACAATTTGAGGACAGTTCGCGACAGTGTTGCCGAACTTTGCGCCCATTCATCAGCAAGTGGTTGGCACCGAATTATGCGTAATCTTCACAATTTCCCTAATTTAGCAGTTCGTTTGGTTGCTGTCTCAAAGGTGTGTCTGTTGATTGCTGGTCTTGTTGCAACACTTTGGTTGCATTTTCAAATAGATAATAAGTAGGCTTTGTGTACGGGATGTTTCACTCAAATTTGCCACGTACAACCGTTAATTAAGGATGGTACAATTGCTGTCCGGTAATTTGTCGAATTTAGAAATTTTGGAAAGGGGTGTGCCTACCAACAGTATTATTTATTTGCTGTCCTTTCATGTTTAACGCAGTTAATTTATGCCTTTTGTCATACTTTCCCAGTGGACTCGGTGTTGCTCTGTTATCGGCATGGAGGACAACGCCATTTTGGCGAGAATTACCTGCAAGAATTGGAGACAAAAGCTCAGCAAATGGCTGCACATGGGGCCGACCAAATTCGATGGCATTACATTGGCCGAATACAATCGAACATGGTAACTCTGCATCTTTGACAGGATTTTATTCAGGCATTTCAAAAAAAAACCACAAAAAGATAAATCGCATTTGTGCCGTGCCCAATTTGTGGTGTGTGGAAACGGTGGACAGTGTTAAACATGCGAATGGTCTTCAGAGGGCAATGAATGCGATGGGGAAATCATTGCAAATTTTCATTCAAGGCAAAAATTGCAGAAAAATTCTAAAAACAAATTTGCCACCAATTTTCAGTGAACACAAGCGGCGAGCTCAACAAGGGCGGTGTACATCCTGAAGAACTGCTTCCATTGGCCACACATGTCACGGAACAGTGCCATTCTTTGACACTGATCGGTGGGTAGAGGTCCAAAATTGAAAAAAAAAATTTGTTAGAACCACG
Source organism: Heterodera glycines (assembly GCA_004148225.2). NCBI lineage: Eukaryota > Metazoa > Nematoda > Chromadorea > Rhabditida > Heteroderidae > Heterodera > Heterodera glycines. Next base: position 10,474,408 of record CP049709.1, on the reverse strand, counting down.
CTACGACCTGCCCTAAGATTACGGAATCGGGAATCCCGCAATTGTGTCCATAAGCATTTTTGAAGAATTTTAAAGGTTTGATGACGATTGGATCGATTGGCCAAAGTTTGGGAAGCGGAGACGAAAATGCGGACTTTGCACTGCTCCGAAAGTTGCGTGACGCATTGCAAACGGAACTGCGGTTGTCCACCGAGTTGGAGTTGTCCATGGGAATGAGTGCCGACTATCAATTGGGTGCATGCCGATTCCGATCACTTTCTCATCACTGATAAACTGTTGTTCAATCTATTTTCAGCGATCAAATATGGCAGTACAAATGTGCGCGTTGGTTCGACCATTTTTGGTGTACGAAATTATGCCAAAAAATTGGACACCGAAGAGAGCAAATAAATTTCCAATAGCCATTCAACAAATTTACACATTTTCAATTTGTCTTACTGTAGAACTGTTTTTTCATTTCAATTTTTTGTGTGTGTATTTGAAGAATTCCGACTCAAATGTTTGTGATGGTTAATTGCTTTTTAGTTTCACAAAAACAAAGACGAGTCTAATTTGTTTTTCATTTTCATTTGCTGTTTTTCATTACTTAATTTGTTTTCCAATTGTTTTCATAAAAGGTATTTTCCATGGCACAACAGCAGCGACAGTCGCGCACCACACAAATTCTTGCCGCCATTGAGCACATCCATCGTGAAGGTGGTCGTCTGTCCGTGCGTTATGTCCGTGCAACACCAAATGTGGTCGACCAACGAATGCGCACGATGGCACAGGTGTACGAACTGTTGGTGCGCAACCGAAAGGCCACCAAAAGGTGTGGGTGGCTGTTGAGTCTGACTGAAAGTTGAGATTTAATGATAAGTATCATTGTTTTTTGACAAAACTCGAAACAAAAACAGTTTTGGAATTCCAGCCCCAAAAAATGTCGAATATCGGCATGAGAACTATCTTAGTTCGAATGACGCATACTTTCCGTATTATTGCATTGATTTGTAATTTTTGCAGAGATTTGTTCTACGAGCACAAAAAGTTGTACGGCAAACAGGCCAACTTTGACCGTGCACTGTCCGCCCTGTGCAAACAACTGAACGCATGCCGAAACGAACTGAACGTGGTTGGTCGACTGGTTGCCTATTTCGACCATTTTATTGAGTCAATTGTTGCGTAAACGTTTCCATTCTACTACAAATATTTCAAAATTTTCTAATCGGGCGAATAGAGTTCCCAATGTTTTGGGTCAGAGTGCATAAATCCCATTTCTTGAGTTACGGGATCACTGTCTGTTATTTCTACTGTTCCCATGGTATTTCACAGATCAGCTGCTCCCGTGGCTTTGCCATCGGCAATTTGCGCCTCTTTGACGGCATGGATGATGACGTGGTGGTGGACTTTCGTTCGTCCCCGGTGGCACTCGTCGAGTCGTTGTGCCATTTCAATTTGGTGCACAGCGATGCGCAGTTTCTGCTCGTGGTGGAGAAGGACGCCATCTTTCAACGACTTGTCGACGAACAATTCACCCACAAATTCCCACGCAGCATTCTCATCACTGTACGTAGAAAGCAAAACATGTAAAATGATGACACTTACAATTAGCATTGGGTACTTCCGTGTTTTGCTACCCCCTCCCCCTCGAAAAATTTTAAAATTCATATTTCGAGGGTTTTCAAAGTCACTGATCATGAAAATGGTGTTTGTTTCGTCATTTGGTGACACCATATTCATGATCAGTGACTTTGAAAACCCCAAAATAAGAATTTTTAAAATTTTTCGAGGGGGGGGGAGTAGCAAAGCAAGGAAGTACCTAGCAATTGCCCTCATTTTAGGGCCGCGGCTATCCCGACTTTTGCACTCGACAATTTCTCCATTGGTTGTCCATTCAACTGCCCGCGTTGCCCATGTTGGTACTGGTGGATGCGGACCCGTACGGTAATTCTTCCCAATAAATTACGGTTTTAACAAACGTTGCCCCCGAACGTCGCCCCGGGCGCAAATTTTATTTTAATTTTTTAAAATTTTAATTTTTTTTTTTGTGACGTTACAGCGGCGTTGGGGGTGTACCCTTACACAGTTTATTATTATTTTTTCTTCTCCCAATGCCAGGTGTTGAAATTTTTCTGACCTACAAATACGGGTCCAGTCGCTCGGCCGTTGAGGCGGGTGCCCTCCATTTGCCACGCCTCCGATGGTTGGGTTTTTTGCCGTCCGAAGCACAAACATTGCCAATCCCGCAATGAAAATTGCTTTGGCCAATGAACAAAAAAAGGCGTCAGGTGGTGACTCTCGTCAAAAATTTTTCTCGTAAATGTTAGAAAATGACTTCGCCGTCCGCGCTGTGTTGGCGTGCCATGGCCGTCTCCACGTCCTCCATCTCCAAGTCCTCCTCCGTCTCGTCGTCGTCCACCGTACTTTCCAATTCGCTTCCGTTTCCCTCATCGCGTTCATCATTTGTGTAAAAGTTAAAAAAAAAAATTTTTTTTTTGTAGAGTGTTATTATTAGTCAAGGGGTCGGTTGCTTCATCTCCTTGTCCTTTGTTTCTTCGTAGTTGTGTCATAATTGGTGAAACGAAGGTGAAGGCATGATTTTCTAAGAAAATTGGAAATTTTCAAAACAAAAAAATTTTTCATGGCATTGTTTAACAACGAAAACTTCTTCGTCCTTGGTTTGTGAAATATTTTTTTCCACATCGTTCAGTTGTCTGTCATGTTGAACAGTGCGCACAAGTTGGAGCTGGAGGCGCTCTGTGCCATTTCGGCCAATTATTTGAGCACCGTTTATCTGGACAACAAATTAATGCCGCTGAATGTCGCCGTCGCTTACCCACACAACTGTCAATTCAACAACAACGGTGATCAACAACAGCAACAGAACCATCAAAAAGACTTCTCAGAAGACAGCGATTGGAGTGATAATAACGACGACGAAGACGATGATTTTGGAAGTGATTGGTCGTGATTGTCTATTTTCTTTTATTATTCCTGTGATTTTTTAATTGGTAAATTTATATAAATTATGCTTTCTTTATTTTATTTTTTTCATCCGTCCCATTCATGGCACATTTCTCCACAACAATTATTGCTTTTTCAATTATTTTTTGCTTTTTATGTAAAATTTTGCCATTTATTTTATTGTACTCTTCTTTTTTTGTGTGCTATTGATTTCAAATGTCACGTGTGTTTGCCACACAAAGTCGCTTTCTGCGGCACATTTTGCCGGATGGACAACAACAACAGCAGGAAGATGGTGATGATGATGTTGGCTGCCAGCGGATAGAGGAAGGAATGTGCGGCACCGGTGGGACTCCGCTGGCGAACATCGACCAGCAACAGCCTTTTGCCTGGCGCAAAATTGGTACGCTGTCCAAAAAACTGGCAGTGGATAAGTTCCGCTAATTGGGGCCTATTTCAGTTCCAAAAATGCTATTTTTTTCATAATGACCCATTTAATAAATTTGAATGCATTTTCGGCTTTTTTATAGTTTAAACGACACCACAATTTAATACTTCGCAACTTTTTTATAGAATCACCCAAATCAATCATTTTTGATCTCCATTTTCAGTGGTTCGGAGTAATCCGTTGAGCGGTGGCGACTGTTCGTCCGGCTCGGCCAGCATTGACATGGGCAACACCCGGGTGATGTGCACAGTGTACGTAATTGTCACTAATTATCAAAAAAAAAACTTGGAAAATTTACTTTTTATTGCACGGATCGGTGGGGGAGAAAAATGCGATTGGCCTAGCATAAACCAGCTCCACTTTTGCAGGAATGGGCCGCGTGAACTGCAGCAACAGTCGGTGTCCAGCTCGGCGGACGCGGCCGCCTCCATGGAGGAGGGTGTGCTGTGCGTCACACTGCGCGGCTGTGACATTGACGCATCGTTGCGCTACAGTGTCGAGCGCGCACTGCAGGCGGCGGTCTGTCTGCGCAAATTGGCACGGGTCAGTGGCCCGTCATCAAATTTTGTGACAAAATTCATCAATTTTTTGGGTGAATTTTTATAGAAATTGTGCCCCTATAATTTAGACCGAAACTGCGATTGAGCTGAATGTGCTGTCGGATGATGGCGGCGCATTTGCCGCCTGTTTGGTCGCCGCCGGTGTCGCAATTGCGTCGGCTAACTTTGAAATGTAATAATTCCCAATACTTCTTCGACATTTACGAATCCGGAATAGTTCCCCCTCCCCCTCGACCATCCTATTCAGAAAACCATTTGTTTTATGTGCCAGGATGGAATTCAAACGCCCAAAAATTTTTCTGGATTTTCTGAAATCCGATGCTCCAAATTTTTAAGTTTCACCGGAATTACGACCCTAAAAATGTTGGAAAATCTATTTCATCTCTGATAAGGATAGCAAAATCCACAAATCTTGGGACACTATCAAGTTGAATATGTTTATTAATCAAATCTTTTTAAAGGCTCGACGTTCTGTTGGCTTGTAATGTGTTGCTGATTCCGTCCAATTCGTTGACTGCACCGCTTCGAATTGTGTTCGACCCGGACAAGGCCACAATTGCTGCACACGTTGGCAAAGCATCCGCCCTAACAATGGGCGTCATACCAACCATTGGCCAGGCAAATAATTCAATTTTTGGCATTTTTAAAAATTGTTTTTGTACGAAATATCGATTAAAATCATTCGCGGGCACGCGGGTTTGAACCACCACTGTTTGTGGTGTAGTGGTCTATACTCTGGGTTCCTCGTTGTGCCAGCGTGGGTTCAAGTTCGCGTGTCTGCCAATGATTTATTTTTTGCTCGTCTAATGGATCCAAATACTGAATTCTTTTCATGAATCCAAATACTGGCTTTAAAATTTTGTCCTTTTCCACAGGTGGTCTGTGCCGAACTGAATGGCGACGCGTGTCCTTTGCCTGCCCATCAGTTGCGCGGTGCGCTTTCCGATGTGTACGAGCACTGTTTGACACTGTACGGCACAGTTCGCGCGGCACTTTTAAAAGGCGTCACTGAGGGGGCACTTTGACTGGCAAAAAACAATCATTTTGTTATTGTTTTTTGTACATTTTTTTTCTTTTATTGTTATTTTTGACATGGAATGCTCAAGGACGCGTTCATGTACCGCGCTTACATTGGCCTCAACAAATGTTCTGTGCCGTTGGGCGAAATTGACGCCACCGATGGCAATGGGTCGGCCGCCCTTATGGCAATCCGACGGTTCGCCACGTTTATGAGCGGTGCGCCGGAGAAGAGGTCGTTTAGGGAATTAAGTGGGGTTTTCCAATTGTTTAGTAAGGGGTCCGTCCCTTGTTTTTTTTTTTTTGGATTTCCGTTTCAATTGTGGCATTTTAATTTAGGTCAGAGATTGTTGACCAGGTGGCCAAGGAATTTGAAGCAAAAAAGTTCGCTGACAACGAAATTTGCCTGCTGATCAGCACACTCATTTTCATGCACGGAGAAGTACGGTTTTCAAAAAATAGGGTTCCGACTTTCGACTCGTTTGCGCCATATTTCTGTCGATTTCTTTACGTTTTATCTAACAAGCAGCACCAATTTTTGAAAAATCAATTCTCGATTCGAAAGTCTCGAACCTAATTGCACTCTCGAGCAGTACTCAATAGACACAAAATCAAAGGTAAAATTGTCAATTCCGGCGCAGAAAACTGAGGAGGCATTGCGCGTGCTGAACCGCACGGCGTCCGATTCGTTGGAGTGCGCCGCGTTGCGCGTCCAATGTTTGCTGAAGCTGAACAGGGGCGACCTGGCGGCCAAGGAGGTGAAGCGAATGCAGGAGATGGACGAGGATGCCACCATCACGCAGTTGGCTCAGGCGTGGCTGAACATGGCCATGGCGAGTGACCACCGGGGAAAGGGCGGGGCAAAAATGGATCACTTTTTTTGTAAATTAAGTGATCCGAGTGCTAGGATTTAATGGGGTTAGGTGGTCCGGTATCATTGTAAATACCATAATTCGGTATGAAATGTGTACTACCGAGAAAAGGAAATTTCAACAACAAAAAAATGGAAAAATTTTCTAACGCTTTTACAGGGTCGTGACAAGCTGAAGGACGCCTTCTACATTTACCAGGAAATGTTGGACAAATACGGGGCCACCCCACTGCTGCTCACTTCGCAGGCCGCCTGTCTGATCATGCAACAAAAATATGAGGAGGCGGAGAAATTGCTCTTGGTACTACAAAAAAAAACACTGAATTTTAACTCAAACTTGTCGAGAAAGTTCGCAAATTTTTATATAAACCCACAAAATTTGCAATTTTAAATTTGTTCTAGGAAATTTTCTAATTAATAGACAATTGAAATTTTTACAACACGACAGAGTGCCCAGGAGCGTGACCCGAACAACGCTGATGTGCTTGTCGGTCTGTTTGTGGTTGCACAATTTCTTGGCAAACCGATGGAGGTGAGTTGAACCCGCCTTCCAGGAAGGGATTGATCAGAAAAACCAAAGGACTAATTTAATAAAGGGGTCAGGCGGAAGTTGGTGGAGAAGCTGAACATCAAACTGACCTTGGAGGAGAAGGAACAGGAGGGCAAGCCATTGCTGAAAACGATGATGCGCAAATGGTTGCCAGCCGGTGACACTATGCTTCAGGTTTGGCTGGGATTTTGTCCGGGGTTTCGAAAAATAAAACTTATTTGCAATTTTTTTCCTTGTAGATGATTGTCATGCATTTGCCATCGCCAGTCACTGCGCAGAGATACCGCATGGAAATGCTGTACGAAGGGCCGCATGACGACGAGGCGGCGGTTGCAATGAAAAACTGCGACCCCAACGGAACATTGCCTGAGTGGTCGACGCATACAATGTCCCGAAGCGGCTGTTGGTGGCATTTGCGGAGTGTTGAACCGTCTCCGTAGTGTCGTGTTTGAAGAGAACCAAATTGCCGACACACCGATGTTCATCGTCAAAGCCGAAATCCTCTCCGGAATGACCCCGTAGAATTTCTCAATCGCATACAAATCAGTCGACAAACCCTCGAGTTCGTTTTCAACCGCATTGGTCAATTCATGACTAAAAATTATGGTTAGATAGGTAGGTAGAAAAAACGTGTGCCTCGGCAGCTCGATCACTTTAGCAGAGTGTTGAAGCGCGTGGACACAAAACTTTTTGACCTCTTCGAGATCTTCTTTTATAAGGTTCTAAAACCAAAGCTTAAAAAACAACAACAGCGAAAATCTTAACCAGGCGAGTGGTCAGAGCGTTGTCAAAGCCAACGTCGATTCCCCACCCATTTGCGATTATCTTCAAAACGAGTGTAGCGCGGCGTACAACTGTGACTGAAAGACAACAAGCTAATAACTTGAGGAAACGAGCACCATCACGGCTGAGGTTGCGGAGAAAAGACAAGATTGGAATGCTGTTCCTGTCCGCAGGCGGATCAATTTGGAGACGCAACGCAGTGAGACGTTCAATAGGTCGCAGAACATCCGCCAATTGAAGATCAGAAAGCTGAAAATTTTTTTGTGAACACTAAAACAGCCAGAATCACCTGAGTTGAGATAACTTTCTTCACCGAAGAATTGCATTTCTGCTGTGAGGAAATCACGTATTCCTACAAAACTTTTTATGAGAAGATTTGTGAGGTTTTTGAGTTGGGTAATTATTTCCCTGTCAGTCGCTCATAAAGTCATGAATAATCCTTTCACTTTTTTTTCTTGTTGACAATTTGTTGCTTTTTCCTGTTATAAATGAATAAACAAATTAAACAGGAATCCATTCTGTACTATATTAGTGCAGTGCTACCAACGGACGACACCCAACTCGTTTTTGCCCAACTCGTTTTTTGTCTATATAATTATGTAGGATGCAGACAGCGTGAAGTCACACAGTTCATATACATATAACACGCAAAAAACGAGTTGGTTTTTTGCCCTCCCAACTGTTGATTGTCTTGATTAATTATCATTTTGTGGAAAAAACGTTCAAAATCGCAAAAAATGCCCTAATTTAGATGTTCAACATGCGTAATTGTTTTTGTCTTTTAATTTTTGTTATCGCTTAAAAATGTTTTTCTCTATTATAAACACTTACGTTTTTGTTATTTGTTATCACTGATAAATGATGCTGAATACAATTTGTTTTCCTGTTTTTAAAAATAACAGTTTTTCAATATCGTCCAACTTACACCGGTTAGAATATCGATTTCGTAAATCGTACGGGGATCGGAGGCAATTACACATTTTTCAGTTTTCGGTAAAATTGAAAAAGCGCTGGTAAAGTTTAGCAAAGTTAGTGAGAATCTGTTATCTAAATTCAAGAAATCGGCTAAAAATCGCAATTTTTTGTCGAACAAATTTTGCTTTCGAGCACGCAGGATCCGGCGGTGCCGATAGGCGCCGCCGGGAAAAATTTAAGTGCATTTTGTAACAGATTTTCATCGAAAATTGGCAGATTTTTGCGATTTTTAGCCAGGCGACAACTTTTTTCTTCTTTAAAACCCGCTTTTTTTGCGACGCGCTTTTTTAAAAAACTTTTTTTTTTGGGGGGGGGGAAATTTGTATTTTTAGTGCCATTTGCTACCAGATTTTGACTAAAAAATGACCAAATTTTGAGATTTTGGGCTAATTTTGTTAAGAAAAATTGAAAATTTCTAGCAAATTTTATTGAGAAAAAAGCCAAATTTTTCAGAAATTTCCTTCTTTTCCCCTTCGCCGGCGACACCCCCCCCTCTCCCCACCTCTTTTACACCGGCCCCCCCATTTTATTAGAAATCCGACATTTTCAAAAAAGGGGACAGTAGAAGAAAAACAACGGCTTAAACAATTTGTAAAAGCTATTAAGCATTGGCATATTTAATTTTAGCCAGCATTTATAATAAATCGGACCGTTCATCGAAAGCGCAATGGAAAAGAGTTTGGAGGAGGCGGAACCGCTCCAAAAGACGGCCAACGCCACGACAATGTAGCCGAGCCAACCCTAAGAAAATAATTAGGTATTTTTAAATGATTTTTTGGTGAAAAGGGGAAAAAAAGAGACGGACGGACATTTAATGAGAACAGCGGCCAACAGAGAGAGCAGAGACATATTACATTTTTTTGTTGAATTTTTGTACATTTTGGGCGGTGAAAATTGAGCATTTGCGTCCCCTTTAGCACACGTGGTCATCACCGAAGCGGGCGGTTGTGCCGAAATTATCCGACACATGGACGAATTCACTGTTGTCCGGGTCGGTGGTCATTCGTTGGGTGGTCCCAAATTTCGTAGAATTTCTCAAAAAGAATGCATGGCGGTTGTTGGAAAACTGTCACACGTGGACGGCTCCCTGATGTTTCGTCACTGAACCTTTCGTCACTGAACTTTTCGTCACTGAACCTTTCGTCACTGAAATAAAATTTTAAAAAATTAAACAATACGCCAAATATTTTTTTTATTTTTTGAATAAAAAAGCATTAAATTTGAGCCAAGTGATATGAAATCGCTCTTAAATATTGCAATGGGTCTTGACCCGCTCGTTGTTGGGTATGATTTTTTAAACAGTTAAATCGCTGCACCAATTAATGTTTGTGCTTTTGTTTAGTTGTTGGAAAAGCTTTATTATACGTCAAATCTGCAGAAAGCGTCTAAAATTCATTGTCGAGAATTCTATTCCAATTTTTCAGGTCAGAAAACTCTCATTCTGAAGAAATCGGAGAATTCCCAGCCGTACTTTTGCAAGATTGAAAAATTAAATGCGCTTATTCATGCGATTTATCCGTCGAAGATTTCTTTTACAAGTGAATCTGATTTCTTTTGAGCTTTTTTCTGCTCCATTATTGAATTTTGTATTGTTGGGCATAATTGAACCAGTTTTTCATAACAGCAAGAGGCCAATTTAGAACTCGCGCAGACAATACTGCAACATTAACATCAAGTATGATTTTTTAAACAGTAAATCGCTGCACCAATTAATGTTTGTGCTTTTGTTCAGTTGTTGGAAAAGCTTTATTATACGTCAAATCTGCAGAAAGCGTCTAAAATTCATTGTCGAGAATTCTATTCCAATTTTTCAGGTCAGAAAACTCTCATTCTGAAGATTGAAAAATTAAACGCGCTTATTCATGCGATTTATCCGTCGAAGATTTCTTTTACAAGTGAATCTGATTTCTTTTGAGCTTTTTTCTGCTCCATTATTGAATTTTGTATTGTTGGGCATAATTGAACCAGTTTTTCATAACAGCAAGAGGCCAATTTAGAACTCGCGCAGACAATACTGCAACATTAACATCAAGTATGATTTTTTAAACAGTTAAATCGCTGCACCAATTAATGTTTGTGCTTTTGTTCAGTTGTTGGAAAAGCTTTATTATACGTCAAATCTGCAGAAAGCGTCTAAAATTCATTGTCGAGAATTCTATTCCAATTTTTCAGGTCAGAAAACTCTCATTCTGAAGAAATCGGAGAATTCCCAGCCGTACTTTTGCAAGATTGAAAAATTAAATGCGCTTATTCATGCGATTTATCCGTCGAAGATTTCTTTTACCACGCGCGCAGGACAGTTCCTCACAGAGCAGTTCCACCAATTTCTTTTCTCGAGTACATACCGGAAGCCTTAATATAATTATTATTTATTTTTTCAATAAACTTCCCACCTTCGGACCAAAGACAATTGCCTCCCTTTTGAGTTTTTCCGAGTTCGAATTTGATGATGGCATGTTCTATGTTTGTGCTTTTGTTCAGTTGTTGGAAAAGCTTTATTATACGTCAAATCTGCAGAAAGCGTCTAAAATTCATTGTCGAGAATTCTATTCCAATTTTTCAGGTCAGAAAACTCTCATTCTGAAGAAATCGGAGAATTCCCAGCCGTACTTTTGAAAGATTGAAAAATTAAACGCGCTTATTCATGCGATTTATCCGTCGAAGATTTCTTTTACAAGTGAATCTGATTTCTTTTGAGCTTTTTTCTGCTCCATTATTGAATTTTGTATTGTTGGGCATAATTGAACCAGTTTTTCATAACAGCAAGAGGCCAATTTAGAACTCGCGCAGACAATACTGCAACATTAACATCAAGTATGATTTTTTAAACAGTAAATCGCTGCACCAATTAATGTTTGTGCTTTTGTTCAGTTGTTGGAAAAGCTTTATTATACGTCAAATCTGCAGAAAGCGTCTAAAATTCATTGTCGAGAATTCTATTCCAATTTTTCAGGTCAGAAAACTTTCTCATGGACCAATCTCGACGAATATGGTACCAAACGATAGCTCTCGATGAGACAGATCGATCTAGGGGTGGGGAAGCTGATCCGACAAGTATAACCCGGTTTTTGAACCGATTCAAAACACAAAAAGTAAAGAAAATTGGGCATTTTTAATTAATTTTTTAATGGACATTTCAGTACCAATGAAAAATGGATAAACAAAATGAAACAAAGTTTCGCAAAAGGGAGCATGCGAAGACGGAGCAAGTAGTGGGGCGAGACGGAGGGAGGAGGAAGCAGTCTGACGAGCGCCACAGGCGGTTGACTGCGGGGGGGGGCCGAAGGGCCCCCCCCAATCAGTCAACCGCCTGCGGATCACGCGCGGACTTCTTCCGTAGCCCGTAGTCTCGCCCCACCTACTGGCCGCCGTAGTCGAGTGTGCGGATTTGAATCGGTTCAAAAACCGGTTTATACTTGTCGGATCAACTTCCCCCCCCTAGATCGATCTGCCTCATCGAGCGCTATCGTTTGGTACCATATTCGTCGAGATTGGTCCGCGAGAAAAAAAAACATCGTATAAGTCAAGATATTCTTTCCAACTTCGGCCGATGCGATGCCCAACGGATTGAGCACAGCCATCGTTTTGAGCCAAATGTGCTGGAAATTGACGCCCAATTCCTCCAACAGAGGCGGCTCATTGGCAATGTCGTCGAATTCGCTGTCGAATCCCTTGGCTAAAACAAAGAAAAATTTACTGGGTGGTAATCAAATGGCAAAAAGGGAACCGGCCACTTCGGCGCGGGCCATTTCGGCGCCGATTCAAATAACTTTTTTCATTATCAACCAAATTAAATATTTTTATTATCATTCGATAGCGATTTATCCGTCGAAGATTTCTTTTACAAGTGAATCTGATTTCTTTTGAGCTTTTTTCTGCTCCATTATTGAATTTTGTATTGTTGGGCATAATTGAACCAGTTTTTCATAACAGCAAGAGGCCAATTTAGAACTCGCGCAGACAATACTGCAACATTAACATCAAGTATGATTTTTTAAACAGTTAAATCGCTGCACCAATTAATGTTTGTGCTTTTGTTCAGTTGTTGGAAAAGCTTTATTATACGTCAAATCTGCAGAAAGCGTCTAAAATTCATTGTCGAGAATTCTATTCCAATTTTCCAGGTCAGGCTTAAATTTTAAATAAATAAATTAAAGCGGCATTTTTGGAAAAAAATCGACACAAAATACGAGTCAACATTTTGCTGATTGTGAGACCGTCGAAGATTTCTTTTACAAGTGAATCTGATTTCTTTTGAGCTTTTTTCTGCTCCATTATTGAATTTTGTATTGTTGGGCATAATTGAACCAGTTTTTCATAACAGCAAGAGGCCAATTTAGAACTCGCGCAGACAATACTGCAACATTAACATCAAGTATGATTTTTTAAACAGTTAAATCGCTGCACCAATTAATGTTTGTGCTTTTGTTCAGTTGTTGGAAAAGCTTTATTATACGTCAAATCTGCAGAAAGCGTCTAAAATTCATTGTCGAGAATTCTATTCCAATTTTTCAGTTGTCCCCCTATTTTTCAAAAAAATAAAAAAATTTTAAAATCGCTTAAAACATCTCTCCTGGGGTTTTTGGGGCCACTGATCACGAATCCGGCATCCGTTTCGACCCATTTCGAACCCGGACCCAAATTCGAACAAAAATCGAAAATTTATTTTTCACCAAAATTCACACTGCAGCGACTCGTGTCACAAAAGACGTTCAAAATGAAAGACCGATGGACAACGGCCAATAGATTTTGAATGGAGAATCGCACGACTGCCAACGAACGACCATTTCGTGCATTTGAATTGATTTTGAGAGATAAATGTGAATTTTGGTGAAAAATAAATTTTCGATTTTTGTTCGAATTTGGGTCCGGGGTTCGAAATGGGTCGAAGAGATGGGAACGAATTGTTCATTTATTAGCCCCTTTTACTGTTGAATTGAGTTTAATTTTTTTTTTTGGAAAATGTGCCAAAAAAATTATTTAAAAAATTCTATTTATCCCCCTGGCACATAAATGGAGACTGGTATATTATTTTTCAACCTCCTCAGAAGGGGTATATAATTGGAGGCCGGCAGATTAATGGAGACTGGCATATAAAAAGAGTATATACGGTAATTGCTTAGAAACACCTAAAAATATTTAATTAATAATATCAAGTATGATTTTTTAAACAGTAAATCGCTGCACCAATTAATGTTTGTGCTTTTGTTCAGTTGTTGGAAAAGCTTTATTATACGTCAAATCTGCAGAAAGCGTCTAAAATTCATTGTCGAGAATTCTATTCCAATTTTTCAGGTCAGAAAACTCTCATTCTGAAGAAATCGGAGAATTCCCAGCCGTACTTTTGCAAGATTGAAAAATTAAATGCGCTTATTCATGCGATTTATCCGTCGAAGATTTCTTTTACAAGTGAATCTGATTTCTTTTGAGCTTTTTTCTGCTCCATTATTGAATTTTGTATTGTTGGGCATAATTGAACCAGTTTTTCATAACAGCAAGAGGCCAATTTAGAACTCGCGCAGACAATACTGCAACATTAACATCAAGTATGATTTTTTAAACAGTTAAATCGCTGCACCAATTAATGTTTGTGCTTTTGTTCAGTTGTTGGAAAAGCTTTATTATACGTCAAATCTGCAGAAAGCGTCTAAAATTCATTGTCGAGAATTCTATTCCAATTTTTCAGGTCAGAAAACTCTCATTCTGAAGAAATCGGAGAATTCCCAGCCGTACTTTTGCAAGATTGAAAAATTAAACGCGCTTATTCATGCGATTTATCCGTCGAAGATTTCCAACACGGACGATTAATTAAATGGCGAAAGCCTTCTTTTGTGAGTGTCAGCTTCTCGTTGGTCCGTTCGTTGACCAATTCAAATGGTTTCAATTGAAGAGGCCAATTTAGAACTCGCGCAGACAATACTGCAACATTAACATCAAGTATGATTTTTTAAACAGTAAATCGCTGCACCAATTAATGTTTGTGCTTTTGTTCAGTTGTTGGAAAAGCTTTATTATACGTCAAATCTGCAGAAAGCGTCTAAAATTCATTGTCGAGAATTCTATTCCAATTTTTCAGGTCAGAAAACTCTCATTCTGAAGAAATCGGAGAATTCCCAGCCGTACTTTTGAAAGATTGAAAAATTAAACGCGCTTATTCATGCGATTTATCCGTCGAAGATTTCTTTTACAAGTGAATCTGATTTCTTTTGAGCTTTTTTCTGCTCCATTATTGAATTTTGTATTGTTGGGCATAATTGAACCAGTTTTTCATAACAGCAAGAGGCCAATTTAGAACTCGCGCAGACAATACTGCAACATTAACATCAAGTATGATTTTTTAAACAGTAAATCGCTGCACCAATTAATGTTTGTGCTATCAGTGAGAATTGTGGGCGACGTGCGGTCACGCAAACAGTACAGTTGTTGAACATCACAAAAATTAATGTGACGAATGTTTGGCGCAAAAATGGGCCAAATTCCATCGAAAAAACATCCCAAATCCGCTGAACTTTAGAAATCCATAGACGCAAATTGGTGCCTCTTCTGTCGAAAATTGGCTGATTTGAATGAAGAAATGTGATGACGGAGTGATCGATGTACCTGACAGGGAATACTTTAATGATAGGTAAGTGCTTTGAAAATGATATTTTGATCAATCAAAACCGAGCTCGTTAATAATTAGAACTCGCGCAGACAATACTGCAACATTAACATTAAGTATGATTTTTTAAACAGTAAATCGCTGCACCAATTAATGTTTGTGCTTTTGTTCAGTTGTTGGAAAAGCTTTATTATACGTCAAATCTGCAGAAAGCGTCTAAAATTCATTGTCGAGAATTCTATTCCAATTTTTCAGGTCAGAAAACTCTCATTCTGAAGAAATCGGAGAATTCCCAGCCGTACTTTTGCAAGATTGAAAAATTAAACACGCTTATTCATGCGATTTATCCGTCGAAGATTTCTTTTACAAGTGAATCTGATTTCTTTTGAGCTTTTTTCTGCTCCATTATTGAATTTTGTATTGTTGGGCATAATTGAACCAGTTTTTCATAACAGCAAGAGGCCAATTTAGAACTCGCGCAGACAATACTGCAACATTAACATCAAGTATGATTTTTTAAACAGTAAATCGCTGCACAAACATGAAAAAATTGGATAAATGAAAAATTTTAATTTAATTTTAAAATTTCTTACCGTCTGTTCATTTTTGCTGCAATTAGCACACGTTGGTCGTTTTCAATTGATGTCACAAAATGTGCAGAATAATTGTTTTTGGAAAAAAACCCTTTCTAAGCAAAAAGGTGGCGCTAGTTGCAAAGAGCGCTCTTTTGAAAATTTTTTCACTTTTTTTTGACATAATTTTTTTTTGTTTAAAAAGTCCTGAAAGCAAGTACCGGGAGTTTTAGAGGTCGCTGATCATGGATACGCAATTATTTGGGCCTATTAAGCAAATTTGGCGCTAGTTATAAAGTGACAGATTTTTAATTTTATCAAAACAATAGGGGGGACCCTTTTTAAATCGCTGCACCAATTAATGTTTGTGCTTTTGTTCAGTTGTTGGAAAAGCTTTATTATACGTCAAATCTGCAGAAAGCGTCTAAAATTCATTGTCGAGAATTCTATTCCAATTTTTCAGGTCAGAAAACTCTCATTCTGAAGAAATCGGAGAATTCCCAGCCGTACTTTTGAAAGATTGAAAAATTAAACGCGCTTATTCATGCGATTTATCCGTCGAAGATTTCTTTTACAAGTGAATCTGATTTCTTTTGAGCTTTTTTCTGCTCCATTATTGAATTTTGTATTGTTGGGCATAATTGAACCAGTTTTTCATAACAGCAAGAGGCCAATTTAGAACTCGCGCAGACAATACTGCAACATTAACATCAAGTATGATTTTTTAAACAGTTAAATCGCTGCACCAATTAATGTTTGTGCTTTTGTTCAGTTGTTGGAAAAGCTTTATTATACGTCAAATCTGCAGAAAGCGTCTAAAATTCATTGTCGAGAATTCTATTCCAATTTTTCAGGTCAGAAAACTCTCATTCTGAAGAAATCGGAGAATTCCCAGCCGTACTTTTGCAAGATTGAAAAATTAAACACGCTTATACAATGGGATTTTCTAATTAATTGAAGGAATAATAAAAACGAAATGAACAATTTTAAAGGACATGCATGGTCGAATCATCAAAATTTTCATAGTCCTTCAATTTTCCTGCATATCCTTTGACCTGCAGACCAAGAGCCGTCATAGCCGACAATACTGCAACATTAACATCAAGTATGATTTTTTAAACAGTAAATCGCTGCACCAATTAATGTTTGTGCTTTTGTTCAGTTGTTGGAAAAGCTTTATTATACGTCAAATCTGCAGAAAGCGTCTAAAATTCATTGTCGAGAATTCTATTCCAATTTTTCAGGTCAGAAAACTCTCATTCTGAAGAAATCGGAGAATTCCCAGCCGTACTTTTGAAAGATTGAAAAATTAAACGCGCTTATTCATGCGATTTATCCGTCGAAGATTTCTTTTACAAGTGAATCTGATTTCTTTTGAGCTTTTTTCTGCTCCATTATTGAATTTTGTATTGTTGGGCATAATTGAACCAGTTTTTCATAACAGCAAGAGGCCAATTTAGAACTCGCGCAGACAATACTGCAACATTAACATCAAGTATGATTTTTTAAACAGTAAATCGCTGCACCAATTAATGTTTGTGCTTTTGTTCAGTTGTTGGAAAAGCTTTATTATACGTCAAATCTGCAGAAAGCGTCTAAAATTCATTGTCGAGAATTCTATTCCAATTTTTCAGGTCAGAAAACTCTCATTCTGAAGAAATCGGAGAATTCCCAGCCGTACTTTTGCAAGATTGAAAAATTAAATGCGCTTATTCATGCGATTTATCCGTCGAAGATTTCTTTTACAAGTGAATCTGATTTCTTTTGAGCTTTTTTCTGCTCCATTATTGAATTTTGTATTGTTGGGCATAATTGAACCAGTTTTTCATAACAGCAAGAGGCCAATTTAGAACTCGCGCAGACAATACTGCAACATTAACATCAAGTATGATTTTTTAAACAGTTAAATCGCTGCACCAATTAATGTTTGTGCTTTTGTTCAGTTGTTGGAAAAGCTTTATTATACGTCAAATCTGCAGAAAGCGTCTAAAATTCATTGTCGAGAATTCTATTCCAATTTTTCAGGTCAGAAAACTCTCATTCTGAAGAAATCGGAGAATTCCCAGCCGTACTTTTGAAAGATTGAAAAATTAAACGCGCTTATTCATGCGATTTATCCGTCGAAGATTTCTTTTACAAGTGAATCTGATTTCTTTTGAGCTTTTTTCTGCTCCATTATTGAATTTTGTATTGTTGGGCATAATTGAACCAGTTTTTCATAACAGCAAGAGGCCAATTTAGAACTCGCGCAGACAATACTGCAACATTAACATCAAGTATGATTTTTTAAACAGTTAAATCGCTGCACCAATTAATGTTTGTGCTTTTGTTTACTGGATTTTTCCAGGAAAAATTTTAACACCTTTTTTCATAACTATTTTGCTCTTTTTCGTAACTATTTCAGCATTTTTAGCACTTAAATTTTAGGTGCTAAAAATCTTAACTCTATTAATCAGCCATAAACCAGGGGTTATCATTTATCACCGAAAGTTTCCGAATGCAAAAGTCAAAACTTCGTTTTATCCTCGACCCCATTTCGCAGCATATAAAAAATTTGTGTGAAACAAAAACATCGTTTTGGTCAAAAATCGTCATCATCCTCCTCTTCCGCTGCTGCCATTTCGAGAGCCTGCAAAAGTCGACCATGTTTAATCAAACTTTTAGATTGGAGTGCCATTCCCCGCCCCCAATTAAACCGTAAACGAAGTGCCTACCCTCCGCCTCGTTCGGTTCGGTCAGTCCTATGCCCCTTTGCACTGTACCAACTGTTCACGCCTGCGCTGCTCGTCAATGGTCTCCACCTCCGGGTTGCGCATGTCCGGGTACCGCAGTGCCTTCACCGCCTGGTGGTACAGCTCCAACAGTTCGTTGACCCGCGCGTCGAATTCCCTGCGGGTAAATTAGCCGAAATGTAATAAAAAAAAACAGGCACCATTCACCGGAAAATTCGACAAACATTTCGTAGCCGGGGGTAAATACACTTGCGTGTGCTGTGGTGCCGCTCTGTTCGTGTCGGAGCAGAAGTTCAACTCGGGGTGCGGGTAAGAGGTCAAAAATTGAATTGAATTTCCAAAATTTGTGCTTTCGCAGATGGCCCGCCTTCTCCAAGTCCATTGGGGACGATCAAAACATTGTCCGACTGCCCGACAATTCGTACGGCCGTCAACGAATCGAAGTTCGATGGTAAATGTCTAAAAATTACTAAATTTCCTTTTCGTTTAAATTTCCCATAATTTAGTGCCAAATGCGACGCACATTTGGGCCATGTATTCGGTGAGTTTTATTACTACGAAATTGTAAACTATCCGTTAAACATTTGCAAATTCATCAAAACCTAACAATAAGATGACGGACCGCCGGCCGACGGTGGGCAGAGATACTGTATCAACAGTGTGGCCATTGACTTTGTGTCCGGGCAACAGAAATGAGGAAATTGAGAATTGCCCTTTCCGCTGTGATCCGTCATTGACCGGTCCATCATTTGTTACGAGTTCAAGGGGTTTTCTGTGTGCCGGGCTAGAATCCCTGAGATTTATTTACAAATTAATGAAAATGCCGGACAGACCAATTAATATTTTTTTTATTTGCTTGTTTGGCTATTTATCCAATCCCTTTTTCATTTATTTGTTTGTGATTTTTTGGCTTTTGTATTTATTTTTTTCGGTTTTCATAATAAATTTCTTTGGCATTTTGCCGAAATGCTTTTGGCCGCCTTCCGTCGCATAATGTTCAGCCAGGACTTGGTCGCGGAACTGTTGTCCAAATACAGCATTACGAAGCAGCGAATTGTCATCGACTTTTCCTCTCCGAACATTGCCAAGACATTTCACATGGGCCATTTGAGGTGAGTAAGGAGGGGGGGGGAGTCGAATTGTTTAGGGCTTTATGAATTTGACTGATTGAGAAGTGGAACATTGGCACTGCTTTTGCTTTTCCAGGTCAACCTGCTACGGTGATTTTATGCAGCGCATTTTCCGCCATGCCGGGCACGAGGTCAGTGCTTTTTGAATCAATGATAGCTGATCTCAAACTTGAACAAGTTGGGGAATGGGATTATGGTGCCCTCGAATTTGCCATAGATTGTTTCAATTCATTTTCTCAAAAAAATGATTGTAAAAGTCAGTCACTTACAATTGACAGACTCACCAGGATACAATTTTGATTACACTGTTAAAAATTATTCATTAATCCGATATAAAATTACATTTTTGCCCCGTCCTAAAGGTGGTCTCTCTCAATTATTTGGGCGATTGGGGCCATCAGTTTGGACTGCTGACAGTTTATTGGATGGAAGTGATGGACGGCATGGATGGGCGAATGGCACGACCAATGGCGGACGAATGGGCGGCGATGAGCGCGCGGAAAAGGGTACGAAATTGGGGGACCAAAACGGCATTTGCTTCCAGGGATTCCCTTTCTTTTCGAATTCAGATTTCAATAAAAAAATTAAGGAAATTTCAAAATGTTAAAATTAAAATTTTCGGGGAAAACATATGGCTGCATTTGTAATGGGGGGTGATGGCACTTTTTTACGCCGAATTTCAATTTTCAGGTCCAACTTCTCACCGACGCTTATGTGGCAGCGAATCGGCTGAAACTGACCAACTCGGCGTTTGACCAGAAGGCCCGACAATTGCAGGTCAAAAAGGCTATATGGCAGCGATTAACTCCATTTTCAATCGGAGGGAAATTAATGACATTTTTAATAGGGCGGACGTGTAATTTACCGTAATTGAGTGTCTACTTCCCCTCGGAAGGGATGAAACAAACCAAAAATTATTTTCAGCTGAACATGGAGCGCCATATGATCAGCACCGGTGCGGCGACAGTAGACGACGTCGATTTGGTCAGTTTATGTTAAAGCAAAGGCAAAAATGTTCATTGGAATTATTCTTCGATTTTCAAACTTTTTTTGCTATTTCGAATTTCATTTTCCAAATCTCTCTTTCTCTTCCCCCCCCCAATTCCTCCGCCTTTAGGCACAAATTCAAACCGATGACAAATTGCGCGAAGCGTTTGGCCTTTGGCGTGACTTCCGCGACTCATCAGTGGCCTATTTGGAGGTGGAATTGCCAAATTCGGATCTCTGTGTTTGCTCATTTGTTTCAGGATTTCTATGCTCGTTTCGGTACTAAATTTGACCGATGGGATGCCGAGTCGTACCACGTGGTGGAGGGCGCCCGTCTGACCGACGAAATGATTCAGTCCGGTCTCTGCCGACTCACCCGGGACGGTTGGCATTCGAATTTTTCTCGATTAAAATAATCACCGAATTTCTCTCGTAGACGGACAAATCGACCAAAAGCACATCAAATTTTGGACAATCTGTACAAAATTGGGCATAATTATTTAATTGGCCTTTTAAATTGCCGAAGAGAGTATGTAAAACGAGCAGAAATTTTCCATTTTGTGGAGCAAAAAAAAACTCACCTTGCGCAGAATTTTCGCGCAAAAAATCCATCGCATCGCAAATGACCACTTCCAATCGGTCGGATTCTGTCGGAAAGTCGAAAAGTTTTCGTGCAATTGCCAACACCTCGGGGTCAATTTCAACCGCAACAATTTCGGACTGAAAGGGAAAGACTATTTTTTAGGGGGGGGGGAGATTTAACGTTTTATAATTTGGTCAAAAAAAGTTTAATGAAAATAATGCCCAATTAATATACAGAAAATAACACAGCGAAACAAAAAGACAAACTAAAACACACACCTGCTTGAACTTGTCGTGCATAAACTTGGCCAAAATTCCACCTGATAATGGCATTTTTAAGTTATTTTTGCAAAAGCCATTTTTCCAATACCGCCAAGGCCGAGCAGTGCAATGCGAAGCGGCGCCTCCAACGCATCCGCCAAACCGGCAGAGGACAACGACGGCAAAAGTGCAAACGCAGAGAGCATCATTTTGTGGTGTTGGCATGACAAATCGGACCACACAATGTGCCAACGGTTGCCATTTTTTGACTCTTAAAAATAATGCAAAATGTCAGTCACAATATAAGTAATTTTTCTCAGCAAATCCCCCCTTTTTGCTACGGCACTCACTTCGCACCACCTCCACCTCGGATTGGATCAGATTGGCACTGTCCAGGAACACCAAACGCCGCCGCGTGGCGCCCCCCTCGACTTCGACCTGTTCAACGGACCATTTGCCACTGATTTTTGAAAAGCCGTGCCCAATTTGATCAGTGACATCGGCAGAGCCAAGCGACAGCAAATTGATCTGAAGCGGGAGACAAAGCCATGGAAAACCGTTGGTAGGCGATTCTGCTGATTTAAATTTTAATTTGCCATTGCTTCCGTGACAAATCGTCGCTTACTTTTTGGCCGGCACACGCCTTGGGCATAAAGTCCAAAATGAACACGTTCAATTCCCTCTGAATGTCCTCAACCGTGCCGTATCTCTGACCACGAAAAAGGCTGACGAAAGAGTAAAAAAATGCAAAAAATTATCTAAAAATTGTGTTACCGTACGACGACGAGTCGATGAAGTTCGCAATTTTTTCTGAGAACTGTGCGGCCATTTTGAGTTGCGAAAAGCCAATCATTTTCCCTAAAATAAAAAATTAAATGGAATTAAAACAACGGAATTTCAATGAGCCGTTCGCTCCGCCAATAGACTGTTTGGATATTTAATTCACAAAATTTTGTGGCTCCCAAAATTGGGACGGAATGCCAACCTGCCTAATGGCACTATAAACGCGCCATAACTGCACATTGTTTTCAACTGTTGGTCATCGACCACAAACAGTTCGTAACGTTCGGCACCGTCCAATGCAGAAATTTTGATGGAAGTTTGGTCGACGGGGCCTCTGAATGAAAAAAATTAAAGCAATGGAAGAATTGGGGAAAATCCACCTGGAAATAAAGTGCCGAAACCAATTCATTTGTTGGGCAGCGCAAATTCGCACCATCAATTTGTCCAAAGAGTGCACCAATTCGGGCGACTGTCCGTCCGAAAAAGTGCCGACAAATTCCATTGGCCGCCGTTCGGTGAGCGCCGTTTTGAATTTGGTAATAATAAACTGACAAAAATGGAAACATTTACAATGCTCTTTTTGTTATTGTTTAATTTTTTTTCACCCATTTCACTGTTGTTATTTCTGAAGATTTGTAACAAAAAAAATAAAACAAATGAAAAGCACTTAATGAGATGATTAGGGCTGCGTATCTGGGTATTTTTATCAAAAAGATTAAAAGAATTTTAATATATTATTGTTAATTAGATACTTAAATATTAATATTCCTAGCAAAAGCAACAATTTTATTTTTATTTGTTTTTAAAATGTCAAACTCTGACTAAGGAATAGAGACCGGTGCGGGACGGGATCTCGCGCGGGATTTTGCGGGATCCCAGTCCGCAATCCCGCATTTTTTGTAAAATGCGGGATTAATCCCGCGGGATCCCGTCCCGCAAAGAATTTTGAGTTCCAATCCCGCAGCGGGACCAGCAAATTTTATTTTTTTGTGCGGGATCTTTAGACAAATCGGATTTGCCCAGTTGCGAACCCCGGACCCGAATTCGAACAAAAAGTTGGAATTTTTTTCCAAAGGTACATTTTTCTGGGTAAAAGCTTCGATAATGCTTCATCTATTAATTGCATAAAAAACATGCAATTTACGCCAAAATTAGATAGATTTTAACGTGTATGTTGAAAAAAAAATTCAACTTATTTGTTCGAATTCGGGTCCGAGGTTCGGAATTGGGCAAATTCGAGTCCAAATTCGTAATCAGCACCCTTGAAAACCCCCGGAAACTGATTTTAAACCTAAAATAAGCAAGTTAAATTAGGGACCACCATTCTTTACGATTGCCTCAAAAACTGCTTAAGACCCTCCTATGTGTGCTTTAAAAAGTGCCAAATCGAAGATTTATTACCCACCAAAATGTAACGGCCAAAGGGCGCGAGACAACGGCCAATCTCACGGAACATCGAAGTGACCAAAGCATCGCTTTCACCGCCCCTTTCGTAAACTGCGGCGGAGCCATAAGCCGAGCCATGGTAAAAATTATATTTTAATAATAATGTGAACATCAAAAATAAAGTGAAACTGAACAGCAAACGGAAACGAGAGTTCAATGTTTTGCTTATGCAAAGGAATTTGTAACCAAATTCATTAATGGTAATTATTAAATAATTAACCCCCAGATAAGAACCTAATTAGTGAAATTTTGACAAAAAAACAAGGAAATTCAATTGACATCCATCCATTTGCTGGAAGGGAAACCCAATCACTCTGTAAAATTCCAACGCTCACAAACTCCCAATTCCGATCACTAATTGCGTAATTATGGGCGGACATCGCCCCTTCCGCGACAAAGTTATGGCAAAAAACTGACTTTTTCTTGGCTTTTTCGGCGCCGCGTGCCATAACTTTTATTGTTGAATCATTAATTTCTATTTTGGCATGTAAATATAGAGCACACATAGAGCTTTCAAATGATGCCAGAATGGCTAAAGTTGACTGACAAATAAAAAAGTTATAGCATTTCAAAATTTGCGGCGCCGAAATGGTCCGCGCCGAAGTGACCCCGACCCAAAAAAAGTACTTACGGTATTCTTGTCCCCTTCCAAGGTGTACATCTACCGCGTGCTGAAGCAGGTTCACCCGGACACCGGCATCTCCTCCAAGGCTATGTCCATCATGAACTCGTAAGACATTTTCAAAAGTTAACGATCACTCAGAAACCGTTGTCATAAAGCTTAAAAAAAGCTAGTAAAAAGAAAAAACAAAAACAAGGAAAATGGCTGCGTCCACCTGCTCCGCTAAATTGGAGTTGCCACAGCCAATTTGCAAAATGGCATCCGATGGACGAATGTATTTGTCCAAAATGGGGCTCAATTTGTCGTAATTGCCATACCTAAAATTGCAATTTTGCGAAGAAATAAACATTCCGACGCTTTCTTCCCCCGCCCCAAAGTCACTGATCAAAAAGCAAAAACAGAGTAAAACCCATCAAAACAAACGGACCACTCAAAAGGCGTGTTGCACTGCTGAAAAAATCTTCGCCAGTAAGAAGGGTCCGTAAATTCCTTCTCATCTTCTTTGGGTATTCCTCTTGCATTTTTTGAGTTGGGGTGGGGGCGAAGGTTGTTCGAATTCCAAAACTAAACGGCCTGACTCTATATTTACTCCTGTTTTTGTGTATGAATGTTCGGTTTATAAAATTTGATTTTTTAACACGAGGGCTAAATGCGGTGCAAACGACAAAAAAGGCCTGCGATGCGACGGCGATGTCCGCTCCGCGGCCGCGGCAATTTGAATGCGCGATGCGCGGCCGCGGTTTTTTTTTTGCGCGGTCGCGGCCGCGGCAATTTGAATGCGCGATGCGCGGCCAAAACATTGAACTCTCGTTTCCGTTTGCTGTTCAGTTTCACTTTATTTTTGATGTTCACATTATTATTAAAATATAATTAGCTCCATCGCTTTTTTTTCGTAATGCAAATATTTGCTCTTTTCTTGTATTTATAAATTCCCGAGACTAAGCTCTCGATTGAACAATTTTTTACAAATTTTGTTAATAAATTGCACTGAAATTTTCAAAAATTTCCCGGTGGCGCCTGTCGGCACCGCCGGACCCTAAAATCTTATTTTTCTTGAGAAATTTTTGCCTCAAATCGCTAAATTTGGTCATTTTTTGGACAAAATTTGTTAAGAATTTGCATTAAAATTATAAAAATTTTCCCCGGCGGCGCCTATCGGCACCGCCGGACCTCCCCCGCCATGTTTTAAAAAATTTTGAAAAAACGCGCCGCAAAAAAAAGGTAAAATTTTTGATGAAAATCATTGAATAATTTTTTAAAGCAAATATGCTTTTAAATAGATCAAAAAATTTTTGAGTCACCTTTTACTTGGTTAAGAATTTAAAATTTAGCCTATTAAAATATTTAGAAAATTTTTATTATGTTTTATGTTTTTTGAAAAATTTCCGATTTCCGACGTTTTTGGGGTCGGAATTCCGATTTCCGACTTCCGAAAAATTTTTGGGCCTCGGAATTCCGATTTGCGAAAATTTTTGGGGCCTCGGAATGCCATCCCTGATGGGCACCACTGGACCCCTCTGTTCCTAGTTTTTTGGAAAATCGCGCCGAAAAAAAGCGGTTTTGAAAAGGAACAAAAGTCAAATTTATGGACTATTAACAGATTTGATTCCCGATCTCTTTTACCGTCTTATCCATTTTAAAAATCTTAATCAACCCATTAGCGGCAATTGTGAAGATCATTGGTCCCGAAATTTTTTAATTTAATTTTTTTATCTTAAAATTTTTAACACTTTTCTAGGGGTGTTTTGAGGCGCTGAGCACGAATTCGGCCTCCATTTCGAACAATTCCGAATCCCTAACCCGAACTCGAACATTTTTCGGGAATCAAATTTAAACATTTTTTAAAATTTCTTTTAAAACATGGTTCTTAGTCTTTTCGGGGTTGCTGATCACGAATCTGCCATTCATTTTGGCCAATTTCGAATACCGGACCCGAACTCGAACAAAAAATCAAAAATTCAAAATTATCAAAATTTATTTTTATGTTCGTATCTTTACAGAATGACCATTTTTTGGATTTGAAATGGTTTTTGTCTAAAGTTAACAACACCGAAAACACTAAAAACAATGTTTTAAAATAAATTTTAAAAAATGTTTAAATTTGATTCCCGAAAATGTTCGAATTCGGGTTAGGGATTCGGAATTGGTCGAAATGGAGGCCGGATTCGTGCTCAGCGCCTCAAAACACCCCTAGAAAAGTGTTATAAAATTTTAAGATAAAAAAATAAAATTAAAAAATTTCGGGACCAATAATGATCTTCACAACCCCTTTTAATGCATCCCGCATTCTTTTTCAAAATGACAGGTATTTTGTTTTTTGGAAATTTTTTAAATTTAATTGACATTTTTTCAAAATTTCCAAAATCCCGCGCGAGATCCCGCAAATTTTAAATGCGGGATTAATCCCGTTGGATCCCGTCCCGCAAAAAATTTTGGATTCCAATCCTGCAGCGGGATCCGCAAATTTGAAATTTCCGGTCTCTACTAAGGAACATTTTACACAGTGGAAAAATGTTTAAAGCAATTATTGAGATGATTTTTTTGACGAAAATAGAAAAAATTAACGGACAAATAAAAATAACATTTAAATTAATAATTAATTAAATTAAAACAATTTTGATACAAAACTTATTACATTAACTTAGAATGTGTTCGAAAAGCAATTGCGTATGGAACAGCAGAGAATTAGACAGAGAGACAAATGTTGGCCTCTGTACATTTTGCACGAATTTCGCCCTTTGAAAAACAAAAATGAGAAATTTGGAGGAGAGAAGAAACAATTCAATTTAATAAATTAAAGTAAAATAAATAAATAAAAATAATAATTTTTCGAATTCGATTTAAAATGGGAAGAATAAATTAAAATGATCACCAAAAAAGGAAAACAATTTGTATAAATATAAAACAATAATTAATGAACAATTAACGACGAAGATTGATCAGTTGAGTTACCTTTGAAAAAATATATCCTTAGAAATGGCAGAGGTAAGGAAAAGCACACGCGTTGGACTTTTGAGAATCGAAAAGCAAAAAAAACAAAATAAACAAATAAAAATGAGAGAAAATTCGAATCACGGAATTGGCCACCAAAGCCAAAAAAAATAAATAAATTTGCTCTCCAAAAACGAAATCCAATTAGCCAACTAATTAATCCCTTCTCTGATCAGAGGCATTGACAAATCAGATGACAAAATGTCCTTTTCTCATTCTATGGCCATCTGTGAGACGAAATTGGGGCAGAGAAACAGACAAACAGAAAGAAACGCATTTTGGGTATTCAGATGGGCCTAAGGTTAGGCAAGGGGTAATATAAAGGGTATATTCGTATTCAGCGACCCCGAAAACCGAAAAATCCTAAATTAGACTCATTTTGTTTTTATAAATTTTGAAAAATTTTGGACATTTCGTGGGTTTTTACTCTTTTGGACATTTCGTGGCTTGGACACTTTGTGGGGGTGCCGAGAAAGCAGAGGAAAGAAAAATGCCATTTTGGGGCGGGAGAATTGAGTACGAAATTGGGGGAAGGAAAATTGAGTACGGAAGTAATCAAATGAAAGTCGAAGGTATTGCAGCGAAATTGGAATGGAAGGACAACAAAATTTGCTGGGAAAGCGAAGAATGAATGAATCGGTCGGACAGCGGAGAAAAGACATGGCAAAAAAAGTGCCATCGAAATGCGCGAAAATGAATAAATTAAGCGTCAAA
Organism: Heterodera glycines; assembly: GCA_004148225.2. Lineage (NCBI taxonomy): Eukaryota > Metazoa > Nematoda > Chromadorea > Rhabditida > Heteroderidae > Heterodera > Heterodera glycines. The sequence continues at coordinate 10,446,840 of CP049709.1, read as the reverse complement.
ATGGCGGAAATGCCTTCCCCCAATTTCCCTTTCGCCATTTGCTTTGCCATTTGCTTCGTTTGGCATTATTCTTCGTTTTTGCTGCTTTGTTGCGTTTGTGCCGTCGTTGGCTTCGGTTCCGCTGGGATTCGTTCGTCCGCCACCGATGCCAATGCCGTGGAAGTGGAGGAGACGGGCGAACACTGCTCGGAAGGGATGGCCAACGGATTTGGCATCACCAAAGTCAGTGCCGACGCGGCTGCCGGGGGCGGCGCAACGAAAGCGAAGCGTTTGGGCGAGGGGACAAAGGCGGACGAACGACGGCTGGGGACAGCGCCGAGCGGCGAATAGCCAATGGCACCGCCTGGGGGAGAGATTTTTGATCTAAAATGAGTGATCAGACGAAAAGCACCTTTGAGAATGGAGCATCGCTTCTTCCATCGGTCGGACGACGAATTGGCGATCAGTTGGGGCGCGAGGCATGGGCAGCAGAGTTTGGCATTTGTGACACCAATGGCCGAGGGATGGCACAGCGGGGGAGAGACGGTGGAGGAATGGGGGATCCAATGCTTAATACACCTGAGGGAGAAAGGGGTGGGGGAATCATATGGGATAATGGCATATTTGGTGTAGTGGTAATGGCAATTTGAAAGGATTGTGTTGCCAACATTCTCTGCTTTTTTTTCTGATCGCCTTTTTTGGCATTTTGGTCAGACTGCGCTTTCACTGACCAATAGATGAGATAAGCCACCGCCAAATAAGCCAAAGTGATGGCACACAAAACGAGCAGAAATTTGAGCAGGTCGTTGGTGATCAGCGCACGGAGGATCAGCTCGGAACAGAAGGGCAACTTCTCGCGCGGATGAATTGAGCATTTAATCTGAAGAAAAAGGAAAATGGATGACACAAAATCAGAAAAACAAAGGGAAGAGACCGAAAAAGCAAACAGTCAAAGTGCCGAGATTCACCCCCGGGGGAAATGCCATTGCCACAGTGCTTATTGCCACTCGTCAATTTCATTTGCCCACCTCATTCATCAATGCCTCGGCCGAATTCAGCCGATGGGCCTGTTCAAGCGCAAGACCAAGTTCGGACTGTACGCGGCGAACGATGGCAATGCGAGCGAAGAAAAGCGCGGGCAGACAGCCGAACGAGACGAGGTCGACCAGGCCAATCTGAGCAGCAACGGAAGCAATCATTTGGACAGATCAAAGGAAAGGGTGAAAAATTGTGTATTTTTGGGTGTTCGTTTCAGTGCCGGATTTTTCGGCCGCGGGGGCAAAAAAAAGAAAAGAAATGTAAAGACAAAGCTAGATGTTTTGCAGGGGGGGGGGTGTTGTCGAGACTCCCGGACACTGTCTGCTGGTGATTGCCCCATTTCATTTGTTTTGGGTCCGCCCTTTTCCCATCGTCTCACCCACCAAATAAACGTGGCATTTGCGCACGGGCGACGACGAGGGCAGCAGAAACAGGAAGAAGGAGCTGGTGGACAGTCCGACACACAGCACGGCCACGGTCATCCACACGTTCTTTTTGTACTGGAAATGCTTGTGCTGAGAGGGCCCGGGGGAAAGGCCCACAAAATTTGGACAAATGCCAAAAGTGTCCCCGCTGGGCGGCAACCGACACTTAAGCCGACAAATCCGTGCCAACACTCACATCGGCCAAGTCGTGCACACTTTGTCTGATCAGTTCGGCGTCCACGCTGCTAAAGTCCAATTGGCTGGCGTATTTTTCGAGGCGCGAAAACAAATCGAGAAAAGGGTGGAGGAAGAGAAGGTGGGCGACGGCGACAGCGAACAGTGCCACCAATTTGGCACAATGGGCGTAGAAAATCTGAACAGTTCAAATGGATATTAAAATGATTCTCTCTCCGTGCCATGGCCTCTTTTACCTGCCGTTGAATGTGCCAAATGAACGAGCCAATGCCGCCGCACATGGCACCGAGTCGGATGTGGCTTTTGATCAGTCTGATCAGTGCTTCTTCTCTGCTGTTGCTGCTGGTGCCGTTGTCGTTCCGTCCGTTTCCCTCTCCCATTGATTCCGCGTCCGTTTCGTCCCTTTGCTTTTCGCCGTTTCGTAACGCGACGACATCTGCTGTTGTTATTGTCGCAAGTGAATGCTTGGAATGTACACAGTTCATTTTGCTTGAGGTTTGCTGAATTAGCACCACTAATTGGAGAGAAGTTTTACAATGTGAAATTGGGCGAACGATTGCAATTATTTAAGCACACCTTATAAGGGTGTGTCCTTCTTCGGGTATTTATTTATGCGGAATTATGATGTGTTGAGTAATTCTGCAACACTCGGGGCCTCTGGAGCAATAAATAATTAATTTGAAATTTCTATACTTGTGCAGAGAATTTAAAAATCTGTTTTAAACTCTTGAAGAAATTGGATAGTTTAAGTGTCTGCAGTCAGTTTTAGGATAGGCTACAATTTCTTCGGATAAACAAAGGTTTTTGTAAATGCGGAAATTATAATCAACTCTACGCCAATGTTGTTAGATGTTTTGCAAATGAGAAGCATTTTGAATTTTTATTAATTATCTGGAATCGAATAAAATGACTCTGTGATAATTACTTTTTACAATGTGAAATTGGGCGAACGATTGCAATTATTTAAGCACACCTTATAAGGGTGTGTCCTTCTTCGGGTATTTATTTATGCTGAATTATGATGTGTTGAGTAATTCTGCAACACTCGGCGGGGCCTCTGGAGCAATAAATAATTAATTTGAAATTTCTATACTTGTGCAAAAGTGGACTGATCAGAGGAAGTGATCAGAAAAGCGATCGGACGAATGGCGGAGATCACGGCAAAAGCAGTAAAAAATACAACGGCATTAGAAAGGAAAAGGCTAAAACAAATGAAAAAAGGTTTTCACTGAAGGATTAAATGATGAGAAAAATGGAAAAGAAAGTGAAAATTGAACAGAAAAAAACGGCACTTGGCAAATGAAATAACAAAACGGAAATGATCACTTATCATTGATTCCCTCTTTGACTGATCAGTAAAAGAGAATCAAAACGAAATGCAATATTATAAAATTTCATGGATTTATTTGCATAAAAAGGGGAGGGCGAGAATAAGCGGCGAGAGGGGCGAATGGTCACAAAATTTATGGCCCGAACAGATTTTCATCATTTAAATTTGGGCAAACTTTTTTTGGGTGGGGAAGGGAAGGGAAGTGTACCATCCGATACCATCCCCTCCCTCTCCCTTCCCCCCCCCCTCCCACTGCCCAATTTATTTATTATTATGTGCACATCGGCCAAATGTTTTTGCATTCGAATGCTTTTTCTCGGAGTGTCCACAAATGCAAACATTAAAATCCCCACCAATTTTTGCCCAAATAATGAACGAATCTGTGATTAAATTACTTTTTACAATGTGAAATTGGGCGAACGATTGCAATTATTTAAGCACACCTTATAAGGGTGTGTCCTTCTTCGGGTATTTATTTATGCTGAATTATGATGTGTTGAGTAATTCTGCAACACTCGGCGGGGCCTCTGGAGCAATAAATAATTAATTTGAAATTTCTATACTTGTGCAGAGAATTTAAAAATCTGTTTTAAACTCTTGAAGAAATTGGATAGTTTAAGTGTCTGCAGTCAGTTTTAGGATAGGCTACAATTTCTTCGGATAAACAAAGGTTTTGTAAATGCGGAAATTGAGAGAATGTGGACGAAGGAAGGCCAAATTATTAATGAATTTACCAACGGACAATGAAAGCATTTAAAAATCTCTCTCTCTCTGTCTCTGTCTCTCTCTGTATCTCTCTCTGTCTCTCTCTGTCTCTCTCTCTCTGTCTCTCTCTCTGTCTCTCTCTCTCTCGCTCTACCTCTCTCCTTCTCACCATTTTCCTCTTCTTTGGTTGATTAAATTCTATTGCAGGTTGAGCCATTTCTTCAAGCTCAAAAACTCTCTCGCCCAAAAAGGTCGAGAGTCTCGAGGACATCGCAATTTGTCGTGGTCGACGATTAATTTGACCACTTTTTGTACAAAATGCTAAGAGAAGAAAAGACCTTGAGAATTTATAGCTCTTTTTCCTTCCTTCCTTCGCACATTATTCAAATTTTTTTCAAAATTGGTTCATTTTCTTCGCTCTTGAAAAAATTTCTGGAGAAGGCCTTGAAAAATTTGACTCCGCGCAACGATTAACCGCCGCCGCCACAGCAAATGATGGCAGCCGAAGAAGAACACTCAGTTATTTAAGCACACCTTATAAGGGTGTGTCCTTCTTCGGGTATTTATTTATGCTGAATTATGATGTGTTGAGTAATTCTGCAACACTCGGGGCCTCTGGAGCAATAAATAATTAATTTGAAATTTCTATACTTGTGCAGAGAATTTAAAAATCTGTTTTAAACTCTTGAAGAAATTGGATAGTTTAAGTGTCTGCAGTCAGTTTTAGGATAGGCTACAATTTCTTCGGATAAACAAAGGTTTTTGTAAATGCGGAAATTATAATCAACTCTACGCCAATGTTGTTAGATGTTTTGCAAATGAGAAGCATTTTGAATTTTTATTAATTATCTGGAATCGAATAAAATGACTCTGTGATAAATTACTTTTTACAATGTGAAATTGGGCGAACGATTGCAATTATTTAAGCACACCTTATAAGGGTGTGTCCTTCTTCGGGTATTTATTTATGCTGAATTATGATGTGTTGAGTAATTCTGCAACACTCGGCGGGGCCTCTGGAGCAATAAATAATTAATTTGAAATTTCTATACTTGTGCAGAGAATTTAAAAATCTGTTTTAAACTCTTGAAGAAATTGGATAGTTTAAGTGTCTGCAGTCAGTTTTAGGATAGGCTACAATTTCTTCGGATAAACAAAGGTTTTTGTAAATGCGGAAATTATAATCAACTCTACGCCAATGTTGTTAGATGTTTTGCAAATGAGAAGCATTTTGAATTTTTATTAATTATCTGGAATCGAATAAAATGACTCTGTGATAATTACTTTTTACAATGTGAAATTGGGCGAACGATTGCAATTATTTAAGCACACCTTATAAGGGTGTGTCCTTCTTCGGGTATTTATTTATGCTGAATTATGATGTGTTGAGTAATTCTGCAACACTCGGGGGCCTCTGGAGCAATAAATAATTAATTTGAAATTTCTATACTTGTGCAGAGAATTTAAAAATCTGTTTTAAACTCTTGAAGAAATTGGATAGTTTAAGTGTCTGCAGTCAGTTTTAGGATAGGCTACAATTTCTTCGGATAAACAAAGGTTTTTGTAAATGCGGAAATTATAATCAACTCTACGCCAATGTTGTTAGATGTTTTGCAAATGAGAAGCATTTTGAATTTTTATTAATTATCTGGAATCGAATAAAATGACTCTGTGATAAATTACTTTTTACAATGTGAAATTGGGCGAACGATTGCAATTATTTAAGCACACCTTATAAGGGTGTGTCCTTCTTCGGGTATTTATTTATGCTGAATTATGATGTGTTGAGTAATTCTGCAACACTCGGCGGGGCCTCTGGAGCAATAAATAATTAATTTGAAATTTCTATACTTGTGCAGAGAATTTAAAAATCTGTTTTAAACTCTTGAAGAAATTGGATAGTTTAAGTGTCTGCAGTCAGTTTTAGGATAGGCTACAATTTCTTCGGATAAACAAAGGTTTTTGTAAATGCGGAAATTAATCAACTCTACGCCAATGTTATTAGATGTTTTGCAAATGAGAAGCATTTTGAATTTTTATTAATTATCTGGAATCGAATAAATGACTCTGTGATTAAATTACTTTTTACAATGTGAAATTTCGGGGCCTCTGGAGCAATAAATAATTAATTTGAAATTTCTATACTTGTGCAGAGAATTTAAAAATCTGTTTTAAACTCTTGAAGAAATTGGATAGTTTAAGTGTCTGCAGTCAGTTTTAGGATAGGCTACAATTTCTTCGGATAAACAAAGGTTTTTGTAAATGCGGAAATTATAATCAACTCTACGCCAATGTTATTAGATGTTTTGCAAATGAGAAGCATTTTGAATTTTTATTAATTATCTGGAATCGAATAAAATGACTCTGTGATAAATTACTTTTTACAATGTGAAATTGGGCGAACGATTGCAATTATTTAAGCACACCTTATAAGGGTGTGTCCTTCTTCGGGTATTTATTTATGCTGAATTATGATGTGTTGAGTAATTCTGCAACACTCGGCGGGGCCTCTGGAGCAATAAATAATTAATTTGAAATTTCTATACTTGTGCAGAGAATTTAAAAATCTGTTTTAAACTCTTGAAGAAATTGGATAGTTTAAGTGTCTGCAGTCAGTTTTAGGATAGGCTACAATTTCTTCGGATAAACAAAGGTTTTTGTAAATGCGGAAATTATAATCAACTCTACGCCAATGTTGTTAGATGTTTTGCAAATGAGAAGCATTTTGAATTTTTATTAATTATCTGGAATCGAATAAAATGACTCTGTGATAAATTACTTTTTACAATGTGAAATTGGGCGAACGATTGCAATTATTTAAGCACACCTTATAAGGGTGTGTCCTTCTTCGGGTATTTATTTATGCTGAATTATGATGTGTTGAGTAATTCTGCAACACTCGGCGGGGCCTCTGGAGCAATAAATAATTAATTTGAAATTTCTATACTTGTGCAGAGAATTTAAAAATCTGTTTTAAACTCTTGAAGAAATTGGATAGTTTAAGTGTCTGCAGTCAGTTTTAGGATAGGCTACAATTTCTTCGGATAAACAAAGGTTTTTGTAAATGCGGAAATTATAATCAACTCTACGCCAATGTTGTTAGATGTTTTGCAAATGAGAAGCATTTTGAATTTTTATTAATTATCTGGAATCGAATAAAATGACTCTGTGATAAATTACTTTTTACAATGTGAAATTGGGCGAACGATTGCAATTATTTAAGCACACCTTATAAGGGTGTGTCCTTCTTCGGGTATTTATTTATGCTGAATTATGATGTGTTGAGTAATTCTGCAACACTCGGGGCCTCTGGAGCAATAAATAATTAATTTGAAATTTCTATACTTGTGCAGAGCATTTAAAAATCTGTTTTAAACTCTTGAAGAAATTGGATAGTTTAAGTGTCTGCAGTCAGTTTTAGGATAGGCTACAATTTCTTCGGATAAACAAAGGTTTTTGTAAATGCGGAAATTATAATCAACTCTACGCCAATGTTGTTAGATGTTTTGCAAATGAGAAGCATTTTGAATTTTTATTAATTATCTGGAATCGAATAAAATGACTCTGTGATAAATTACTTTTTCAGATGTGGGGGAGAAAATTGGACATTGGGGAGAAAGGGGTCAATTGGAAAAGGGAAGGGACTGAAACGGACGGGACTGTGTGGGACTGACAAATGAGTAATAAACCAACCCACAGACACACCATCCGTGACCTGCTGTTGCTATCAGTAAAGTGATTAAGGAAAATTTCGGATGGATTTTTCGGGTCTCGAAAAAATGGACTAAATGACTGCTGACTTTGCTTTAATAGGCTCTGTTTTATGAGTGTCCGTCCGACTGAGTCCCCCGTCGGCCATTTCTGTGGCGGAAATTATAATCAACTCTACGCCAATGTTGTTAGATGTTTTGCAAATGAGAAGCATTTTGAATTTTTATTAATTATCTGGAATCGAATAAAATGACTCTGTGATAAATTACTTTTTACAATGTGAAATTGGGCGAACGATTGCAATTATTTAAGCACACCTTATAAGGGTGTGTCCTTCTTCGGGTATTTATTTATGCTGAATTATGATGTGTTGAGTAATTCTGCAACACTCGGCGGGGCCTCTGGAGCAATAAATAATTAATTTGAAATTTCTATACTTGTGCAGAGCATTTAAAAATCTGTTTTAAACTCTTGAAGAAATTGGATAGTTTAAGTGTCTGCAGTCAGTTTTAGGATAGGCTACAATTTCTTCGGATAAACAAAGGTTGTAAATGCGGAAATTACAACTCTACGCCAATGTTATTAGATGTTTTGCAAATGAGAAGCATTTTGAATTTTTATTAATTATCTGGTCGCAATCCGTCAAATGGCTTTTTAATTTTTAATATAAATTTCCAATTGGGCGAACGATTGCATTTTTAAGTCCGCGAAAGAAAGGCCAACACAGCGCACTTCGTTCGTTTTTAAATGCACTCACTCACAATGAACGAATGAGAGAGTGCCTTCGCTTTTTTCTGCCGCCGCTGAAAAGGGTGGACGGAAGGACACTTTTCCAACTTTGCTGCTGCATTTGCATCGTCCGCCGATTTTCTCTCCGATTTCTTCCACTAATCCTTTCCTAACCAAATCCACTTACAATTTCTTCGGATAAACAAAGGTTTTTGTAAATGCGGAAATTATAATCAACTCTACGCCAATGTTGTTAGATGTTTTGCAAATGAGAAGCATTTTGAATTTTTATTAATTATCTGGAATCGAATAAAATGACTCTGTGATAAATTACTTTTTACAATGTGAAATTGGGCGAACGATTGCAATTATTTAAGCACACCTTATAAGGGTGTGTCCTTCTTCGGGTATTTATTTATGCTGAATTATGATGTGTTGAGTAATTCTGCAACACTCGGCGGGGCCTCTGGAGCAATAAATAATTAATTTGAAATTTCTATACTTGTGCAGAGAATTTAAAAATCTGTTTTAAACTCTTGAAGAAATTGGATAGTTTAAGTGTCTGCAGTCAGTTTTAGGATAGGCTACAATTTCTTCGGATAAACAAAGGTTGTAATAAATGCGGAAATTACACCCAACTCTACGCCAATGTTATTAGATGTTTTGCAAATGAGAAGCATTTTGAATTTTTATTAATTATCTGAATCGAATAAAATGACTCTGTGATAAATTACTTTTTACAATGTGAAATTGGGCGAACGATTGCAATTATTTAAGCACACCTTATAAGGGTGTGTCCTTCTTCGGGTATTTATTTATGCTGAATTATGATGTGTTGAGTAATTCTGCAACACTCGGCGGGCCTCTGGAGCAATAAATAATTAATTTGAAATTTCTATACTTGTGCAGAGAATTTAAAAATCTGTTTTAAACTCTTGAAGAAATTGGATAGTTTAAGTGTCTGCAGTCAGTTTTAGGATAGGCTACAATTTCTTCGGATAAACAAAGGTTTTTGTAAATGCGGAAATTAATCAACTCTACGCCAATGTTATTAGATGTTTTGCAAATGAGAAGCATTTTGAATTTTTATTAATTATCTGGAATCGAATAAAATGACTCTGTGATAAATTACTTTTTACAATGTGAAATTGGGCGAACGATTTGACTTTTGAAATGGAATAAACAAGAAAGAAAATTACGAAGAAGCTAATCTAACATTGGAAGAGCATTCATTTGTTTTTGCTGATCAGATCACTCGGGAATAATTTGCCTATAACTTTGTTCAAAGCAAATACATTTATAAATCTTGATATCATTCAACAGAACTAAGTGTTTTCTATTCTCTATAAAATTGCAAAATTTCGCTTATTGTTAGTTTCAAAAAAGTTATGACCAAAAATGCTCGAAAAACTCTTGAACAAAGTTAATATTTTTCCATTTGATGATTTTTGAGTAAGCACCGATTGTTCTGATCACTCAAACTTTGCTCAAAGATCAGTCTTACTTTCACAAGTATCTCCGATCAGCTTGTTTGGTGATTTGTCCCACTGATTGGACGGATTCCCTCGCGGCGTATGCAAATTTATGATTGAATTATACCAGGCAAAAAGAGAATGGCAAAATGCGGAGGACGGGGCAGGGTAAAGGTTGGGTTGGCACCGCTTACCAATGGCATTCTTTGCCGTTGTGTCCCGACGGACGGCGGATTCATCGCTTGCTTATGCAGAAAATTGTGCATTTTTTATCAGTGGCTTCTTACGCTTCCATATTTCGCCGCTGGAAGGCTACAATTTCTTCGGATAAACAAAGGTTTTTGGCGGAAATTATAATCAACTCTACGCCAATGTTATTAGATGTTTTGCAAATGAGAAGCATTTTGAATTTTTATTAATTATCTGAATCGAATAAAGCGACTCTGTGATAATTACTTTTTACAATGTGAAATTGGGCGAACGATTGCAATTATTTAAGCACACCTTATAAGGGTGTGTCCTTCTTCGGGTATTTATTTATGCGGAATTATGATGTGTTGAGTAATTCTGCAACACTCGGCGGGGCCTCTGGAGCAATAAATAATTAATTTGAAATTTCTATACTTGTGCAGAATTTAAAAATCTGTTTTAAACTCTTGAAGAAATTGGATAGTTTAAGTGTCTGCAGTCAGTTTTAGGATAGGCTACAATTTCTTCGGATAAACAAAGGTTTTTGTAATAAATGCGGAAATTAATCAACTCTACGCCAATGTTATTAGATGTTTTGCAAATGAGAAGCATTTTGAATTTTTATTAATTATCTGAATCGAATAAAGCGACTCTGTGATAATTACTTTTTACAATGTGAAATTGGGCGAACGATTGCAATTATTTAAGCACACCTTATAAGGGTGTGTCCTTCTTCGGGTATTTATTTATGCTGAATTATGATGTGTTGAGTAATTCTGCAACACTCGGGGCCTCTGGAGCAATAAATAATTAATTTGAAATTTCTATACTTGTGCAGAGAATTTAAAAATCTGTTTTAAACTCTTGAAGAAATTGGATAGTTTAAGTGTCTGCAGTCAGTTTTAGGATAGGCTACAATTTCTTCGGATAAACAAAGGTTTTTGTAAATGCGGAAATTATAATCAATTCTACGCCAATGTTGTTAGATGTTTTGCAAATGAGAAGCATTTTGAATTTTTATTAATTATCTGGAATCGAATAAAATGACTCTGTGATAAATTACTTTTTACAATGTGAAATTGGGCGAACGATTGCAATTATTTAAGCAAAGAAGCTGCTAAAAATCATTTACATTTGGCTCATTGTCAGAAGTTTTTGTAAGATAGTCAATGGAAAGGGAATGGACGGTAAGAGTCCACCCAATGAAATATTTGTTTTTTGTTTAAAAATTTAAATGATTTTCGAAGATTTTCTTAACACCTATTCAAAAGCTCTTTAAAAAATGGAAAAGCGAAAGTCAAGAGCCGAACTGCTTGAGAATGAAGACGCGTTGATTAACGCCGAAGGTTGCCAATTATAAGCAAAAAGTTTGTTTCTGAGTTTTGCATGAGTTAAGTAATTGACCATCTGACTGAGTCCATTCTCGAGAATGTGTTCGTGGGACTGATGTTCGAAATGCATCGGAACATTGCCATAAACAAATTGGTCGGACTTAAGGAGGAATTAGTGACTTCTGATCAGGTGAATGAAAGCCAAACCAAACAAACAAATGCACAATCTTACACATTTTCAGTTTACTAATTGTAATAATAATTAAATTTTGAAAGATAAGACATTATTTCTCTTTTCCTGTTTTTTCAGGGGTCTGTATCGTTTTGGCGCCGCCGTTTTGGCGCCAGCCCAAGTTTTCGGACTATAACTTTTTTATTTGTTAACCAAATCCAATAATCTTGGTATTATTCGAAAGCTTAACATGTTTAGAAGATATTTCTAAGCTATTGCTTCGCGATTAGACAATTACCAAAAAAGTTATAACATGAAATTGCAAAAAAGTCGAAAATTTTGAGGTTTTTTCCTAATAACTTTTTTAGAAGCTAAAATTTTTGTTTGTTTTTTGTAAGGCTAATAGAGCTTGTGAAGGGCTTTCGAATGATACCAAAATTGTTAGATTTGGTCAACAAGAAAAAAAGTTATAATAAAAAAACTAAGGCTGGCGCCAAAACGGCGGCGCCAAAACGACCCGTTCCCTTTTTCAGCATATGAAAATCATTTTTAATTTCACGTAAAATCATTCTGAAATAAAAAAAAAGAATGAAATTTAATGAAAGCAAACGAAGGCACTAATAAACTTTTGTGTTATAAAAAAGTTTTGTTTTGCAGTTTTTTAGGTTATTTCGAATTGCATTTCCAAATTTCAATTACTTTTCCTTTCCTTTTTTTATTTTTTCCGTTTTAGACAAAGAATGAAACGGACAGAGAAAGGAAAGCGGCGACGGATGAGTCGCCGCCGTGCGCAAACGCAGCGAACGGAGGACGGACGACGCAACGCGGCGGCAAACGGACGAACGGCGGACGGAGTCGCGGGGCGGCCGAATGCAAATGCAAATGTTTCGTGTGCCATCAAATGATCGCCGCTGTCCGATTCGCACCCCATTTGGAGAAATGCATTGGCATCGGCCGAGCGGCGAGGTCAATCCGGGAGATCAGTGTAGAAATTTAAATTCTGTTTAAACATTTTTTGGGACAGGGTTTCATTCATTTTCATATATTTTTACAATTTTTTAATTTTACCCTTTCTGGGAATATTTCGGCAAATCTCATGGAAAATTGTTTTTTATGCGTCTATTGGCACTTTCTGTCCTACTTTTTCCTTATTTATTATCCATTTAGGTCTCGTCGTCGTGGTGTCTCCACCAATTTTATGAGCGCCGCGTCCGACGTTTTCGCCGATTTGTCCGGCAGTCCGAGCCGTTCCACGCGTTCGTCCACGCTCCGTTCGGCAGCGCGGCGATTGCTCAACGACGGAAATGACGCCGCCCCAATAGCCATGGCGCCGACTTTTCTCAGCCGACGACGACCACTGCTGGTGGCCGAGGACTTCACACTGCCCACCACCGCCTCTTCGGCAGTAACAGCGACCACAAAAGTGCGTTAGGTTATGAAAATGGCAATTATTAGCTGCATTTTCCTCCCACCACCGCCGGACCCTTAGGCATTTAATTGCTTCCGCCAACAATAAATCACATTGTTCTGACATTCGGTGGATTTGACCGGATCAGATTTTGGTGATTTGGTGGCATTCCTTTGCCAGGTATCGGCACCCGCACTTTGTGCTGTCAGTGGTGCTGTTCTCCAACAGAGTGTGACCGCTATCAAAGAGGAGGAGGAGGCGGACGACACGGAGGAGCCGTTGAGGGATCGGCTAAGAAATAAGACGAACCGCGGCACAAATTTGTTGAAAAAATAATAAAAACACTTTACTCTTCGCTTTTGTCACTTTTTGGCTTTCCATCTCCCATTTTTGAATTTATTTGTGGCTTTTGGCTTTGCTTTCCAATTAATTGGCCTCATTAGCGTGTGAAATGCGTGCGGTCGTTCAGAGGGTCAATCGCGCGAGTGTCGTTGTTGAACAGGAAGTGGTCAGTTGCTGGACACGGAAGGGGTGGAGAGAAAAAGTTGACAAAAACACGGGTTCCTTTCCAAGGTTCAGCTGACGAAAACATTCCCCACTTTGGTAAAATGGATTAATTTGGCCCACGGTCTTTTGGATGCTTTTAGCTTAATAATTTCTGAGTGTAATTGGCAAATTAATCGGGTCAAATGGGGCACTTTCCATTGTGTCGGTGTTTTGTTTGTTCCCGTGGCCCATTTGTCTAATTGTTCCTGCATTCCCTTGCACTTAATTTCCAATTTGTTGTCCCCTCCTCCCTCTGCAGGTTTCTTCGGTTGGCCGTGGTCTCTGTGTGTTGGTCGGACTGTGCCGGGAGGACGGCGACGATGACATTGAGTACATCGTGCGGAAGTTGCTGAACCTGCGACTGTTTGAGCACCCTGAAAAGCAGAAACGGTGGGACGCATCGGTGAAGGAACTCGGGCTGGACATTTTGTGTGTCAGTCAGGTAGGCACTTTTGATAACCCCTTCGATTTAGTGACATTTAATCCCCAAAAAATCACCGAAATAGGCTTATTGTCGGAAAACAAAGGTTTTGCCATGCCTTATCGTATTCGACCCCCATCCACAGAACAGTTCACACTGCACGCGTGCATAAAGGGCAACAAATTGGACTTTCATCGCTCAATGGGCCCGGAGAAGGCGCCCCTCATTTACGAGCAGTTTCTGCAGCGGCTGAGGAATAATTACGCGCCGGAGAGAGTGAAAGTGGGCGGGCGAACCCGAATTCCACCGTTAAAGTTCCAAAATTTTCATCATTAGGATGGCAAATTTGGTGCAATGATGTCAGTACAAATTGAAAACGACGGTCCAGTGACAATCAATTTGGACAGCAAACGAAGAGATGAATGAAGGGGACAGTTTTATTGAGAACTATCGAGATTTGAAAACATTTTCACCATCCAATCGCTTTATCATCTGTTGTGTTATGTACAAAAAATCGAGGACATTAACATTGCTGAGCAAAACCAGTGACAATCGAAGTCAGTGGCTAAAAACAGAGTGTGAGAAATTATTTGATCAATTAGGCATGTGCACTCTATCATTTGTGTTTTTAACACCTTTAGAATAATGCAAATAGAGCACACATAAATTTAAACAAATGTAAATGTTGTGGGATGAAATAGCCCATCGAAACACACAAAAAACAGTCAGAAAGCTCTTCTCGCGCCACCTGTGAAATGAGGGAGGCGTTTACCCGCCGGTCAAATGATGTCAGCCTTCGTTCTTTGGAGGCGTATACCAACCTTAACGAATCGGAAGGGGGCAAATGATGGGAATAGCGTAAGATAAGAGCCGTTGCAAATGATACACTCAAAGACAGACTAGGCAACCAACCCGATTTGTTGTGGATTTGCACGAGCGACCGAAACGACTGCTGCGCCCTGGCCAAGCTGTAGTTGATGTGCGCGTTGCGCTCAAACGAAATGCGTGCATTGCCTTTGACGAGTGTCGCGCCGAGTTGGGTGATCAGCGACTCTACGCTGTACGCGCTGGTCCAGCCCTGTTTGGTCAGCAGTTCCATACAAAGTGCGCCACCGCTAAGCACAAATCCTAAAAGGAAAAATAAATCAGTGAAACAAAATAATCGAATCGACATTGCATTCCGTGTGCAGTTTACTTCTCCCCCTTGTCATGGAGGATCGCTAATTATGGGAAATAAATCTTTAGAAAATAGCATTTCAATATCTCAGGAGAACTCAAAAACAAAAGACAGCAAGAAGCTCCTATTAACGCACCGTTTGCAACTACCGGCGAAACAAGACGGACAAATGGAGGCTCAAAGCTTAAATTGAAACGTAAAAACGCATTATTGAAAGGAATCCGTTCAAAAATAATTCACGAGCCAAAAACGCACGGGAATGAATTGGCAAAAGTGAAGTGGAAGAGCAGGTGGTCTTGGTTGTGCGGCGGTTTGGCCAACTGTCGCATGTCAGCAGCAAGCAGACTGTCGTTGTCCACCTAAACAAATTGAGTGAGATGGACACGGAACCATCTCTGGACATTATCATAATCGTTGGATTATTTTCCCTTATTCGTTTGATCCAAGTTTTAAAGTGTTCCCGACCTTTTTGAGCTTCACGTCCCACTCGTATAGGTTGTCGTTTTGGAGTTCGACGGTGAAAACGCCTTAAAATGGCAAATTTACATTATATAAAGTACAAATGCAAAAACAGTGACCGTTTTTGTAGTTTTGGCATCGGTAAATTTCCTTCAGCTCCTTCATCAGGCGATCGGAGGCCGTCAATGAGCCGGTGGGATTTCCGCTCAAATGTTGCTGACGCTGCGCTTGTGCAACACGCGTCAAAGTGGCAGCACCTTCGGTGGAAATCTGAATGAAAAAATTGGCGCTATAGGGAAAGTCACCACTTTTGAATTTTATCAAAAAGTAAAAACCCATGACCTCGAATTAGATGTCAGATTCGTGATCAGCAACCTCTAAAACCCGGATAACATAAAAAAGTGATGAATTTTTAACATAAAAATTTGATGAATTTTCCTACAGATTTTAATTAAAAATTTAATGTTTGTCCCAAGGGCGGCTAACAGAAAATGAAAATTGCTTTGGCCAATGAACAAAAAAAGGCCGTCAGGTGGTGACTCTCGTCAAAAATTTTTCTCGTAAATGTTAGAAAATGACTTCGCCGTCCGCGCTGTGTTGGCGTGCCATGGCCGTCTCCACGTCCTCCATCTCCAAGTCCTCCTCCGTCTCGTCGTCGTCCACCGTACTTTCCAATTCGCTTCCGTTTCCCTCATCGCGTTCATCATTTGTGTTCGGCTGAAAATGAACAAAACAAGAAGTTGTTTTTTTATGAGGAAAGGAAAAGATGCCATTGTAAAAACCGAACTTTAATATATCCGAAATTCTTTCTGCCCTTAAACACGGATTTGGCTTTTTTAAGTTTTCCAGTCACTATTCAAAATTTCGTCCAACCCAACCCAACCCCATTTTCTAGATTCTTCCAAATTTACAGGTGCAATTGCGGAAAGCTCTGCTGGCGATGTCACATTGTGCGCAGAACAAAGCGAAGAGACCAAAAAATGGAGTTGGAAAAGAATGTTGGGCATCTCTTGTTGGCCGGTGAGCTGCGCGAGCAGTGGCAAAACGGTGGGCTCTTCCGACTCACAGAACCAAATTGGCGCCTCGCGAGGATAATTCTCCTAAAAAGTGGCATTGACTGGGAAAAGAAAACAATTTTGGAATGGAAAATTAATCATCGTTTAATTGCTAAATGCAAATTGTATTTGAAATTAGCAAACCATAATATTGGCGCTAATGCAAATTGATCTTCCGCTTGGCATGATGAATTTCACCGTGACTTCGTCAACGGAAGCGGAAACGATCTATTTTTTGAATTTATATTAAAAGTCAAAAGGAAATGTAGCAAAGGAGAAAATTACAATATAAAACTCAATAAACCTGAAAGCGCTCGTGAGTTTTCGGGAATAGACGTTCAAGCAACGCAATGTCTTCACGAAGTTTTTGAAGGCATGCCATCGGAAAACGGAAAACTCAGAATGAAATTAAGGAGGGGAATTAGGCCGGAATGGACAGAAACAAGTCTGAACGCCTAAAAAATGCAAGTTTTTTTTATTTACCAAGAGAAAAGACGAAAATGAAATAATAAAACAATGGAAAATAATAACTAACAATGCACTTCCATTTTAATATTTCCCAGTGAGTGCATGTGAACAAAGATCAATTTTGACAAATCTTTTTTTTTTACAAGCTCTATCGGCTTTCCAAAACCAAAAATCACAAAGATATACCGAAATCTAAAAAAGTTATAAATTAAAGTATGCTAAAATTCTGATTTTTTGGTAGTATTCATGTTGCAGCTTTTTTATAAGTTGTTCAATCGTTTAGGGATAGCTTATCAAAAGCTTCTGAACATGTAGGCTTTCGAATGATTCCAAATTTATAAAAAAATTATTTTTTGGCGTTTTGCAATCAATTAAAAAATTTTATTTTGCGGAAAATATAAATTTTAAAAATACAGTTTTGTTGCTTGCTTTTCCTGGGCCAAAGTCCTGCTGGTCATTTTTAGACAATCTGTGTTTTTCTTGACTTGGGTTTTCTGGGTTTTTGCTCAGGATAACCAAGGTCCAGGCCAAATATGAAAAAACATCCTACCTTTCAAAATGCGAAACTCCTTAGCTTTACCGGTACTCATGGAGTTTGGGTCCTATATTTTGGTCAAATTTTTTCAAAATTTTTTTTTTCTTTTTTATTGTCGTAATTGCTTTATATACCAAATAAAGGAGATTTATGTGCTTATTGGATACAATTCCGCGATTTGGGTCCACAAATTAAAAAAAATGTCCGGTCCTCCAAATTGCCTACGCCACAAAAAATCGGAAATGTATGTGGAAAAAAGTGATCTTTGCGTGCCAAATCTCGTTTTGTGTTGCTGCTTGAACTTCTGCCACGTCGATTCAATTGTGTTCGTATGTTGACCAGAGACAGGATCCTTGAAATTCTCCGAGTGATTCAAAAACGGGTGGTGTGTAGGAGCTTAAGTTCTCTGAGCCATTCTTCGAATTCTTTGTCTGGTAGAGCCAAAACTTTGAATAAAGCATCAATTTTAAAATTTTTAAGTGCTTCCATTAATCTAAAAGCAATTACGACAATAAAAAAGAAAAAAAAAATTTTGAAAAAATTTGACCAAAATATAGGACCCAAACTCCATGAGTACCGCTTTACCATTTATTTTTTTGCTGTTGTAATTTATTTCGGTACTTTACGGTTATCTGTGTACGGATTTTCAAAAAAAATTTTTTTGAAAATAAACTTGTTTTAAGGGTTTTCCGGGTCGGGAAAACCGATTCTACATCCATTTTGACTCTATTCGAACCCCGAACCCGGATTCGAACAAAATTCGAAAAAAAAGTCGAAAATTCTTTTTGGTATTTATGTGGTTTAGACCACATAAAATTTTTTTTATATAAACATGCTTCCAGGGGTTTTCGGAGGCGCTAAGCACGAATCAGAACTCAGATAAATAAAATTTCGAACCCCTAACCCCGAATTCAAACATTTTTCGAATTTTTTTTTTCAAAAAATGTTGACGATTCGCGTACGCTTTCTCTACGCCAATATCGCCGAACGTTTTGCAAATGAGAAGCATTTTGAATTTTTATTAATTATCTGAATCGAATAAAGCGACTCTGTGATAATTACTTTTTACAATGTGAAATTGGGCGAACGATTGCAATTATTTAAGCACACCTTGTTCGAATGTGTCCTTCTTCGGGTATTTATTTATGCGGAATTATGATGTGTTGAGTAATTCTGCAACACTCGGCGGGGCCTCATGTTTATATATAAAAAAAAATTTTATTTGGTCTAAACCACATAAGTACCTTCTTTTTTCACCAAAATTCACTTTCATTGCTCAAAATTGATTTTTAGGGGTTTCCCCGGCCCTGAAAACCCTTAAAACAAGTTTATTTTCAAAAAAAAAATTTTGAAAATCTGTACACAGAACCGTAAAGTACCTTTATTTCATTGATTTATCTGGAAGCCATTTAATAATTGAAGGATGGGCGAACAAATGAAATTGGAGGGTTCACTCCGTGGCCACAACGGATGGGTCACGCAAATTGCCACCAACCCATTGTATAAGAATATGTTGGTGTCGGCCTCAAGAGGTTAATTTTTTCCACAAGCAAATTTAATGGTTTCTCTGTTTCCTTTGAAGACAAAACCATCATCGTTTGGATGCTTGATGAGAGTGGGTCGGTGCTAAACGGCAAACCGATCAAATCATTGCACGGACATGGACACTTTGTTTCCGATGTTGTCATGTCCTCGGATGGACAGTACGCACTGTCCGGCTCCTGGGACAAAACATTACGACTGTGGGACTTGAACACGTCCGTTTTGATGATATAATGAAAAGTGGCGATGCCAAAAATTTGATTAAGGGATTTCGTCTGGGGTATATCCTACCATTTCTCCAAATTATACCCCAGACATACAGAAAAAATAGTCATTGAAGTCGAGATAATCGTTAGAAAGCACTCATAAATTCAGAGGACAAACGACTCGTCAGTTCGTCTCCCACACCCAGGATGTGCTGTCCGTTGCTTTCTCCGCCGACAACCGTCAGATTGTGTCTGGCTCGCGCGACAAGAAGATCAAACTGTGGAATACACTTGCCCAGTGCAAACATACAATCGTGGTAAGAATTCAAGGATTCTTTATGGCCCAGATTAGGGGTAAGGGCTTTTGTAACAAAATAAATTGCTTTAGGAGGAGTGCCATTCCGATTGGGTGTCCACCGTGCGCTTTTCGCCTTCTCATGCGAACCCAGTGATTGTATCCGCCGGCTGGGACAAAATTGTCAAGGTGTGGAACTTGGCCACTTGCCGACTGAAGACCAACCACTTCGGACACACCGGCTACATCAACTCGGTCACCGTATCACCCGACGGCTCACTTTGCGCTTCCGGAGGAAAGGTTGGATAAGCAAATTGTTGATTGGTTAGCACACTCCACGACTTAATTACGTCGAGACAAGCATTCTACCAAACATGGGCGTAGCCAGACCCTTGGGCTAACCCGCCCACGTGCGACTACCCTTTTTTCTATTCGACCCCTCATTTTTTCGTCACTGTTTTTGACAATTTTTTGAATGGTATGGTTATGGCCACCGGAAAAAGTTAATAATTTTTGTCGATTTTCTTAACAATTTTTCCAGAAATTGGCAATTTTTTGAAAATTTTAAGGATATTTTGGGTCCGATTCTGAATCGAATAAAGCGACTCTGTGATTAATTACTTTTTACAATGTGAAATTGGGCGAACGATTGCAATTATTTAAGCACACCTTATAAGGGTGTGTCCTTCTTCGGGTATTTATTTATGCGGAATTATGATGTGTTGAGTAATTCTGCAACACTCGGCGGGGCCTCTGGAGCAATAAATAATTAATTTGAAATTTCTATACTTGTGCAGAGAATTTAAAAATCTGTTTTAAACTCTTGAAGAAATTGGATAGTTTAAGTGTCTGCAGTCAGTTTTAGGATAGGCTACAATTTCTTCGGATAAACAAAGGTTTTTGTAAATGCGGAAATTATCGGCAAGCACTACACAATGGGGGGCAACGACGTGATGGCTCTGCGCTGCGATTGGTCCGATTGGAAACTGGACAACAAAAACGGTGTTGGACGAGCTGAAGTTGGACCGCAAATCCGATGCGTGTATCCAAAAAAATCATGTCTCCAGTGCATTTCATTGGCATTTTTTGTTTTATTTTCTGCTCGCTTTTTCTTTCAAATGCTTTGCCGATTCATTCATGTAGGGTCACTGATAAGTGAATGCTTTTGCGCTTAGTCGTTGACGTCGTAGTTACCTTCTTTCTTTGGTTTCTTGGTCTAATTGTTTTTTTTCGTTTCTTACGACAATGGCTACAGCTTACTTCACGTCTTTTTATGACAGAACGAGAGTAAGCGGTGTAAGATTCTCTTTCCTTAGAAAAAGTCGACAAAATTCAGGCTTTATCGGCCCATGTTGCTACCGGAAGGACCATAATTCTCCAAATTATCCGTTACCGGGATGCCTTGAGCGTTGACGTGTACGATGAGCATTTGTTGCAAAATTTGATGAAGGAGACCGGTTAGTTCTATTCAAAGTTTGTGGGTGTTTTAACAGTAAAAGACCAGTTAAGCTATTGACAATAAATTCCAGATTTGAACCTTTTTGTCCGGACTTGAGTTAGGGGTTTGCATTTGACCGAAATGATTGTCATATTGCGATCAGTGACTGAAAACCATGTTTCTGACTATTTGAGGAATTCAAAAAATGGACGCGAGGAAC
Source organism: Heterodera glycines (assembly GCA_004148225.2). NCBI lineage: Eukaryota > Metazoa > Nematoda > Chromadorea > Rhabditida > Heteroderidae > Heterodera > Heterodera glycines. Next base: position 10,425,794 of record CP049709.1, on the reverse strand, counting down.
AGACATATTACCGGCTAATCCCTGATGAGAAAAGAATTTAGCGTTGTACTGTTAAATATGCTTAAAAGTTTAAGGTCGAGCTGGCGAGCACTTCGCACGAGTTCAGACGGTGATAAGCCAGTTGTCCCATATTGTCAGCGCCGAAGCAATTCCCTCCCACCACGTCCTTTATGCCTCAACATCTATGGACGCACTTCTTGTGGTGATTTTCAAAATCATCGACACGCTTGGCGATTTTTTTGCCCTTGAGAAGTTAGAAGAGAGTGAAAAATTCATCAACAAATTTTTTTAAGTGAAAAAAAGGCGGCTAAATATTGGAAGTGCGCCACAACCCTTAGAATTTACTTGAGTGGATTGATTTCACGTGCAGAATCATTTTTTGGTCACTGTGATGCTAATATTATCAATTATTACACTTCAAACCAGCGTCATTCCTTTCAACATGCGTAATTGTTTTTGTCTTTTAATTTTTGTTATCGCTTAAAAATGTTTTTCTCTATTATAAACACTTACGTTTTTGTTATTTGTTATCACTGATAAATGATGCTGAATACAATTTGTTTTCCTGTTTTTAAAAATAACAGTTTTTCAATATCGTCCAACTTACACCGGTTAGAATATCGATTTCGTAAATCGTACGGGGATCGGAGGCAATTACACATTTTTCAGTTTTCGGTAAAATTGAAAAAGCGCTGGTAAAGTTTAGCAAAGTTAGTGAGAATCTGTTATCTAAATTCAAGAAATCGGCTAAAAATCGCAATTTTTTGTCGAACAAATTTTGCTTTCGAGCCCAGGGTTTACGAGCCGACCTCCAAAAGGAGGGCGTGAATTGTTGCTTCTCACTTTCTTCACCACCAACTGGTTTTTTTAAATTGGCGAAGAAAGGCATTACTTATGCATAATTTAAAGGAATAGTTTATATTTATGCGAATTGCCAACCCAAAAAATGACAAAGGAACGGCATAAAAGACCATTGAATAAGCATTCAATAACAAAATAATACAAAAATAAATAAATAACAATGGCAGAAAAGAGGCCAAACAAATAAATGGGGGGAGTGTCAAAAAATGGCGAGCAGTGCAAACACCGAATAGAGCAAAGTGCAGGGATAGGCGACGAGCAGCCGCTGACCTAAACAAAACTCGAAAATTTCGGCTATAAAAAACAACGGAAAACGAATTTGCCATTTTATTAGAAAAAGCGAATTTTCAAAAAGGGGACAGTAGAAGAAAAACAACGGCTTAAACAATTTGTAAAAGCTATTAAGCATTGGCATATTTAATTTTAGCCAGCATTTATAATAAATCGGACCGTTCATCGAAAGCGCAATGGAAAAGAGTTTGGAGGAGGCGGAACCGCTCCAAAAGACGGCCAACGCCACGACAATGTAGCCGAGCCAACCCTAAGAAAATAATTAGGTATTTTTAAATGATTTTTTGGTGAAAAGGGGAAAAAAAGAGACGGACGGACATTTAATGAGAACAGCGGCCAACAGAGAGAGCAGAGACATGGGCAGCAGACAGTAGCCGAGCACAGAAGCGGTGCAAGTGAAAGAGATGGAGTTGTGTTGGGAGGGGCGCGCTGTCATAATCCCGACGCGTCAAAATCCCGATGCGTCGAAATCCCGACGCGTAAAAATCCCGATGCGTCGAAATCCCGACGCGTCAAAATCCCGATGCGTCGAAATCCCGATGCGTCGAAATCCCGACTAAGCCAAAATGAGTCATAATCCCGACAAATTAAAAAATATAAATTTATTTATTTTTGTACATCTATTTACATGTATATTATATATTATATATATAAATATATCATAATATCGAAATCCTAAGTTAAAAAGAGTCGAAATCCCGCCAAATAAAAATAACGAAAAAGATAATATAATTCAAAGGTTGAAATTATCAAAATTTATCAGAAGCGTGTAATCAAATATAAAATATTAGACCTGTAAAAACAAGCAATATTTCTAGATAATTGAAGGAATAACAAAATGAGTAAAAAATGTAAATGAACAATTTTAAGGGATATGCACGATCGAATCTTCCGCGTTTTCATAGTCCTTCAATTTTCCTGCGTATCCTTCGACCTGTAGACCCAGAGCCGTCATAAGCTCATGAATTTCGGCGTCGTTGTTGTATGTAGCGTCCGCTAAAATTCGCATGATGACTGCGTCTTGAAGAACGTAGCGTTTGTGTCGTTTGTGCACGAAGTTTCGAGCTGATCTCGCTGCGTCCACTTGCTTGTCGATACTTCTGCTGACTTCATAAATAAAGTCGGAAAGAGCCGGGTGATGACAAAGGCCCTTCTAAAATTAAAGTTTTTTGGGTTTTATTAGCAAAACAAATACTGAGAAATGGAGGTGGGTTGCTTCGAGACCATTGTTGGTCCTCGCGAGGGCGGAAGCCGCATGTGAATGCACGTTCCAATATGGAATTGGAAATAGTGCGCGACGGACGACGGGTTCTTCCCAAGGACGGACTTAAAATTGTTTAAATCAACAATTTTGTGAATTTTGCTGTGCCTGGCTGCAATGTCGTCGTTGATGATGAACTCAATGAGTACTGCACCAACGGCGAGTTTTGCTCCACTGTTGACGGCCATGATAGTGTTGAGGGGGCGGGCGAGTCGATGCCAAATTGTAAGGGCTGCCGTGAGTATGTGTGGTCGGATTCAACAGAAGAAAATGATGTCCCCGTGAATGCTTAAATGCAAATAAAAGAAAATAAAAAGAGTAAATGTAAAAACAAACACGAAAAAAGTGGAGAAATGCCACCAGGACGAACTCCAAACGCATTGTCACCGTCAAGCAGCTGTTGCTGCGTCATTCCGATGTACGTCCTCGCAAAGTAGAGGAGAAACTGTAGACTTGAATTAACAATGAGCATCCCAAACCTGTTGTTTTTGTGGCTCAGGGAGATGGTTATGGTCTCTTTGGCCAAGATAACCGCACATTTTGTTGTCGCTATTGTCGGTGATTGTCACGCGCGCAGGACAGTTCCTCACAGAGCAGTTCCACCAATTTCTTTTCTCGAGTACATACCGGAAGCCTTAATATAATTATTATTTATTTTTTCAATAAACTTCCCACCTTCGGACCAAAGACAATTGCCTCCCTTTTGAGTTTTTCCGAGTTCGAATTTGATGATGGCATGTTCTTCTCCAAAGTCTTCATCGCGGTCATTGTTGTTGTCGTTATGCTCACATTGTTCAGAAGTTGTCGCGTTTTTGCCGTCGTTGTTGTTCAGAAACTTGCCTTTACGACATTTTTGAAGAATTTCAATTTTTTTTCGATTCATTTTGTTTATAAGGCTATTATGATATATTTATATATATAATATATAATATACATGTAAATAGATGTACAAAAATAAATAAATTTATATTTTTTAATTTGTCGGGATTATGACTCATTTTGGCTTAGTCGGGATTTCGACGCATCGGGATTTCGACGCATCGGGATTTTGACGCGTCGGGATTTCGACGCATCGGGATTTTGACGCGTCGGGATTTCGACGCATCGGGATTTTGACGGGCAGCGGTTGGGAGGCCATCAGATTGAGCAGGGCGTACATGCCGACACAGCCGCATTGGAGGGAAAGAGACAAAGGCAAAAAATGGCACAAGATTTCCAACGGTTCTCTTGACTTATACGATGTTTTTTTCTCATGGACCAATCTCGACGAATATGGTACCAAACGATAGCTCTCGATGAGACAGATCGATCTAGGGGTGGGGGAAGCTGATCCGACAAGTATAACCCGGTTTTTGAACCGATTCAAAACACAAAAAGTAAAGAAAATTGGGCATTTTTAATTAATTTTTTAATGGACATTTCAGTACCAATGAAAAATGGATAAACAAAATGAAACAAAGTTTCGCAAAAGGGAGCATGCGAAGACGGAGCAAGTAGTGGGGCGAGACGGAGGGAGGAGGAAGCAGTCTGACGAGCGCCACAGGCGGTTGACTGCGGGGGGGGGCCGAAGGGCCCCCCCCCAATCAGTCAACCGCCTGCGGATCACGCGCGGACTTCTTCCGTAGCCCGTAGTCTCGCCCCACCTACTGGCCGCCGTAGTCGAGTGTGCGGATTTGAATCGGTTCAAAAACCGGTTTATACTTGTCGGATCAACTTCCCCCACCCCTAGATCGATCTGCCTCATCGAGCGCTATCGTTTGGTACCATATTCGTCGAGATTGGTCCGCGAGAAAAAAAACATCGTATAAGTCAAGATATTCTTTCCAACTTCGGCCGATGCGATGCCCAACGGATTGAGCACAGCCATCGTTTTGAGCCAAATGTGCTGGAAATTGACGCCCAATTCCTCCAACAGAGGCGGCTCATTGGCAATGTCGTCGAATTCGCTGTCGAATCCCTTGGCTAAAACAAAGAAAAATTTACTGGGTGGTAATCAAATGGCAAAAAGGGAACCGGCCACTTCGGCGCGGGCCATTTCGGCGCCGATTCAAATAACTTTTTTCATTATCAACCAAATTAAATATTTTTATTATCATTCGATAGCTCTTGAGATTCTCTATTAGCCTGCAAAATTTCAAAAAATTTCATCAGTTTACAAAAAAGTTATGGCCAAAAAACCTCAAAAATTGACTTTTTCTTGGCTTTTTCGGCGCCGCGTGCCATAACTTTTTTATTGTTGAATCATTAATTTCTATTTTGGCATGTAAATATAGAGCACACATAGAGCTTTCAAATGATGCCAGAATGGCTAAAGTTGACTGACAAATAAAAAAGTTATAGCATTTCAAAATTTGCGGCGCCGAAATGGTCCGCGCCGAAGTGACCCCGACCCTGGCAAAAATGCCCTTGACCATGGCTTAAATTTTAAATAAATAAATTAAAGCGGCATTTTTGGAAAAAATCGACACAAAATACGAGTCAACATTTTGCTGATTGTGAGACACTGGTCAAGAATTGGTGTCCCGACGTTGCAAATGAGAAGCATTTTGAATTTTTATTAATTATCTGGAATCGAATAAAGTGACTCTGTGATAAATTACTTTTTACAATGTGAAATTGGGCGAAAGATTGCAATTATTTAAGCACACCTTATAAGGGTGTGTCCTTCTTCGGGTATTTATTTATGCGGAATTATGATGTGTTGAGTAATTCTGCAACACTCGGCGGGGCCTCTGGGGCAGCAATAAATAATTAATTTGAAATTTCTATACTTGTGCATAAAAAAATCTTAGGAAATTTCTTAGTAAGAAAGTTTCAAGAAAAAATAAAAAAATTTTAAAATCGCTTAAAACATCTCTCCTGGGGTTTTTGGGGCCACTGATCACGAATCCGGCATCCGTTTCGACCCATTTCGAACCCGGACCCAAATTCGAACAAAAATCGAAAATTTATTTTTCACCAAAATTCACACTGCAGCGACTCGTGGTCACAAAAGACGTTCAAAATGAAAGAGCGATGGACAACGGCCAATAGATTTTGAATGGAGAATCGCACGACTGCCAACGAACGACCATTTCGTGCATTTGAATTGATTTTGAGAGATAAATGTGAATTTTGGTGAAAAATAAATTTTCGATTTTTGTTCGAATTTGGGTCCGGGGTTCGAAATGGGTCGAAGAGATGGGAACGAATTGTTCATTTATTAGCCCCTTTTACTGTTGAATTGAGTTTAATTTTTTTTTTTGGAAAATGTGCCAAAAAAATTATTTAAAAAATTCTATTTATCCCCCTGGCACATAAATGGAGACTGGTATATTATTTTTCAACCTCCTCAGAAGGGGGTATATAATTGGAGGCCGGCAGATTAATGGAGACTGGCATATAAAAAGAGTATATACGGTAATTGCTTAGAAACACCTAAAAATATTTAATTAATAATAATAATGTATTTTTAAATTAATTTAATCTTTTTTTGAAATTTAAAAAAACATCGGTCACTTGAAATAATAAATTCTAAAATTTTGTCCAGGAAAATCCAGGTTTTTCGTGTTTTGCCTGGACCTGGATTTTTTTTCACATTGGACCTAAAATCCAGGTTGCCGAAAAATGGCCGATTTCTAATTGGCACTTGAATTTCTTTCGCCCAGCCATCTGAACGATGCCCATTTGTGCGCCAAACATTTATAATCTACTAATTTTTATTGTATTTATTTAAAAATAAATATGAGTTTAAAATATGGCAAATCAATAATTTCATACAAAAAATGATCGACCTAATTTGTAAGTTTTCTATCAAGTGCCAAAAATTCATTTCCACATAATCAGACGGCGCCCTTTTCGCTGCTTTGACCCGTTCTTTCTGCTGCTGCTTCTGCCGGTGGAGACAAAGGCCTAAAAATTGAAGGCAATTTGAATAATTTTCAGTAAAGTAGAATTGTTGCTCCTCACCCAATGCAATTATTGTCATAAGGCAAAATGGTGACATAGTTCAAATGGGACAAAAAAGGGCAGAAATTTTCGTCTTTCTTCTTCTGCTGAACGGCCGCCGTCTCCCCAAAAATTGGGCACAGTTTCAACACCCAACACGGACGATTAATTAAATGGCGAAAGCCTTCTTTTGTAAGTGTCAGCTTCTCGTTGGTCCATTCGTTGCTTCACTTGCCTCTGAGTTTCACTGTCAAAAGACGGACGCGCTCCAACAAATCCCAAAGTTCGGTGGACTTCTGGCTTTGGCACGGAGAAATGCCTTAACAAATGGAAAACAAAATTTATCTCCAAAATCGCTGAAAAATTTTCTAAATTCTATTTGAAAATTTTTTTAAACTTTTCTGATTTTTGCTTCTTGGTAAATTTGTTTGGAATTAAGTCACTTTTGAGACTTGGTATTCAATGCCATCAGAACCATCTGCTTCGGATCCGGCCCTTACCCCCGCCCATTTGCCATGTTGAATGAATGTATGTGACCGAACTTCACCTCTTTGAAATTGTCGAACCAACGATCGTTTAAATTTCTGGGAAACAATCGCTTCGGTTGGCCATCGCTGCTCGGCGTTTGCAACCATTTGGACAACATTTGGTCAGCAATTGCATTTGGCCCATCATTATTGTCACCAAACATATCGTAGGACAATGGATGACCGGGACAGATGGAATTCAATTGATTGAGATCAGTGAGAATTGTGGGCGACGTGCGGTCACGCAAACAGTACAGTTGTTGAACATCACAAAAATTAATGTGACGAATGTTTGGCGCAAAAATGGGCCAAATTCCATCGACAAAAACATCCCAAATCCGCTGAACTTTAGGAATCCATAGACTCAAATTGGTGCCTCTTCTGTCGAAAATTGGCTGATTTGAATGAAGAAATGTGATGACGGAGTGATCGATGTACCTGACAGGGAATGCTTTAATGATAGATAAGTGCTTTGAAAATGATATTTTGACCAATCAAAACCGAGCTCGTTAATAAAGTGGAAAATTCAAAATTTTTGATTTTTTGCTAATAGTTCAGATGGTATGACATTTATGTTTTTAAGATTTTAAGACTAAAATTAAAAAAAAAATTGTATAAGGCGATACCATATGAACCACTATCGATTTTTTGTTCAAATTTAGGTTGAGATTAGATATAAAGGTGCATGAAAAACTTACGCAATTGTAAGATCTTTAAAGTGTATTTTGTTTGGCAACGGACAATCCGGCAATGGAAATCCCTCAGATTTGCTTCCGACAAAAAGTTTTGCCATCATATCAATGTCCTTTCGAATTCCGATTGGTCTCCAAAGCGTCAATTCCTTTTTGCCATCAAAATGTTTGTTCACCAACGTATCAAAACGGGGCGAAAGCAGTGCCAATTTGAGGCCGAGTTGAGCATGGTCAAAGCATGGGAGAATGTCCATCCACACGTCGTTGCACACCCAACTGAAACGAAACATGAAAAAATTGGATAAATGAAAAATTTTAATTTAATTTTAAAATTTCTTACCGTCTGTTCATTTTTGCTGCAATTAGCACACGTTGGTCGTTTTCAATTGATGTCACAAAATGTGCAGAATAATTGTTTTTGGAAAAAAACCCTTTCTAAGCAAAAAGGTGGCGCTAGTTGCAAAGAGCGCTCTTTTGAAAATTTTTTCACTTTTTTTTGACATAATTTTTTTTTGTTTAAAAAGTCCTGAAAGCAAGTACCGGGAGTTTTAGAGGTCGCTGATCATGGATACGCAATTATTTGGGCCTATTAAGCAAATTTGGCGCTAGTTATAAAGTGACAGATTTTTAATTTTATCAAAACAATAGGGGGGACCCTTTTGTTTTGCAAATTTTTTTTGAGATAAAAAATCGTGAATATACTTTTTATTCGCCATAATTGTCTTGTTAATGCTTAATACCGTATATACTCTTTTTATATGCCATGGTATATTATTTTTCAACCTCCTCAGAAGGGGGTATATAATTGGAGGCCGGCAGATTAATGGAGACTGGCATATAAAAAGAGTATATACGGTAGGCAGGTCTCTTTGTTGTAAATCACTGCTTTGCTGAGAAGTGTTTGTTTGTGAATAAAAAGTGGCTATTTATTGTTGTTTTTCGCCGTTTCTTTTGTTTAATATTGATTAAGGCCTTATTGTTGTTAGCACGAGAAAAAAGTGGGAGAGAAGGGAGTGGGGGCGCGCTGTCAAAATGTCCCTGCGTCATAATGTCCCAGCGTCGAAATGTCCCAGCGTCGAAATGTCCCAGCGTCATAATGTCCCAGCGTCGAAATGTCCCCCAAGCCAAAATGAGTCAAAATGTCCCCCTCTAAAAATTAGTGAAAAAACTGAAAATTATATAATTTTTGATTTCGCAAATACTATGTTCATTAAAAATTGATCAAAATCAATTAAACAACAAAAAAATCAATCAACAATGGGATTTTCTAATTAATTGAAGGAATAATAAAAACGAAATGAACAATTTTAAAGGACATGCATGGTCGAATCATCAAAATTTTCATAGTCCTTCAATTTTCCTGCATATCCTTTGACCTGCAGACCAAGAGCCGTCATAACATCGTGAATTTCGGCATCATTGTCGTATGTGGCGTCCGCTAAAATTTCATAAGTGAAAAAATACAGCGAAATGGAGGTGCGTTGCTTCGAGGCCATTGTTGGTTCTCGCGAGGGCAGAAGCCGCATGTGAGTGCACGTTCCAATATGGAATGAGTTTTCCCGAGTTCGAAGTTCACGATGGCGTGTTCTTCAAAATCGTCGTCGCGGTCATTGTTTTCGTCGTTTGGTTCATGATGCTCAGAAGTCGTTTCGTTCTCATTGTCGTTGTTGTCCAAAAGCTTACGCTTACGACTTTTTTTGGAGAATTTCAATTTTGTTACGGTCTATATTGATGCTAAAGCATAAATTTTAAAAGTAGATCGTATGAAGGCATATAATTATATAATTTTCAGTTTTTTCACTAATTTTTAGAGGGGGACATTTTGACTCATTTTGGCTTGGGGGACATTATGACGCAGGGACATTATGACGCTGGGACATTTCGACGCTGGGACATTATGACGCAGGGACATTATGACGCTGGGACATTTGGCAAAAAAAGTAAAAATTCTTTTACTTCGCCTTTTTCAGAAATTCCATAGTCAAAGTGAAATAAAAAACGAAAAATACATGTAATAGTGCAGTTTGTCCCCCCCCCTTTTTTTCGAAAATTTTTTTTATTTTTTCAAAAGTCATAAAAACACTTTTTATGGGGTTTTCGGGGTCGCTGATCATGAATTCGGCACCCATTTCGACCAATTTCGGTCCCCGGGCACGCGTCCGCTCAGTCCCTGGAAGGACGTGTCGCGCATCGCTTCCAGCAGACGGTGGGCCCGCCTCTGCTGAAAGGGAAATGTAATCAGAGACAAACAAAAGAAGATGGTCAATGTGATCAGAGGACGGCTGCTGATCAGAGACGAAAGATGGAAAGTGATCAGAGCGAACCAATCAATAAAAGAGACAATTAACACAATATCACTGGGTTAGCTTAGTGATCATCAGCAGGGATGTATTTGAAGGAAAATTCTCGATTTTGGCATTTTTTTTAATTTTTAGCCTGGTGATCATTTTTCACTAGGGGGGGGACAAACTGCACTATTACCAAAATACAGCCCTAAGAAACAATTTAAAAAAAAATTTCAGAAAATATACCCCGAAGAAATGATTTCCCAAAATTCGACCCCAATTTATTTATTTATTTTCTTGAAAAGTTGCAATTGTGCGGGCGAAATTGATAAAAAAAATGAGTCACTTTTGGAATTTTGCATAAAAATACTGGATTTTTCCAGGAAAAATTTTAACACCTTTTTTCATAACTATTTTGCTCTTTTTCGTAACTATTTCAGCATTTTTAGCACTTAAATTTTAGGTGCTAAAAATCTTAACTCTATTAATCAGCCATAAACCAGGGGTTATCATTTATCACCGAAAGTTTCCGAATGCAAAAGTCAAAACTTCGTTTTATCCTCGACCCCATTTCGCAGCATATAAAAAATTTGTGTGAAACAAAAACATCGTTTTGGTCAAAAATCGTCATCATCCTCCTCTTCCGCTGCTGCCATTTCGAGAGCCTGCAAAAGTCGACCATGTTTAATCAAACTTTTAGATTGGAGTGCCATTCCCCGCCCCCAATTAAACCGTAAACGAAGTGCCTACCCTCCGCCTCGTTCGGTTCGGTCAGTCCTATGCCCCTTTGCACTGTACCAACTGTTCACGCCTGCGCTGCTCGTCAATGGTCTCCACCTCCGGGTTGCGCATGTCCGGGTACCGCAGTGCCTTCACCGCCTGGTGGTACAGCTCCAACAGTTCGTTGACCCGCGCGTCGAATTCCCTGCGGGGCTCAACCCCGCGGTATTGGTCATCGGTGGTCCCAAATTTGACGTAGTGCCGCCCGCCCGCCAACGGGTCGCCGGCGACCAACTGAGCACGAACAATGCCCTCTTTGATCGCCTTGACCAACTCGCGATGCGCCTCCTGCTCGGTCGACTGAATAGGAAAAACTGAGCCAAAGAAAGCGAGGAAAACACTGCCCTTTCCATCGGAGCGATTTGTTTTTATGGATGGTGTGTGACAAAATTTAAAAAATATTTGACAGGGAAAATAGTTAAATTTGAAGCTGAAATGGTTCGTCATCAAAATTCAACTCCATCAATCCCGCCCCCCACATTGATTCTCTCTTTTTCAATGTGAAATGTTCAATTCGTAGTAATTAATATGCAAAAAAACAAATGGACCAACATTCAATTTGGTGGCCACGTCGGACACGTAAATGCGCGAATATGTCGTCGAAATTTTGCGAATTGCGGTCCGAATGACGCTCTGATGGATGCGCTCGACAAGCGCAGCGGTGCGGTCCTTCACAAAGATGGGCCCGTGCTCGCGCTTCGTCTGGTCGAAGCCGGCCACGTCGCCAAGGCGTACAGCTGATGAGGGCTCAGCAATTTTTGTAAATTTTAAAAAAGAAACCCCACCTTTTCTTTTTAGGAGGGGGGGGGGGAAATTTATCTAAAAAATTGTTGCCCTTGGAAACATCGGACTCTAAATTTTCGTCGGGAATGGATGACAATTATGAGACGACCGGACTTCGTGCCAAAACCTCAAAATGTTTCTCTGCCGCTTTGTACGTCTCGGCGTCGGTGCCCTTCAACGCTTCGATGCGTCCCAAATAATAAAACCACCGGGCCCAATCGCTGTTGGAAGCCGACTCGGGCAAATTCTTCAACGCCTCCACAAAATCCTGGGCAGCACTAAAATGAAAACACCGCTTTTCATGCAAAAATTGAATTTATAATTTTAAATGTGCTATTAGGAAATGTGAATTTGCTTAAAATTGTGAAACCTGAGGTTGTCGCAGTTGACAAAAAAGGCCAACACTTTGACCGCCAAAGTGGCGCTCTCTTTGTTGTTCTTCTCCGCTTTAAGCGCAATCAGTCGCTGGTTAAGTTCACCAAAACTAAACTTACAATTTTTAAACGATCGGATTAGTTTAAGAAACAAAATGTTAAAGGGAAAGCGGACAAGGAATCCATTTTTTAACAAAAGTCGCGCCGCGCACCTTTCGTTTTCGGTCCTTTCCATGTCGACGTCATTCGCCCCATTGACGTGGTTGTTGATCATTATAACAAAAAAATACTTCAGACAGAAATACTAAGCAAAAAAACAATTAAAAACAGAGCAAAACAATGAATTTTTAAGCAAGTACAACTGAAAATTTTTGATTCTCGGGCAACGGAAACGGAATAAAATTGATGATTTTAATTTTAGTTATTTTTTGGCGTAATGTTTGTTGCATTTAGTTTAAATTCAATGAAAAAATTTTAAAATTAAATCTGGAATTTTTCGAATGTACGCGTGGGATACACCGCTGGACATCTAAACGTGGTACAGAAAATTTTTTAAAATTAGAATTCTTATTTTTTATTTATTGTCTGAAAATCGGAATATTAGTAAAGCTACTCGGACAATAGTTCTGATATCCATCAATCCTAAACCATGGAGGATTTCATTAAATATCAAATTATTTGAACATTTGCATTTTTTGATTCATTTTAACAGATAAATTAAAACGAGCAAAACTCGCTAATACAAACAACAACAATAATTACAGAAAGACTTAGAAGTCCTGAGGTTAATGAATTTATATAATTTATTATGGCACTTTGTGCTATTAATTATGTGACAAATTGCTTTTTGTTCGCCAAATATTCCGCACATTCTTTCATCCACGGCTCTTCCGACCGTTTTGCGTTGTCGCTTTTCGTTTTTGGCATTTGATTGTTGCTCCTTTTCTGCGCTTTCGTCCTCTTCACCGGCTTTTCCCCTTTAAGTCCCAACGCGGAAATGTCCGGCACAATTTCCTCGTTGGCCGTGCCACAACAGAGCAACACTTCGTTGATGTCTTCGTCCCCCTAAAATTTGAGCAAAATTAACGGATTTAAAAAAGCAAAACAAATTTTTATTGAATAAACGCATGGGAAAATGGTGGAAAGCACTCTCTTCACACTTTGAGATGCTTCTTCGTCACGAGTGACCAAATTAAGCGAAAGAACGCCGCCTGAGGGGGAATTTAATGCATTGGGAAAGAGCAGACGAAGGGCGTTAGGTAATTAATTAATTATGTGGTGCCTTTTTCGACAAGACAACTGCGCATTTGCTTCAGCGTGTCCTCCGTGACAAATTGGGCCGGTGGACAGTAAAGGCCGCCCTTTCCGACACTGCCGCCGGACAAATCGACCAAAAGCACATCAAATTTTGGACAATCTGTACAAAATTGGGCATAATTATTTAATTGGCCTTTTAAATTGCCGAAAAGAGTATGTAAAAACGAGCAGAAATTTTCCATTTTGTGGAGCAAAAAAAACTCACCTTGCGCAGAATTTTCGCGCAAAAAATCCATCGCATCGCAAATGACCACTTCCAATCGGTCGGATTCTGTCGGAAAGTCGAAAAGTTTTCGTGCAATTGCCAACACCTCGGGGTCAATTTCAACCGCAACAATTTCGGACTGAAAGGGAAAGACTATTTTTTAGGGGGGGGGGAGATTTAACGTTTTATAATTTGGTCAAAAAAAGTTTAATGAAAATAATGCCCAATTAATATACAGAAAATAACACAGCGAAACAAAAAGACAAACTAAAACACACACCTGCTTGAACTTGTCGTGCATAAACTTGGCCAAAATTCCACCTGATAATGGCATTTTTAAGTTATTTTTGCAAAGGTCTATTTTTCCAATACCGCCAAGGCCGAGCAGTGCAATGCGAAGCGGCGCCTCCAACGCATCCGCCAAACCGGCAGAGGACAACGACGGCAAAAGTGCAAACGCAGAGAGCATCATTTTGTGGTGTTGGCATGACAAATCGGACCACACAATGTGCCAACGGTTGCCATTTTTTGACTCTTAAAAATAATGCAAAAGTGTCAGTCATAATATAAGTAATTTTTCTCAGCAAATCCCCCCTTTTTGCTACGGCACTCACTTCGCACCACCTCCACCTCGGATTGGATCAGATTGGCACTGTCCAGGAACACCAAACGCCGCCGCGTGGCGCCCCCCTCGACTTCGACCTGTTCAACGGACCATTTGCCACTGATTTTTGAAAAGCCGTGCCCAATTTGATCAGTGACATCGGCAGAGCCAAGCGACAGCAAATTGATCTGAAGCGGGAGACAAAGCCATGGAAAACCGTTGGTAGGCGATTCTGCTGATTTAAATTTTAATTTGCCATTGCTTCCGTGACAAATCGTCGCTTACTTTTTGGCCGGCACACGCCTTGGGCATAAAGTCCAAAATGAACACGTTCAATTCCCTCTGAATGTCCTCAACCGTGCCGTATCTCTGACCACGAAAAAGGCTGACGAAAGAGTAAAAAAATGCAAAAAATTATCTAAAAATTGTGTTACCGTACGACGACGAGTCGATGAAGTTCGCAATTTTTTCTGAGAACTGTGCGGCCATTTTGAGTTGCGAAAAGCCAATCATTTTCCCTAAAATAAAAAATTAAATGGAATTAAAACAACGGAATTTCAATGAGCCGTTCGCTCCGCCAATAGACTGTTTGGATATTTAATTCACAAAATTTTGTGGCTCCCAAAATTGGAACGGAATGCCAACCTGCCTAATGGCACTATAAACGCGCCATAACTGCACATTGTTTTCAACTGTTGGTCATCGACCACGAACAGTTCGTAACGTTCGGCACCGTCCAATGCAGAAATTTTGATGGAAGTTTGGTCGACGGGGCCTCTGAATGAAAAAAATTAAAGCAATGGAAGAATTGGGGAAAATCCACCTGGAAATAAAGTGCCGAAACCAATTCATTTGTTGGGCAGCGCAAATTCGCTCCATCAATTTGTCCAAAGAGTGCACCAATTCGGGCGACTGTCCGTCCGAAAAAGTGCCGACAAATTCCATTGGCCGCCGTTCGGTGAGCGCCGTTTTGAATTTGGGGGACGACAGAATCAGTTGGGCAAAGGATGATCACCACCACTGATCAGACTTGGAACCAGCGGTCCTTCGATCGATCTTTGCTGATCAGAACTGACCCGTTGAATCTGCGTCCTCCTCCTCCTCTTCTTCGTCCTCAGTGCCCATGTCGTCCGTTGAGTCGATCCTCCGCCTCCCGCGCCGTCTCCGCCTCTCCTCTTCCTCCTCCTCCTCCTCCCCGGCATTATCCCTCCTCTGCTGTTGATAGTGCCGTTGTTCTCCGCCCACTTTCCTTTGTTGGCTTTGCGCATCCGCCGTCGGCACGGAGTCCGTTCTGCTGAGGTCGGAAAGTTCAGACAAATATTTACGGAGGAGTTATACCTCAAAAACGGCAATCGTAAAGAATGGGGGTCCCAAATATAAAATTATTATTTTAAATTTGATCTCAAAATAAGTAATTGGGGGTTTTCGAGGGCGCTGATCATGAGATTGAACTCGGATTTGCCCAGTTGCGAACCCCGGACCCGAATTCGAACAAAAAGTTGGAATTTTTTTCCAAAGGTACATTTTTCTGGGTAAAAGCTTCGATAATGCTTCATCTATTAATTGCATAAAAAACATGCAATTTACGCCAAAATTAGATAGATTTTAACGTGTATGTTGAAAAAAAAATTCAACTTATTTGTTCGAATTCGGGTCCGAGGTTCGGAATTGGGCAAATTCGAGTCCAAATTCGTAATCAGCACCCTTGAAAACCCCCGGAAACTGATTTTAAACCTAAAATAAGCAAGTTAAATTAGGGACCACCATTCTTTACGATTGCCTCAAAAACTGCTTAAGACCCTCCTATGTGTGCTTTAAAAAGTGCCAAATCGAAGATTTATTACCCACCAAAATGTAACGGCCAAAGGGCGCGAGACAACGGCCAATCTCACGGAACATCGAAGTGACCAAAGCATCGCTTTCACCGCCCCTTTCGTCGGCACCGGCGGAGGAAGGCAAAAGGGCATCTTAAAAATGAGACAAATCTGGCACAACAAAACATTGTTGAAAAAAGTAACGATTGGATGATTAAATCGCAAAAAGGGGTCCATTTCCGTGGCTTTTTGTGTGCGTTTGCCACTTCGTTCGCAAATGCCGTGCCACTCACCCAAAGTGCCCTTGTCCAACACAACATTCGCCGACGCGTCCGGCAATCCGAGCTAAAAATGCCAAAATAAAAAGGATAAATTTGCAAAATAAAATGTGACGTCAGCGGCAGAACGTTGCTCAAATTTGAGACTCGGACGCTTCTCGGAGTGTTTCTTTCGCTGCTGTGCAATCACCTGAAATTGTGAAAATGAGTTAAGTTGGAAAGTCGCACAATTCACAAGTTCCATTTTTTAAAGTTTTTCGTAGTGAAAATGGATGGTTCGGTGAAAGAATTTTTGCAATTTCTTATGTTTCAATTTCTAAAAACCTTCCCGATATCGACCCCACTCTTTTACCAAGGGGATTTCCGTTGGCATCCACCGACTGCACAAATTGGGCAGGCAAAGGCGGAGGGGCCACGGAAGGCGTGGCGACGGAATGCGGCTGATGGGCCGAAAAATTCCAAAGTGTTGTTGCGGTGGCAGAGGAAGAAAACGGAATTGCTAAGGGAGGCTGGCTGAAATTGGCAAAGAATTAAAAAAACACACGAATTTGGTATTCTCCGCCCGACGAAAAGCGAGAGTCTCGACTCGAAAAGCCCAATTTTTACATCAGTCAAAATGCCATAAGTCTTACAAATGCTTTGGCCCCTCCCGTGTCGAGAGTCTCGACTTTTGGCGTTCAGTTTGTCCTTCTCACTTTGGCATCATCGTCAGTTGAGAGGCGATGGGCTGTTGTTGCTGCATATGGTAAGCCGCCGCTGCTGCTGGTGGATTAGCGGAAGTGCCTGCGCTTGCCGGGAAGGCGGTGGGCCGTTGCTGCGACTGATCGATGCCCGCGGGGGCGGCGACGGAGGGAATGTTCGCGGAAGACACAACGAGGGATGCTTTGTGATGGAAAGGAGCGGCGGAGGAGGAGGACGGACCCGGCTTTGGCTGATGATGGTCATGGGTATCTGAAGAGGGGAGGGGTGGCACTCAAACCATGGCATTTCCAATTCAAATTTTTAATTTTCATCAACGACATCTACCGACCGACGCCAGGACGTTTTCGCGTGGCCATTTTCGCGTGGCCGTTTTCGCGTGGTTGCATATAAAAGAGAAGTGCAAAAGCAACTCTAAGCACACTTATTGATGTCAACAGAAATTCAACTAATATAAGAAAAAAAATTTACAAAACCTAAACTTAGGCCTAGTCTAACCATAAGCCATTGTTCGAGTTGCCTGTGTATGAGTTGTCATGATAACCTTAGGTTTAACAACGAAATTTATAGTTAAAAACTTTGCTGAATACCTAACAAAAAAAGTTTTTCTCTTAGTTATTAGGACAACTATAATACCATGAGACCAGGGATGGCACGGAATTCCGATTTCCGAAAATTTTTGGGACCACGGAATGCCATCCCTGCCATGGACACAAAATGTCATGGGACGCGTAAAGTGTTGTTGGGACTCGTAAAACGGTAAGACTTGGACTCAGCCCACCCGAAAAAATGACATGAATTTGTTATAAAACTGCTTAATATTGAATATCCTATCTTATATAATAAAGTTGATTGTTTGTCCGGATGTGTCCATGTTTTGAATTAGTGTGGCGTTTTGTTTAGTTTTTGCGTTAAAAAATGATTTGAATTCTTTTTTGAATTTCTTTTTTTTTGTCAAAAAGTTTTTGATATGGAAAATGATTTAGGTATTTGTTCTTTCTAATAAAAAAATTTTTTCTTTAAAATGTTTTGCTCTTCTAATGCTTTATTGTTTTTTATTTAATAAAAATGAATTGTTTTGTTTATAGTAATGGTCTATGTAAAATTGTAATAGAAGCTGTTTATGATAAAAAAGAGCGAAGAATTAGATTGGTTTTTGATTAGTTTATGTTTATGGATTTTAAATTGTTATGCGATATCTATGCAATGTTTACGAACAATTAATTGTTCAACAGTTGAAATTAAAATTTATGGATGCCTTAACGACTGGAAATTTTAACTAACGAAGTACAGGTGAGTTTTATGTAATTATTATAATAACTATTTTTGATTAAAAATCATGATTTTTTCTTGATTTAGTTCTGACAAAATTTTTTGTTTTGTCTTTTGTTACCTGCACAAAAAATTGTCATGACAGTTTGTGCAATGCTTTTTTAACAGAACTAATTTGTAAGCTAAAACAAATTATTTAAATGGTAAATAAGCTTGGTTAAAATCTTTGGTTTTCCATTGACTTGTACAAACTGCCATGACGCCGAACTTTTATTTTTTTGTCAAAAGTTTTTGATATGGATAAATTATTTTTTGTTCATCCTAATATTCTTTTTTTTTAATGTTTTTTTGATGTTATTGTTTGTTATTAAATAAAAAGATTTCTTTTGTTTACACAATATGATTTATGTAATAGAAATTGTAATAGAAAAAGTTTATGATATGATAAGGGTAAAGAATTGCAAAGTTTTTGTCATTGATGATGCAAAAAGTATTTATAGAGGAATGCTATGTAATTCATCAAACATATTTTTAATGATTTTATACTTCATTTTACTTTTCTGATAAAGTTTTCTATTTTGTTGATGCTATTTTGTTAAAATGCATATACCTACCTACCTATTTATCATTAATTGTTTAATGCTTTTTTGTTTTCAGATTTAAAATATTATTTTATTATTTCTGCTAATTAATGAATTTGGACCAAGTGTATCTTAGAGAGCCTAGAAATAGTAATAGATATGGACAGGTTTTAGAAGATGAAAATGTTGTTCTGCTGGAACATAACTATGCTAAGAGACCAAGATTTGTGGATGATGGTTCCAGCCAGAGTTCACTGAATTTGGATACTGCGGTTGCGGGTCCTTCCCGTTTAACTGATAGTCAATTTGAAGATAGAAGAAGAATTGAGTATTTGAAAAAGAAAAGTGAACGTGAGAAAATGCGAAGAGATAATGAATCTCAAAGTCAACGAGCTTTGCGTTTAGAAGAGAATAGAAGTAGAAAGATTAGACAAAGAGAAGATGAAAATGATCTTGAGCAGAGAGTCCGTTTAGAATATGATCGAAATCGAAAAAGAATTGCTAGAAATGAAGAGAATGTGTTCGAAAAGCAATTGCGTATGGAACAGCAGAGAATTAGACAGAGAGTGAGTAGACAAGGCGTGGTTAATGTTTATGCAGCAGGAACTCATGCAAATGCTCATGAACATAGACTTGGACCTATGAATATTAGATGTGAGTTTTGCGATGCTTTGCATTTTGTTGAAGAGAAAATGAGTGGCAGAGGCAATTCTTTCAAGGATTGCTGCCACTATGGTAAAGTTTTTGTTCCCGAGATTCCTGAACAGGATTTTCCTGAGGAATTAAGGGATTTGTTCATGAAATTTGATGCGAGACACGTGAATTTTTTTGAGAATATTAGACATTTGAACAGTAGTGTGTCGTTTGCTTCAATGAATCCGTTGAGATATAGATATCCAAATAACCGAGGTCCGTATTGCTTCCGCATTTACGGTCAGATTTATCATAGAATGAATTTGGCTTTGAATCCAGAAGATGGCGATGATCCTACTTATGGGCAGATTTTCATCGTAGATACTGAAAATGCAATGAGAGCAATGAGAGATGCCAATATCGGTATTGACCCTCAATTGCTGAGAACTGCGTATGAAGTGATTAGAAATGTGAATCCTTTTGCTGAAGCCTATATGATGATGAAAGAAGAAGAAGATGAAGAAGTTGAGAGAGCTAGAAATGAGAACAGAGAGCCAGCCGAGATCAAGCTTTTGTTTGAGACCGGAAGGCAATTGGACAGACGTTTGGGGTACAATGTACCTCGAGCGAATGAAGTTGCTGCAGTTTATGTACCTGGGGCTGACGGTGAAGTACCTAATGCCAAGATTGTGGTGAGAGAACGTGGAAAGGAATTGAAGATTTTGAAGGGCACAGATTCAATGGTAACTCCAATGACTTACCCGCTGTTTTATCCGCGTGGTACGCTTGGTTGGCACCCTGAAATGAAGCATAGAAATAGTAATCCTTCTTCGGGTATTTATTTATGCTGAATTATGATGTGTTGAGTAATTCTGCAACACTCGGCGGGGCCTCTGGAGCAATAAATAATTAATTTGAAATTTCTATACTTGTGCAGAGAATTTAAAAATCTGTTTTAAACTCTTGAAGAAATTGGATAGTTTAAGTGTCTGCAGTCAGTTTTAGGATAGGCTACAATTTCTTCGGATAAACAAAGGTTGTAATAAATGCGGAAATTACACCCAACTCTACGCCAATGTTATTAGATGTTTTGCAAATGAGAAGCATTTTGAATTTTTATTAATTATCTGAAATCGAATAAAGCGACTCTGTGATTAATTACTTTTTACAATGTGAAATTGGGCGAACGATTGCAATTATTTAAGCACACCTTATAAGGGTGTGTCCTTCTTCGGGTATTTATTTATGCTGAATTATGATGTGTTGAGTAATTCTGCAACACTCGGCGGGGCCTCTGGAGCAATAAATAATTAATGCACATAAAATACGTTCGAAAGATCAAAATATGCACTAAATCGCGGCATATACACATGGAAATACGTCCTTGATGCTCAAAACAAGCCTAAATCGAGTTTTTCATACGTTTCAGACTTCCCGCAGTTCAGGAAAAAATATGCATATAATAGAACACCTAATAATTAAACATTTCATATATAATATAATACCAAAATTTGAATATCCCTTTTGAGTTCTGTACGCACTCTATACCCATTTCGACGACGTCATTCGTTTGGAGGCCGACAACAGCGCACTGCGTGGAAATGTCCACCGTTTGGAGGCCGACAACAACGCACTGCGTGGCGACAACAGCGCACTGCGTGGAAATGTCCTTCGTTTGGAGGCCGACAACAGCGCACTGCGTGGAAATGTCAGCGCACTTCGGGCTCAGAACAATGTGCTGGAAGCTAAACTCCGCGCCTTGGATTACGAATGATACACGGATTTTGATGTCAATTTGACCAATTTTGTTGTTGTTGACCATTATAATGAAATTTGCCACAGTTTTGGGTTAAAGGTCGTCAAGTCGATGAAAAGCTCATCAACGGGCATAGAAAGGGTTGTAAGAAAAATTATCTTAACGAAGTGAGAACTGACTATCGAGAACTAAGCGGTCCATTTTTTTATTTTGGCACTCCTAATTTGGATCCGAATGGTTGGACTAACGGTCTATATCAGTTGGGCCGTGGGGCCCAACTGACGGGTTCCGTTTTCAGGCCAATCACTGTCCCCCTTTGTTTGTTTTTAGTTTCTATTATCGGCATTTGTCGTGCTATCTGAACATGTGCTGCCCGTCGTTTTCCCGAAACCAAAATGCGTCGATTCGTGCCTAATTTTTTCCCTGATAGCCTAAACAGCATTGTAGAAGAAATTGGCACGTGCGGAATGAGAGGCGGAGGAAACAGCGAAAGGAGAAGCAGCGGAAGAGCAAACGGAAGACGGCGACAAAGGCATTGCCCAGGGGCGGGCATCCGAAATCTGATAGCCTAAACAGCATTGCCAAATTTGCCCGACTGTTGGCGGTTGCCCCCCCCCTTCCCCCTCTCCCTCCTTATCTCTCTCTTTTCTCTTTGCCGTCTTCCGGGGCAATTTCCGTTTCCGGCACTTTTCACTCTTTTCCCCAATGGCATTGCTCTCTTTTTCTCCTTCCTTTTTGTCACTGTTTTCTTGCTGTTCTCTGTCCGCCCCCCATTTTATGGCATTTTGTCAGACGAAGGCAACGGATTCGTCGCATTTTTGGCGGAAAATAAATCGCCGAATAAAAAAGTGGGCCAATTAGCGATGAATTTGCCGCCATTTGATTAAATTGGACAAAGTGTGAATTTAAACTTTTTAAAGTCATAAAAATTAAAATATATATGAGAATTTTGTGAGTGAAAATGAAAGAGAGAAAAAACAACAATAAAAAGTGTTTGAGAGTGATCGGAAGAAGCATCGGATGGACGGCACCAAAGTGATCAACGGATCAGTGTCAGTGATCCGTATCGAGATCGCCCCGTAACGAAAGTCTCGACAGCAACGCCCTGTGGCAAAATAAAACGCAAATTGTGGGGAATGCTCGCGAATGAGTGAAAGGTCGACGCCCCAACTCTCGAGGACAGTCTCGAGTTGTCAAACTGTGCGGACGGTGGCACTTTCTCGAGAATCTTGGCATTTTTTCAATTTTTTTTTTGGCATTTTTAATTGGAGACTTGGGGCGACTACAATTGGCAACAAAAAAGAAAGCAACAAACAATGCATTCACTTGTTTGTCCCCACAATTTTGCCCAGAACGCCCAGCGACGACCGGCGCCGACCGCCGCTGGCGCCGGCGCTCCTTTCCGGCGACGACGTCTTTTTCTCGGGCGATGTCCGCGAGTTTCTCCGCCTTATAAGGGTGTGTCCTTCTTCGGGTATTTATTTATGCGGAATTATGATGTGTTGAGTAATTCTGCAACACTCGGGGCCTCTGGAGCAATAAATAATTAATTTGAAATTTCTATACTTGTGGCATAATTGGCAAAAGCAATTGATTGACTAACGCTGACCAGCAAATGTTTTATCCGGTCATCAGCGGAAATGCCAATGATGTGAAACTTCCGCCGAGGGCAGAACCAACTCAGTCCCGGCCAAAAGATTTGTCGGGACCGATTTGGCCGGGACCGAGTGGGCCCTTTTCGCGCCAAATCGTACCTTCGCCCTCCGATTCGTTGATCACCGGCCGTCTGATCATATTTTTGTCGTCGTGCATTTTTTTGTTGGGATTTGTGTTGAAGGACATCCTGAAATCAGGCTTCTTTATTGTCCGCTCGTTTTAGTTTTTCCCCAAAAATTACCTTTTGAACTCTGTTTGGCCAAATACGCCTTTTGAGCTGGACGTCTTCTTCACTTTGTGCTGTTCCGGCTCCAAATCGTTGGCCTGCAAAGAGAAGCGTCGCAGAGACTTCTGAAGCGATCAAATATTCAACTTTTCCATTTGTTGGTGCCGTCCCCACTTTGGTCATCCCTGTCGGCGTCACAATGTCGTTGGGCGGTCGTTGTGCCGTTGCCGGGCCCGAGAATGCCATTTGGTGGTGTGGCGGTTTCCGTCGCGCCGGCGACGTCGCGCGGTTGGCCATTTGCTGTCCGAGCAACAAAGGCATGCCAAGCGAAGCGCCGAGGGAAGAAGCGGTGGTGCTGGGCGACTGGTAGCCGGACGAGGAGGGAACGGAAGCGGGGATCAGTCTGCGGAAGACGGACGGGGCGGGCGTGGGACGCGCGTGCGGAAGTGCGGCGCCGGAGGGATGGTCGACGGCGATCACAGCGGCATGTTCTGCCGACGAATTCACATCTGTGGGAGAGCGGGACGACAGAATCAGTTGGGCAAAGGATGATCACCACCACTGATCAGACTTGGGACCAGCGGTCCTTTCGATCGATCTTTGCTGATCAGAACTGACCCGTTGAATCTGCGTCCTCCTCCTCCTCTTCTTCGTCCTCAGTGCCCATGTCGTCCGTTGAGTCGATCCTCCGCCTCCCGCGCCGTCTCCGCCTCTCCTCTTCCTCCTCCTCCCCGGCATTATCCCTCCTCTGCTGTTGATAGTGCCGTTGTTCTCCGCCCACTTTCCTTTGTTGGCTTTGCGCATCCGCCGTCGGCACGGAGTCCGTTCTGCTGAGGTCGGAAAGCGTCTTCAGTTGGTACGGCCTCAGCCCGCCCATTGACAGTGCCGCCGCCGTTTCCGCGGATGTGCCGGGCCTTCCGCTGAGGCGATATGCTGATTGATTAACGGGGTGAAGAGTGATTAGACGAGAAAAGCATTTCATGCTTCTCCCCAATGACCCCCCCCCCTTTCTCTCCCATTTTCTCTCTCTCCCCTTTTCTCTCCTATTCTCTCTCCCCTCAGTTCTTCTCACACTCTCTCACTTCTTCCTCCTCCTCCTCCTCCGGCCTCAACGTTCCGTCGCGCCTGCCGCTGTCTCTGCGCCACTGCGCCCGTCGCTCTCTGCTGGTCGACTTCCGTTGTTCGTCCCCCAAATCATTGAACAGTCCTTCCGCCATCCGATTCTCCATAATTTGTAGCCGACCCACCAAATTCTGCACTTGGTCCAGCAACTGAACGGGAAACAAAATATGTGAACACGGAAATGGTTGAACGGCTCGAAAAAGTCGCGAAATGGCGATTCCCCCCGACTCGCATTGGTTGACTGACTTCTCTGTTCGAGTTGAGCAGCTGATGCGTCTTCGATTGGGCCTCCAGCCTCGCGGTCGTTTCCGTGTTCAGCTGATCCCTGAGCAGTTGGACCTGCCGCGAAAATGCGGTGGAATTTTAGCAGTAATTGGCCCATTAATTGTCCGATTGGTGTGTTAATTGACCCAATTGATCAGTCAGTCAGTCACACTGTCTGCCCAATCTTTCTTTCTTTACTCACTTGGCATGCCGCCACTTGTGCCGATTGTTGCGCCTGCTCCAACTGAGAACGGATCATCGCCCGCTGCGCATTCTGTCAAGAAGCATAACCAGGTCAAATGAATTGGTTTGGACAAGCGTTCGAATTACATCGCAACTTGACGGGGATTGGAGCTGATCCGTGGAAGATTGGGGACTGGCCAAAGAGGCGGCGGAGGGCGGCAATTGGAGGGTGGCGTAAGGACTGATCAGCAGGGGCGAGGACAGAGACATGGCGGTGGGAGAGGGAACGAACTGCACAAAGGGGGAAAGCGAGAGGGGTAATTAAGGGGGATTTAAGAGGGATTAAGGGTTATCAAAGGGCCCATGGGACGGACGGACACTGACCGAATAGAGGGGATTTCCGTTGGCATCCACCGACTGCACAAATTGGGCAGGCAAAGGCGGAGGGGCCACGGAAGGCGTGGCGACGGAATGCGGCTGATGGGCCGAAAAATTCCAAAGTGTTGTTGCGGTGGCAGAGGAAGAAAACGGAATTGCTAAGGGAGGCTGGCTGAAATTGGCAAAGAATTAAAAAAACACACGAATTTGGTATTCTCCGCCCGACGAAAAGCGAGAGTCTCGACTCGAAAAGCCCAATTTTTACATCAGTCAAAATGCCATAAGTCTTACAAATGCTTTGGCCCCTCCCGTGTCGAGAGTCTCGACTTTTGGCGTTCAGTTTGTCCTTCTCACTTTGGCATCATCGTCAGTTGAGAGGCGATGGGCTGTTGTTGCTGCATATGGTAAGCCGCCGCTGCTGCTGGTGGATTAGCGGAAGTGCCTGCGCTTGCCGGGAAGGCGGTGGGCCGTTGCTGCGACTGATCGATGCCCGCGGGGGCGGCGACGGAGGGAATGTTCGCGGAAGACACAACGAGGGATGCTTTGTGATGGAAAGGAGCGGCGGAGGAGGAGGACGGACCCGGCTTTGGCTGATGATGGTCATGGGTATCTGAAGAGGGGAGGGGTGGCACTCAAACCATGGCATTTCCAATTCAAATTTTTAATTTTCATCAACGACATCTACCGACCGACAACCCGGTTTTCCTTTCAAAAATTCTGAAAATACACAAAAAAGAAATTCTGCCATTGGAAGGAGGCGGGGAGCGGGGCTTTTGACTGGCATTTGGCCATTTTGTGCCATGGAAATTGCTGCCGATGGTCCGCTGATGACCCACCTTTTCTGCTGCTGAACAGCTCCGTCTCGTCCGCTTCGTCCTCCTCCTCCTCCTCGTCGTCCCCGTCCCCCGTGTTCTGTTCGTCCACCTCCTCCAATTCTTCTGTCGTTGTTGTTTTACGCCTTGGCACGTACTGAAAGCCTTTTGATAGCCAAAAACTGATCAAAACTTCGTATTAGGCAAAAAGGGTTTAACAAATAAGAGAGAGGGAAAAAATCACTGTAAAAAATAGAGAAAATGAATTATCATTTTGCATCCGAAAAATATCCAAAAAAGCGGAAAATTGAATTTCCTTTTTGGCACAATCACTGTAAAAGGCTTTTCAAGGACTGCTAACTCTAAAACTCAATCTGTCTGCATTTTTCCATCTTTATTTCCAAAACTGATCATAACCCACAATGGAATGCCGCTTTGACCCGAGTGGGGGTGAGTTGTGCCGTTGTTGTTGCTGCAGTTGTGCGCCCATTGAGCTGGTTGATTTCTCAGAAACGACACTCGCGCGCGGCCCGCCAACTTTGTAAACAAAGGTTTTTGTAAATGCGGAAATTATAATCAACTCTACGCCAATGTTGTTAGATGTTTTGCAAATGAGAAGCATTTTGAATTTTTATTAATTATCTGGAATCGAATAAAATGACTCTGTGATAAATTACTTTTTACAATGTGAAATTGGGCGAACGATTGCAATTATTTAAGCACACCTTATAAGGGTGTGTCCTTCTTCGGGTATTTATTTATGCTAGAGAGAGAGAGAGAGAGAGAGAGAGAGAGAGAGAGAGAGAACCGTTTTTATTGGAATTAAAAGGGAGGGTGGGCGAGAATGCAATTGATTATTGTGCCGATAACTTTTGGGACCCATGTCGTCCGCATTCAGCAGTACCTCCAAGCGATGGTCTCCAACCCCTGTTGGTGCCCTGGCGGAAGTGCCGGGCCCATCGCCGCTCCCTTCGAGGGAAGGCCAGCGCGGGAATTTGATTTTGATTGGCTCCGGCCGTTGGCCCGGCTTGGCCATCAACCTCAGGTAGTAAAATTGCTGCTCGGCAGACAGTCGCGGGGGCGGCAGAACGGCAGGCGGCGCCGGCGCAATCGGTGGACGGCGTCGCTTTAAGGACGGCGATTGGTCCGCCGCCGCCTTCGGCGGAGTCCGTCCGGACATTCAGCGCGGAAATTGTGAAAAAGCAACAAGAGTTGTGAGTGGAGAAGGAGTTGTTTGACCAGCTACCCAAATGATCGGAAAATGTGAAGAAGCGACGAGGCAATGGAAACGATTTAAATGCCGGGCCGAGTGCCGGCGGGACGAAAAAGAAACGGAAAGTGCCGTTGGAGTAATTGCCGACCGAATAAATTGGACGGGGAAATCAGTGGAATTGGAGCGATTTGCTGCCGCGGGAAGTGACCAAACCCACGAAGACGACGACAGTGTGGTGGACCGGCACAGCAGCAACTCCACCGGCAGCACTCACTCACTTTTGTTTGGTGTGGGGGAGGCAGCGAAATTGGGAAGCCGGAAGGATCGATCGGCTGCTGGCTGATGTTGGCTGCTGCCGGAGGGATGGCTGGCTGATCAATCGGACAGATGGGGGGGGGGCGGGGGATCTGCTGCCAGCCGATGATCGGTCGGCCACTCAATGCAGCACAAATCCCCTCGGGGAGATCATTTTTTGCTGCTGGTTCTGTTGAATATATGCCCGGAAGAAGCGGACACAGTGTGTGGCGGCAGCGGATTTTGGGCACCGGAGAGCCCCCCTCTTATCACTGGGTTTGCCCCGTCGGGGGAACATTTGGCTTCTGCCAGCCGATCGGCAGTCAGTCGCCAATCCGATCGATGTGCCGCGGGCGCTCTCTGTTTACGTCACCGCTTGGAGAGAGGGGGGGGGAGAGAGAGAGCACTTTGCCCCACTTTTGTGGACTTGACAAATGACTTGGAAGGGCTGCAAGGATTGATCTGATCGGGGGGGGGATGATCAAGTAACGCATGGGACGAATGAATGATGGAGAAAAACGAAGTGTGAAAGGAGAGAAGAGGGATGACGGATGGATGGACCAATTCAGGAGGGACGGAAGAGAAGGAGAAGGGAATGGAAGGGAAGAAATTATGGAGGAAAAGGGAGGGAGGGGGAGAAAGGAAACGATTGGAGGGAGGAAGAGGAATTAAGAGAGAGAGAGAAAGGGGGAGAGAGAGAGGGAGAGAAAAGGAGAGAGAAAGAATGGGGGAGAGAGAAACAGAGGGAGAGCGAGAGAGAGTGGAAAAGAAAGAGATTAATTTGGTGCCAATAATAATGGCAATGCCAATTTAATAAACCTATTTTATGTATGTCCTTCTTCGGGTATTTAGTTTTATTTGGTTTTTTAATCACCTTTAATTCGCATTTGAACACATTGCATTTGAACGAATTGGAGGCTCCGTCGCGCGCGACGTATGAGAAAATCTGCGGGTCGTAAAGGTCGTGCGCCACGTAATAAATCCTGTGGTGGGAGAGGAGAGTGGCAGACATTCAGACGGAGTAAAAAGAGAGGAGAACATGGAAATGGAAAAGAAGAGAGAGAGAGAGGGAGGGAAAGAGAGAGAAAAGAGAGGAGAAGGAGTGAGAAAAAGAGTTTCAAGATTATTGAAGCCCAAATCCCTCATGGTGCCAACCTGTACATCGGATGAGACATGACGAGCCTTCAAATGAAATGGTAAAAAAATTCTTACAGTTTTCATTAAAACAAAAACCGATGGTTTAGGGTGATTGATATAAATGATCAGATTCAATCAATAGTTACCAATCAGTCAATTTGACTTTTTTGCTAATCCCTCCCCCCCCCCTTTCCCCTTTTGCCATTTTCCCTTTGTTTGTCCGTTAAATAACCGAAATAAGCCCAAAAAATTCTGTTTCGTTTGATTTTTTATTTGTGGTCAAAATTTTAAAATAATTATTGCACTCTTTGTTTTAATTCGTTCTGTTAAGCAAGAAAATTCTCAACATCGACAACCTACGCTTTCTTTAATAAATGAAAATTCCGTCATTTTTTTTTGCATTTTTAAAAATAAAATTCTTTTGCCTTTTTTTCAATTTATTTGCCCCTTTTTTCGCTTCTCACATTTTGCTTTCGTCCATATATTTTTGACGCTTTTTTCTCCGCTGCAGCACAACCTTAACGCCATCCACGGAAACACTGCAATTTAAAAAATAAATAAAATCACAATAATTTTTACGGGGTCCCCGAAATTTGTCCGTTATTACCCCCCCCCCCACCCATCCCCCGATTTTCAAAATGGAATGCTCCATAAATTTAACAAAACACTCCGCTGAATTTTTCCCGAGATTTATTCTCGAAAAATCGTACCCTCGAGTAAAAATGTGGCTCGAAACCGAGACTCTTGAACACTTGGAGGTACCGTATCCATGACACAGTAAGCGCCGTTTCCCCCGTCCCTTCTTACACGATGTCCACTGCTCGTTTTTTGATGTTTCGCGCTTTGAATTCGTAGCGAACACGTCGCATTGCGGCAACAATTTCAATACCGAAAAAGGAAAGCAAATAAAATGGGTATTAATAATAAAAATAAGAATAATAAAAGCTTACGAGTGCCCGGCCGAGCAATTTCCATGCTGCCGATGTACTAAAAGGCGGGTAATTAAGAAAATGTAAAAGATAATTGAAAAATGAATGAATGAATGAATGACCTTTCCTTCGAAGTGAACTCCGTGTTGGAGGGCAAGCTTAAAAAGGAGAAAAGCAAACAGTTAACCAATTAATTGACTATTAATCATTATTTAATTATTGTTTAATTAAACGGTAAAAAGACCGTCTAAAATTGTGCTGAAAAATGAGTGAGTGTACCTCACTTCCAAAGGACATTCTCCGCTCGCCGAAGAGATCATTCTGTTGATGCTGTTGCCGCGTGGCGGTCGACGGGGAGGAGGGCATCGGACGAATGAACGAATCGGATGGACGAACAACGGACGAATTGGACGGAGTTTGGCCAATTGGTGTTAATCATCCGAACATTAATGAAAACAGCAGCGAAAGAATTGTCCGATCGAAGGCATAGGGACAACGAGTTGGAGCAGTACTTGGAGAACAACAACAACACCAACAACAAAGGAGAGAAACAATAATAACAACGAAAGCAACACAATAGAAACAATAAATACCCAACAACGAAATTGGAGACGACAAACGCTAAAGATAAATGAATAAAAACGGGGAGATTGAGTTTATCCACAAAAAGGGTTCAAATAGTCGGGCTATCGAATTTCGCCGGACAATGATCGGACGGATGGAGAGTCACTAGAAAGTGATCAGAGCGACATAGGGGGAGGGTGATCAATTTTAGACGGATGAACACCAGCAAAATGATACGCCGGTGGATAAGGAAGAGAGGGAGGCAGAGGACTCGGATTGCATTCGCTCATCATCTTCCACTTGTTAGCATGTTCTTCCGGGCCAACAATTGATAATTGGGGGACCATCATCAGCCAACCCAATGGACCCCCGAGGGCCAATCGATCGATTGGCATCGCCCAGTCGCCCGATCAGAGAGCCCTCTCTTGCTGCTGGGGCTGGCCCAAGAAGATTGGTGGGCGAGAATGGGCGGGTGTCATTTGTTTCTGTCCGTGAAGCGAACCGACCAACGGCAAGGGGAGGGGGGGGGGGGGGAGCGGAAGCGAGGGGGGGGGCGAAGGGGTGTCGTTATATCCGTGCCTTCCCCCCTCCTCCGGTGCTGCTAATTGAATGTGTTGTGGTCCTTCTTCCTGCTGAAGCTGCTTCTTTGCTTCCTGCTGCTTTCTGATCGGCAACAGATCGCTGGTCAGACAAAACGCCGAGTCGCTTTTTCCCTCCGATTGATTTTTTGCCCCCGAGGGGTTTTTGGAATGGTCTTGCCCTGCTGGCCACCTGAATCGCATCGAATTGACGTCCAAAGGGTGTTTTGCCCCTTCACTCTCTGTCGTCATCCCATGAGGCCAACGCGTCATTGCCGAGAAACCAAATTTTGGAAGAGAAAACGGACAAACGAAGCGAAATTGACGAAATTAGTGATTAATTGACTCGACGGCAAACTGACAAACAAATTAAAAACGTAATAAAACGTCAAAGGGCGCCGAATCGCCGGACGATGTGAAAACGGAAAGAAGAACAAAAAGAAAGGAAACAATGAGCACGTATTTTACGGTAAGCCTCTGGAGCAATAAATAATTAATTTGAAATTTCTATACTTGTGCAGAGCATTTAAAAATCTGTTTTAAACTCTTGAAGAAAGAAAGATCATTCATAAAATTTTGAAACATTGTTCAATTATTCATTTTCATTAGTTGGAGAAGAAGTGAGTAATGATTGATCAAAATAAGAAATCAAAAAGAAATTGATTAGATTTTAAAATAACGCGAAAATTAAATATGGGGTTATGTTCAATTGTTTCTTTTAAACTTTGAGTCCTTATTCCGCGAGGAAAAGCTTTATTAACGTTGTGGCAAAAAAGGAAAAAACTTTGCCCTTTTAATTTTCTGCCAATGACCGACCCTTACGCCTATTTTTATGACAACAAAGTCAGCAACAGAAAGGGCACCGCTTCTCCCTTTCAAAGCCCACAGCAGCCGCAAGACATTTGGTACAGCGGAGGAAACGCCGCGACGACCGGCGAAACGGCGGGGGCCACGGAATTTGGGGGAACGCAACAGCAAAGTGCGAAGAGGGGAAAAGGCACAATGGAAAAACAGAGCGGAAGAATATGCCAAAACTCGAAACTAATGGAAATTGTAAATTAAGGCTTTTTCAATGGGCAAATTGACCCGCAAAATGCGCCCTCCCCGCCAAACCAACAACCGTTTTACCCGAATTACTTCGCTGCTCAACAGCAGCAGCCGAACTTGTTCATCCCGTCGATGCCCTCCCAAGAAGGTGTGCTTTTCACTTTTATTTATAAAATTAAATTTCTGTAAAATATTTTTTAATGTTCAATTAAATTTAAGCGCTCAAAATTGTGATTCGGCGCTTTTTTTGTTAATATGTACATAATGTTGGCTCGTATTTCTACTTTAATATTGTTACTCTAAATTTAAGCCGTGATCATATTCATAAAAACAGGCATTTTTGCCCTTAGATTGCCCCCCCCCCTCCAGTAAATTTCCCTTTATTTTAGCCAAAGGATTCGACAGCGAATTCGACGACATTGCCAATGAGCCGCCTCTGTTGGAGGAATTGGGCGTCAATTTCCAGCACATTTGGCTCAAAACGATGGCTGTGCTCAATCCGCTGGGCATCGCATCGGCCGAAGTTGGAAATTTTGCGCCATTTTTTTGGCCTTTGGCTTTTCCCCAAATTCATTGTGTTCACCTTCTTTCCTTTTAATGCCCTCTGTTTATTAAGGTGATCGCCGACCAAGACTTGGCCGGTCCCCTCGTCTTCTGTTTGCTCTTCGGCGCCTCTCTTTTGCTGCATGGAAAAGTGAGGGGGGCGAACGCTTTGGCATCCGAACTTTTGGGCCCTTTCAATTTGGATTTAAGTTTTTGTTTCTTCGTAATCCCCTCCCTCCCCCTGTTTTACACCATTTCCCCCATTTTGGGTCCATTTCGGCCACATTTACGGCATCGGTCTGTGCGGCTGTGTCGGCATGTACGCCCTGCTCAATCTGATGGCCTCCCAACACAACTCCATCTCTTTCACTTGCACCGCTTCTGTGCTCGGCTACTGTCTGCTGCCCATGTCTCTGCTCTCTCTGTTGGCCGCCGTTCTCTCATTAAATGTCCGTCCGTCTCTTTTTTCCCCCTTTTCACCAAAAAATCATTTAAAAATACCTAATTATTTTCTTAGGGTTGGCTCGGCTACATTGTCGTGGCGTTGGCCGTCTTTTGGAGCGGTTCCGCCTCCTCCAAACTCTTTTCCATTGCGCTTTCGATGAACGGTCCGATTTATTATAAATGCTGGCTAAATTTATAGCCGCAATTTTCGTTTTTTGTTTAGGTCAGCGGCTGCTCGTCGCCTATCCCTGCACTTTGCTCTATTCGGTGTTTGCACTGCTCGCCATTTTTTGACACTCTCCCCCCATTTATTTGTTTGGCCTCTTTTCTGCCATTGTTATTTATTTATTTTTGTATTATTTTGTTATTTGACGGTCTTTTATGCCTTTCTTTTGTTTTGGTCATTTTTTGGGTTGGCCATTTGCATAAATATAAATATTCTTTCGAATTTTTCCTTAAATTATCAATGCTTTTCTTCGACATTTTCCAAAATACTTTTTGTTTTGTTTCATTTTTGCATTAAATACCAAATTGGTTTTAAAATGCCCACCGGCAGCAGAGTGCCGTTAATTGTGGAAAGACGAAGTGACGAGACGGAGGAGGACACGTGGACAGTTTATCCGACGGCGGGCATTTGCATCAAATTCAAAGAGGTGACGGTGGGGAAGGGGGGGGGGGCAACAGCACGCCCTGCTTTTGCGGGTCGTCTCGCAAAACCCCGGGCCCGAAAACATAATTAATTTGACAATACAAAAACGTGCTGGTTTCGGGCATCCGATATTAGCGCAACTCCGAGTCTTACACTATCACTGAAAAGTCGCATTTAGGCCCATTTCTCCGCCGCTTCGTCCGTCTCCGGCCCCTCCACCTCCAAATTCTTCATCAATTTGGCCCATTGCACTGAGCTGCCGCCGCCCCATCGTCACGCCGAATTGGACGAGGACAAAGTGGCACAAATGGTGGAAGAGGACCCGAATGCTTTTCGCATTCCAATTTGTGTGGGCGAATTGGACCGATCGGCGGAGGACCGCAGCGGCGAAGCGGTGGCAAAAGTTGGTTGGACAAACAAACACATGTTGGACAATTGGCCTTGAAGCCGCACACCTAACGCATTGGTCGAATTGGCAATGGAAAATCGAAGCGATGGGGCCGAAATTATTAGTCAATAGAACTTCTGTCCATCCGCGCCCGTATTAGC
>CP049709.1:10335741-10392166 GCA_004148225.2 Heterodera glycines | reverse complement strand
CGTAATGAAAAACGGGGACGGGGAGCGGACAGTCCACGAGAGAGGGAGAGGGGGGGGGATTCCGATCACTTTAAACAATACTTCCGATCACAAGTTATGGGAAATGCGTGGGAAAAAGGCAGTCAATGCCACAGGTTGTGCCGAATAAAACGGAATGGGCAAAGGAACGGGGATCTGACAATTAGTGGGGGGAAATGAAGGGTTAATATCGCAGGATGCGACACTCCGCCCGGCGGATATGTGGGGAGGGCTATCAAAATGAATCAAATTGAGAGGCACGGGCTGTTGATCGAACTTCGCCGCCATTTTCTTCCATCCGGTCCTCTGTGTGTCCATCGGATAATGTTGTACACGTCCGGAGCCAACTATTCGGACCCGAGAAATCACACGCGGACGTGGCGGACGAAAGCGGCGTTGGGGCGTGGTGTGCATGGGGTGTGCCGGGTGGGAAAAAAAGGAAAAATCATTTGAATTATTGGAATGGCGGCCCGTGATGCCAGTAACCACTTGAATTGGGCGGGGAGTCATCTGATCACTGGGCGATGGTGCACGGATTTTGAGACGTTCGGTCGGTCCTGGGGCTGGGATAGTGACGACGAATTCTGTGTTGGGCGAGGCTGGAGCCGAGTCAGAAGGAAAGGAAGAATAATCGGTGTTTGGAGAAGGAGGATTAAGCTCGGAATTTTCAGATTGGGTAGGGGGGAGGGAGGATTCCAATGTGGGTGCATTATCAATCAGCGTAATTTGGGGAGTTTGGGTGGGGATCGGTCTCCGATGGCATTACTTCTTCAACGGAATTAGAAAGAAGTGAAAGATTGAGTTTTAAATGTTTATGAATATTTTCAATGACAATTGGATTCAATTTGGGTGTTTTGCGTGGCTCCATCTCACAGCGAAATTAAATTTGGGGGGGATTGGTGCGTTGAATCAATTCCTGAACACCAAGCTCGATCGACTCAATTGCAGCGGGATGTGGAAAATTAGTAATGACGTTCCCGAAGAGTCGGTTGCGCAAGATGAGAAATAATTTTAAGAGGAGGAGCAGAAATATACCGGCCAAACAGGAAATTATGGCCAAAAAAAGGGAATGGGGAATGGTCGGCTGGGCTTCGGGTTCAGGCGAAAGGGAGTCAATGCCGAAATATAGGGCCGATGTGGCAAGAATGGGAAGGGAATTTTTGGCAATTGCCTTAGGCGACAATTTGAGTTTTGGGCTGGCCTGGGATGGCTGAATTAGGATAATACTAACGACAAAAAGAAATACAACAGTGGGAATTATGGATGGGGATGGCGAGCGTGTGCGTGTTGTTTGAGTTGTGACGGATTGTACTGGAACAGGAGGTCCTTGAGCAGGGGATGGCGAGCGTGTGCGTGTTGTTTGAGTTGTGACGGATTGTACTGGAACAGGAGGTCCTTGAGCAGGGGTTGGTTCGTGTCGAAAATTAAAAAGCTTAAAAATGCGATTTCCAAACCGAACCAATAGGAATCCAAACAACAAAAACAAGAGAAATAGAGCCAAGACGAGAGTTGAAATAAACAAAGGGGTTGGTTCAGTTTCTTTAGGGGGAGGGTTGTGATTGTAGGAGAATTCGACAGAGAAAATGTTTCCCATTAAAATATTAAGAATTCAGAGTGAATGAAGGATATACAATTGTTTTGCAAAGTTGTCTTTTATAATTGAATTCCCTTTGATAATGATCATGAAAAAGGGGAGGGGCAGAAACTTAAACTAGGTGGGAAAATTAAATGCCGAAGGGATGATTGTTGTACGACGGGCATGAACGCGAAAAAAAATGCGAAAATTAAATAAAAGAGATTAGTAAATAAGAAACAATCCGTGGGAAAACGGATACAGATATAATCTGTTGTAAAATAAAGCGAGAATTAAAGTTTTTGACACAATCAGCGGCACCCTCCGACGGAAATGAAAAATTACGGTACTGCTTTGGGTACTGTAGGCGGGTTGAGTGCCCAAGTCCATTTTTTACCAACAAATGTTTTGACATGTGATGGTGGTTGGGCGACAGGAATTGGGTTATAATTTGGGGGGAATGGGGCCCAATTAAATTTTGAGGTTTTTTTATTATTTTTCTCATTTGGTTGCTGGGAAATGTTATTAGATGTTTTGCAAATGAGAAGCATTTTGAATTTTTATTAATTATCTCGGGTGGTTATATGACCGGTAATTGTTTTTATTTTGGCAGTGTTAGGAATTTTTAAATCAGTTAGGAAAATGTCGAGTATTACAGCAGTGTGCCACAACGAACGAGGTGTGTTTTCATTATATATTATGATGTGTTGAGTAATTCTGCAACACTCGGCGGGGCCTCTACCCAATTTTTTATGTCGTTCCCGGAGGGAAATAAGGTAATCTTTGGACCATTTTGACTTGAATGAGTCCAATAATTTTGAAATATTTTCCCATAAATCTCTCAAGGATGTGTTTGTGCTTTCAAATGAATCACTTTTGGAATTAGGATTCTCAAATAATGTTGAAAAAAGAGGTTGAATAAAGCCCAAGGGGCGAACAAAATCAATGGGGCGGAGGGGTCTAGGATCGGCTGGGTTTGCTGAATCAAAGGTAATTGGGCGCGTATTAACTGTGGTTGAAATTTCGTAAAGCAAGGTAGAAAGTTGATCGTTATCGAGAATCCGATGACGAGGTCCAATTAACACTCTTCTGAGATGGAATTTAGCCAAACCAACAAAACGTTCATAATGCCCCCCTTTCCAGGGGGCTGAAGGTGTACGGAACTTCCAAATTGTTGGTGTAAATGATTGGGAAAATTGGTTAAATTTAATAAAAGATGGTGCATTATCGCAGTATACAGTGTTCGGGATACCGAATTTAGCCGAAATTCGTCGGAAGGCAAGGGCAAAGGACAAGGTTGACTGGTTTGGGACTAAATCTAACGAAATGTTTCGGGTTGAAAGACATACCCAAAGAGTCACCCACATTTTAGAGGGTCGGACATTTGATGGGATAAGTGTTTTTACATGTAATGGCCCAAAAAAATCTAAGCCAACTGTCGAAAAGGGGGGAGTCAGACAAACTCGGTCGGAAGGTAACTGCGGAATTGGAGGAAGGTTAAAAGGTTGTACTTTAAATCTGCGGCAAGAAATACAATTTTTATAAATTGTTTGTCCAACAATTTTTCGACCCTTTGGTATCCAAAATTTAAATCGAATGGCCGATAAAGTATGGAGTGGACTGGAATGTTGGTTAGTTAGGTGCGTTTCGGTAATAATAAGGCGGGTGAGAAGGGAATTTGCAGGCAAAAAAATTGGTTCAATTGCTGAATTATTTAATTTTGAGTATTTTATGCGACCTTTGCTTTTGATTATTCCCGAATCATCAGAAAATAATCCTAGGGCTTCCTTTTCATGTTCATTAGGAGGGTGGGAAGATTGTTCTTGTTTTAACAAAAAATGAAAGGCACAGCGTAGTTCGGATACAGTAATCACTATTGATGTTGATTTATAAGAATTATGATGTGTTGAGTAATTCTGCAACACTCGGGGCCTCTGGAGCAATAAATAATTAATTTGAAATTTCTATACTTGTGCAGAGCATTTAAAAATCTGTTTTAAATTTGGGACCAATTTTTCAACAGTTAAGGTAAAAATAGGAGACGGGGAAATAATTTTTGGGATTTTACAAGAATTTGAAATATACGGTTTTATTTCCTTGTTATAAGGCCACAGATTAGGGGGTTGGGTTAGCCATTCTGGTCCTGTCCACCATATCTTTAATTCATTTAAAGCGTGAATTGAAGGGACTCCCCTTGAGCCAATGTCTGCGGGGTTTTGAGTGCCGGGTAAATGTCGAACAATCAAATTGGGAAGCGATTGGATTGTTTTAAGTCGGTTACATACAAAAATTTCACGGTTATAGGAGTCATTATTTAACCAGGAAATAACAATGGCGGAATCACACCATAAATTAAGGGTCGGTGCAAATGTTAAATTGGTTAAATGGGAATGGGTAAATTTGAGTAACTTGGCTCCCATTTGTGCGGCGATTAGTTCCAATTTAGGAATGGTTAAATTGGTGCCTTTATGTTTTGGTTTTACCTTAGTCTTTGCAAAAACCAACTCTACGCCAATGTTATTAGATGTTTTGCAAATGAGAAGCATTTTGAATTTTTATTAATTATCTGAAATCGAATAAAGCGACTCTGTGATTAATTACTTTTTACAATGTGAAATTGGGCGAACGATTGCAATTATTTAAGCACACCTTATAAGGGTGTGTCCTTCTTCGGGTATTTATTTATGCGGAATTATGATGTGTTGAGTAATTCTGCAACACTCGGGGCCTCTGGAGCAATAAATAATTAATTTGAAATTTCTATACTTGTGCAGAGCATTTAAAAATCTGTTTTAAACTCTTGAAGAAATTGGATAGTTTAAGTGTCTGCAGTCAGTTTTAGGATAGGCTACAATTTCCGGAAGGGGGGAAGGGGAAAAGGAAATTGTGTCATTATTTGTATTCCATTGTAGACCAAGAAATTTATGGTTTACGCCCATTAGAATACGTTCTTTGGGAAGATGTGCGATTGATTCCGATGAGTTACTTGTAAATTCTCTTATAGGCATCGAAACACTTTCGAAAAGAGTAATAACATTCGAAATTTTGTCCTTTCCATTTTTTGGGTCATCACAACATAAAAGTAAATTGTCTACGTAAATGTTTGACAAAATTTCCTGGGATATGGGATAGGAAGAATTGGTTAAGTGGTAATTAATTTTTGCTGCTAACAAAAAGGGGGAACACGTTAATCCAAATGAAACTCTGGTAAACCGAAAAATTTGTAAATTGGAATTCGACAAGGGCAATTTTGGGTTTCTTAACCACAAGAAACGGGTACAATCGCGGTGGCTGGGATGTACACTAACTTGAAGGAAAGCCTTCTCGATGTCACAAATAATAGCAATCTTTGGGATTCGAAAGCGGAAGAGGAGGCCAATCATATCGGGGAGAATAACAGGACCAGGATGTAGACATTCATTTAATGATAGCTCCTTTCCGACTTTTGCAGACCCATCATAAACAATTCTGAGTTTTCCCTTTTCGGAATTAATAACAGGATGGTGGGCGAGGTAATGGAGGGGAGGGAAAAAATTAAAAGGCTTTTCCACGGGTTCAATGATTCCCATTTTGGTTTGTTCCTGAATAATGGAGTTATATTTGCTTAACAATGAATCGTCCTTAACAAGTTGATTATGAACAGAACGTAAGCGTCCCCAACAGAGACCAAAATTCGATGAAAGAGGGAGATTAGTGGGATCGGCCTTAAAAGGAAGCTTGACTTGGTATCGATTGTCGATTAGCTCTATGGATTTGTTAAATGACTGGAGGACATGTGTTTCGGCTTGGGATTGTTCAGGTGAGTCCTTTATTCCAATCCCTTCAAGGGTGAAAAAATCGCTGGTAAGGGTGTGTCCTTCTTCGGGTATTTATTTATGCTGAATTATGATGTGTTGAGTAATTCTGCAACACTCGGCGGGGCCTCCTGCAATTATTGGGCCTAATAAAGTCTGAATTAAATGATAACCGGAAGGCAAACGTTGGATCAATGTTGGTTCCATTTCATAATAGTAATCAGCCCCAAGGAGTATAATGGGGGTTGTCAAATGAAATTTGGGTAGAACTTCGGAGTACAACAAAAGAGCAGGGGAGTATGGAAGGTACAAAGTTGTTAATGGTGGAAGAAGCAAGCGAAAGATTAAGGAATTCAGCTTTGTGTAAATCAATGTAGGTATGAGTACTAGCATCGTCTAAGAGGCCAATCCCTTTAATTGATTTTACGGGATTTTCGGGATTAAAAATTGACACTTCAACACATTTTAGAAGTATAGGCATAAGTGAATTCTGTAAATTAGAAAGGGCAGTGTTAGTCTGTGGAACAATAGAAGAGGCAAATGGGTCAGCATCGGAGGGCAAACTTGCTGAAATGGCGGAAATGTTCTGATTGGAAGATTGATTTACAGTGGAGTTTTGTAGCCCAGTGGTTAGTGGGGATGATGGGATAAAATTAGTATTGAATTGTCCATTAACAGCAGGTGATTGAAAAGTCCGATTATTATTTCCATAAAATGCGTTGGAATTGGGAGTAAAGGTCTGAGTACAAAAAGTCGATGAAAATTTCCCTTTTAATTGTGTACAAAGTGCCCGAGGGTGTGGACCCTTACACGCTGAACATGTGGAGGGTTGGGTACATTGGTTAGCAAAATGACCAGCCTTTAAGCATTTAAAACAACGTTTGAGAGCCCGTAATCGTTCAGAACGGGATGTTACATCGGTAAATTTGGGACAATATGCCGAAAAATGAGAAGGGTCATCACAGAATAAGCATGGCAATTTAGGGATCATTTTATGTTTTGAGTTAGAATGGGGTCTATCCTTTTGTGAGTGAAAGGTAAGCGTGGGAAAAGAAGCCTCTTGTGGCTCATTAAAGCGATGATCGGGAGGAGCGGGTGATTTGAACGGCGATTGTCGCATCGGCATTTGTTTTGGCTGGACTGAGTCGATTTGTTCCCTCCTTCGTAAAATGTTACGAAGACGGTCCTTCAAATCGTCTGTTGACCAGTTGACGTCTTCTTCCTTAGCTTTAAAGACTTCTTCCAAAACAAAACGGGGGAGATGCTGTTCAATTTCCATTTGGAATGAAGTGGTATCATATGATAAGTTTTGCTGCTTCATTTGGACACATATACATTCAACTTGGTCAAGGAGAGTACGTAAATCGGGGCAAAAATACTCACCACCTCGAATTCGGGGTAATTTCCGCAGCGAATTATGCAGGGAACGTGCAACATCTTCCGGGTTATCATAACTCTTTGTTAGTAAGCTTAATGCATCGCCGTAGGATTTGTCAGATATCGGTAAAGGGCTAATTAGAGTATGTTTTGCAAATGAGAAGCATTTTGAATTTTTATTAATTATCTGAAATCGAATAAAGCGACTCTGTGATTAATTACTTTTTACAATGTGAAATTGGGCGAACGATTGCAATTATTTCCCGGAAAATTTTGGCAATTCGGTTTTCGGGAGGTGAATAACAGAGGAATTTGGAGAATTAGTGTTGTTAGTGTTTGTTGGGTTATTTTGGGGAATGGCAGTTTCCAATTTACGGCGTTGGGTGCGGAGCGAGCGGTCATACTTTTTTAGGTTATTTAGGGTTTGGGGAAATGGGGTAGCAGCAATAAATTCGTCATACGAGGTGTTGTCCTGAGTCATCTCGTTGCCGGTCATACTTGTTCGGAGAGTCATCCACCGATCGCTTGCATCGGAAAGTTGGGATATAAAGTCGCGCACATCAGTTGCTTCTTCATCCAATTCTTGGATGAGTGACCGAATTTGTTGGGAAAAAATTAAATCGGATTGGCCCTGGGGGCGGGCTGGTACAGGAAAGTCTTTGGTGTTATTGGCAATTTCGGCGGCTTCCGGATGGACAAGGTTAATAGTGGTTCGGTAGTGGGCGCTCATGAGAAAGGATGATTCCCGGCCGTTGTGTCTCGTAACTTAGAAAGATGCCCCAATTTTACCCAAAATTGGACACTTACGAGAATTATTTCACAAAAGTAATTGCTGTTTATTTGCGATGAAAAAAAAGGAAAAACGCAAAAATTATATCCGTAAAAAGGAGTGCGTAATCGAAAAGCTGGGATGATCGCTTCGTAATGAAAAACGGGGACGGGGAGCGGACAGTCCACGAGAGAGGGAGAGGGGGGGGGGGGGATTCCGATCACTTTAAACAATACTTCCGATCACAAGTTATGGGAAATGCGTGGGAAAAAGGCAGTCAATGCCACAGGTTGTGCCGAATAAAACGGAATGGTTCTTCGGGTAGTTATTTATGCGGAATTATGATGTGTTGAGTAATTCTGCAACACTCGGCGGGGCCTCTGGAGCAATAAATAATTAATTTGAAATTTCTATACTTGTGCAGAGAATTTAAAAATCTGTTTTAAACTCTTGAAGAAATTGGATAGTTTAAGTGTATGCAGTCAGTTTTAGGATAGGCTACAATTTCTTCGGATAAACAAAGGTTTTTGTAAATGCGGAAATTATAATCAACTCTACGCCAATGTTATTAGATGTTTTGCAAATGAGAAGCATTTTGAATTTTTATTAATTATCTGGAATCGAATAAAGCGACTCTGTGATTAATTACTTTTTTTTTCTCCTAATTGGGCGAACAATTGCAACCATAATTTTTATACTTATAAGGGTGTGTCCTTCTTCGGGTATTTATTTATGCGGAATTATGATGTGTTGAGTAATTCTGCAACACTCGGGGCCTCTGGAGCAATAAATAATTAATTTGAAATTTCTATACTTGTGCAGAGAATTTAAAAATCTGTTTTAAACTCTTGAAGTTCCGCCTTTTGCCTTCCAATGTGAGTTTTCAGCCAGAATAAAATGTATATAATTTTCACCAGCAAAATTTTGACACTTTCTGCTGATATAGTGTAAAGGAGAGCCTTGCAGCCGCATCAAATCCTATCAATAAATTTTTTATTACTGATTAAGGTCCACTAAAAGAAGCGAAATTGACTTTTCTCCTGTGTTTTTGACGCTCGCTTTC
The DNA here is from genome assembly GCA_004148225.2 of Heterodera glycines. NCBI lineage: Eukaryota > Metazoa > Nematoda > Chromadorea > Rhabditida > Heteroderidae > Heterodera > Heterodera glycines. The sequence goes on along the minus strand of CP049709.1, from coordinate 10,383,572 downwards.
CATAATTTTTATATGTGGTGATTTTGGTTAAATTTTTCTTAAAAACCAGTTTATCATTTTAGAAGTGGCGTCACATCGAACAAAATTAAAAGAAAGCAATTTTTTTAAAGCAACCGATCTCAAAAACAGTGGGCTATAATGATTTAAATTAAGCTGTGCAAAATCAGTTTTCCGCCTTTTGCTCTTGAAGAAATTGGATAGTTTAAGTGTCTGCGGTCAGTTTTAGGATAGGCCGACAATTTCTTCGGATAAACAAAGGTAACCGGAAGTGATTGACTTCAATTGATTGAGATCAGTGAGAATTGTAGATGAAGCGCGGCGACGCAAATTATCCAAATAATCGTGACCGGCAAAGCGCAAATGGTGAATGCTTGTCGTAAAAATTGGCCAAATTTCACGCGCAAAAACACCCCAAAGCGTCTGGACATTTTCAATAAACAATTCAAATTTGGTGCCCTTTCTGTCCAAAATTTCCTTATTGGAACAGAGAAATGTTATCACGGAATGGTCAATGTATCTGAAGAAACATGAAATGCTTTATTTCATATAAGTTTTAATTACTCAATTTGAAGATTCTTAATGCGAATTTTGTTGGGCAGCGGACGGTCCGGAAGCGAAAATTCCACAAAATCGCAATCAATCAGTACAGACAGTTTCGCTTTTAGTCCTTTGTCCGCGCGAATTATTATTGCATTCCAAAGCGTTAATTCGCTTTTTCCATCAAAATGTTTGTCCACCAAAGCATAGAAACGGTAAGAAAGCAATGCCAAATTGAGGCCGAGTTTGGGACGGTCAAAAGATGGTAGAATATCAATCCAAACGTCGTTACAAATCCAACTGAAATGAGAAAAGCTGGGATAAATGGAAATTTGGGCGCTAGTTACAAAGAGCACTATTTTGAAAATTTTTTCACTTTTTTTTGGTCGAATTTTTTTTTGTTTAAAAAGTCCTGAAAGCAAGTACCGGGAGTTTTAGAGGTCGCTGATCATGGATACGACAATTATTTGGGCCTATTAAGCAAATTTGGCGCTAGTTATAAAATGACAGATTTTTAATTTTATCAAAAACAATAGGGTGACCCTTTTGTTTTGCAAAATTTTTTTGAGATAAAAAATCGTGAATATACTTTTTATTCGCTATAGTTGTCTTTGTTAATGCTTAATATTCATCATAATGTGTAAATAAATTTAAAAAAAATTATGTCAAAAAAAGTGAAAAAATTTTCAAAATAGTGCTCTTTGTAACTAGCGCCGAAATTTGTAATTTTTATTAATTCCTTACCGCCTGTTCATTTTTGCTGCAATAGTGCACTTTGGTCTGCTTGAATTTATTGATGTCACAAAATGCAGAATAAATCATTGTTTTGGAAATCTAAAGGAATAGATGGCACGAAGGTAGGGCATCCAAAAATATTGGGACTCTTTAAGTTTACAGGCTACTTTTAACATACATTTTCAAATGCCTACAAATGTGTTAGAAATTAGTGAAATAAGTTTTAAGGGGTTTTCGAGGTCGCTGATCACGAATCCAGGCTCAGATCAGCTCTATCGTTCACTACACACACCGAGTCAATTTTGGGCTCCCAGTTCAAAAAGTAAATGCATGTGTGTCGAAGTGGTTTTTGTAAGATAGCAAAGGAATAGAGTTGAGCGGGACCGGGCCGGGAATTCCCGGTCATCCGAGGTCCCGGTCCCGAAAAAAACCGAGGTCCCGGTCCCGGCTTCTCAGGTCCCGGCAAGTCCCGGTTTTGCCCAAAATTCCCGGTCCCGCTTGAACATTAAGCATTAACAGCACAATTATGGCGAATAAAATTATATTCACGATTTTTTATCAAAGAAAATTTTGCAAAACAAAAGGGTCCCCCCTTTGGTTTTTGATAAAATTCAAAATACAAAATCTAAAAGAGTACATTTTTGAATTTTTTTTTTAACTTTTTTTCAATTATTAAATAACGTGAAATGCGTAACATCTGGTAAAAAAGCAAATTCTGTATCAAAATAAACAAAAAATTTAGACCAAAAAAAGTGAAAAAAATTTTCAAAATAGTACTCGTTGCAACTAGCGCCGTAAATTAATACCAATTAAAATTGCGACTTCTTCAAATTCGACCACAACGGTCGCTGAGCCATTGCCGACAAAAACTTCGATGAAAATTGCCGAATTGCGCAGCCGCGTACGTTTAACTTTAATATTTCAATGTTTTCCGAATTTCACCCATTTTTGTTTGCAAGTGAATGTTCCTATAGCATTTGCCATTTTTAGGTTCTGATCGGCGATTTGCCAGCCGACTTTTTGCGCATTCCGCCGGTCTCTTCCTCCGTAAATCTCTCGTCCGCCCCCGACCAAATTGTTGCCCAACAACCGCAACAGGTTCTATTGTTGTTTCCTTGTGAGAATTTATTGTCAAATTTTTCATCAGATTGTCGTCCCTTATGGCCATCCGTACGCTTTCGTCAATCCGGCGGTCGGAGTTTAAATGACTATTACCTATTTGTTTTACTCTTAAAAACTGAAATCGATTTCAAATAAAATTTATGTTTTAGGAGCACTTTTATTCCTTCGTTCCACCGCACACGCGGGGGCGAATTGCGGTGAAAATTGTGGAGGCGAAACTGACCAAAAGTTACGGTTTGCCCGGCGTCCGAATGGATCCGTACGTCCGACTTCGAATTGGTCAGTGACCAACTGCACACAAATGTGCTCAAGTTTCGGCATTCCTTCATTCTCAGGCAACACTTTGTTCGAGACGCCCACCTGCGTAAATGGCGGCAAATCGCCGCATTGGAATCGGACGGTGAATGCGTATTTGCCGGACGGAGTGGAGTCGATTTACCTGCAAATTTATGACGAAGTATTGGAGGGACAAAATTGGAGAGGGAACAGCGAAGAGAGTGCCGTGGGGCTTTGGGGGGTTTTCGAAAATGAACGAAATTCCTTGGGTTTTCTTTTCCAGTGAAATTTTACATATTCTTTTACATTTCCTCTGTTCAGCGTGCGTTTACCAGCGATGAATGCGTGGCGTGGGCTCACGTCATTATGCCGCCGGCCATTTTCAACCACGAGACAATCGACGAATGGTACCAACTGAGCGGCCCTCAGGTGGGCCGATTTCCATAGGGGAGACCCAAGCGTTTAATAACGTAAAAAACGGGCATGACCAGCAGGGACGGTCCCCGGATTTTGGTTTGGGGGGTACCAAATCAAAAAAGTCAATTCTTAAGGGTGTATTTTTGAAAATTTTTCGCTTGAACGACCTTTTTTTTTTTGCTATTCCCCAGCAAAAATTTTGTACGCAGACAGTTGAAAGAGAAAAATAAAAGGTGCATAAATTATGTTTTGATTTTCAAAAACATATTTTGCCCCGCGTACCCCCCCCCCCTGGGACCGTCCCTGATGACCAGCCAGACGGGGGAATACGGGAACAGCCTCCCCCTCCCGCAGTTTCTCCCAAAAATTTTTACAAAATTTTAGTAAAAATCGTTTAGAAATTTTACAATTTTTTTGATTTATTTCTAAAAATAATAAATATATTTTTTAAATTTCTATACAATAACAATCCCTTATCAATTTCTTATTTTAATTGCTAAATACAATGAATGAGTTTTTGCATTTCTTCCCTTTTGCTAAAATTCCATTTTCAGGGGGAGGGAAAGGAAGGCGTTGTCAATTTGGTCATTTCCTTTTCGCCTGTCCCACAGCAACACCAACAACAAACGGAACAGGTCTAACATAACAAACAGAGAATGAGTTCTGAATTGAATTGGCTCGGGATTTGACGATGGGCCGGGATTTCAAGGACTAAAAGTCCACTTTATCTCTTTCCCGGTGTTTTCCCTCAAAAGTCCGGGAATGGGAGTTCCGGATTCGTCTCAGTCTCTATGAATTTTGGAGGGGGGGGGAATGGAGAAAATTGCTTCCTTCGGATTTTAATTTGACCAATTTTCGAATAAAAAAGTCGGCATAGAATTGACCCGTTTTGATTTGGAAGATTTTGATTAAACTTTAACATTTAACAACCGACTGATTAACTGTTCGTCTCATTCGTTCATTCATTGTCAGGTGCCCGCGCCTCCGCAGCAAAGCGACGGACAACAAACGGCGACTGCCGCGCAGAGTAAGAAAACTTTGGCTTTTTAATAGGGGTGCACTTCATTTTCCCCACGTCGTCCACCCCCCGAAAGGAGAGGGAAAAAGGAAAGAAATGGGAGACACAAATTCAAAAAAAAAATCTTAGGAAATTTCTTAGTAAGAAAGTTTCAAGAAAAAAATTTTTCAGCGATTTTTTCGAAATTTTATGATGAACTACTAAGTTTTTTCAAAAATTTTCCAAAAAATCGCTGAAAATCAATCCATTCTCCTCCGCCCCCCGTGCCATCCATCGCTGTTTTCTGTGCCGCGGCATCATCCAAAGGCGTGCTGACTTGCATAGACCTGAAACAATTGAATTAATTAATTGCCGATAGATAATTCATCCAAATTAATTATCAGTGCCGAAAAACGCGGAGGCTATTTATTTTGTTTGTGAAATTATTTAATTTATTTGTTTGTTTTCAGCTCAAGTTGCTTTCTCGGAGAAGGATTTGGACGAAATTGCAGGAAATGTTTCCGACCATTGACCGAGAAGTGATCCGATCAGTTTTGGAGGCCAATCGAGGGGCCAAAGACTCGACGGTGAACGCACTGATCGAAATGGCCAATTGAATGGACAGAAAAAGAGACGAACGGAGGAGGGGGGGGGGACTTGTGAGAAATTGAATTGTGATTGGACCAATGCTTTTTAAAGGAAAAAAACAAATGACGTAATTTAAACAAAATTTTCACAATGAATTTTGATTTTTAAATGATATAAAACTATTTAAAATTGAGATTTTATTGTTCCGTTTTAAGTTCAAATGAATTTCAATTGTCTCTTTTTTAATGGACGAAAAATGAACAGAGAAAGGAATGGCGTAGAGAGAAAATTAAATTTTTAAAAAGCGTTTGTACATTTGGCAAATTCGGTGTTCTGTCTGCTAAAGGCCATTGCTGCTGGTCCGTGTCCGCCGAAGTCTCAACTGATTGGCCACCGTCGACAGAATGCGTGCCGAACATCGTCTGGCCAAACTTTCGCCCCCGTCGTCGCCAGCATCCAACTGAAATTGGGAAAAAACAAAATAAATCCAAAAATGCCGTGTTTACTGTATTCGCTGTTAAATTTTACGATCCATTAATTGGCATAATATCGCCTAAGGGGGCGTTGTAACGCGTGGAAAGCTCAAAATTGGCCATTTGTTTGGCTCACTTTCACAACACACAATGCCTCGGGCGTTTTGCTTTGGTTGTTGCCCAGCAGCAGCCTTTTGCTCGAATTCCGTCGCGCGACTTCCATTTCTGTAAAATGAAATCAAATCGAATTATTTTTGTAATCACAATTTGCCGAACCAAAAGTGCCTCTCAAAAGGAGGCAGTTTATTAATAATGATGAAATGAAATTGGATTTTGTAAAAAATGGAAATATAAAAATTCAAAAATTTCCTAATAAAAAAAAACAATGAGAATGATGGCTAAGGCCAAGTCCATTAGCGATTCAATTTGCCTTTTTATTTATTTTTTGCTTCACTTGCCTCTGAGTTTCACTGTCAAAAGACGGACGCGCTCCAACAAATCCCAAAGTTCGGTGGACTTCTGAATTTGATTGGCAAGGAATTCGAATAATAATTTGGTGAGCCGAGCTTATTTGGTGCCATTGAGGCCAAAATTGGGGACGGATTTTGACGGAGAGGGGAAAGCCCCCGAGGGCATTTTATTTAATTGATTTGGTGGTTAAGTCACTTTTGAGACTCGGTATTCAATGCTATCAGAAACGCGAGTGATCACTTCCGATCAAAACTGATCACTGTTTGTTCAAATGTGTCAACTCACCGACACGAGCGTTTGGTGAAGTCGCAAATTGTCCGCTTCCAACGCGGCACTTCGTCGGCCCAATTCTTCGGCCGACGAAAGGGACAATTGACGGCACAGCGCTTCTTTCGACGCCGTATAGACACCTCAATCAAATAAAAGACACTCAAATAGTATCATCTGTGCCCTCCCCTCACCGGCACTCATCCCGGCCGGTGCCGTACTTGTCGAATGTTTGGCATCGTCGCCGCCGATTGGCAATTGCGCGTGCCGAAATGTGCCAACGCCAGAGGTGGCCGTTCTGCCACTTCCGCCGGCACCACTGCCCACCATACTTTTCATCATTCCCTTACGAAAACGGTGGTGTTCTGTGCCGCGCGGGGTTTGCCACAGTTCGACAACCTTTGGGGGGGGGGAGAAGAGAAAGATGGTATGAGGAGAACAATGGAAAGCAATCGGTCAATCAATCACTAATTGCTCAATTAGGGACAACAACAGGACTGATCGTAGTGGATTTGGGCCCTGATTGATCAAAACATTCCCAAGAAAGCTTCTAAAGTTGCTTAGAGGGCCAACTGGCGACTCCCTTTCGGATCAGTGCTGCTTTTGATTGGTTATAAAAGAAGCAAAAGCAAAAAAAAAAAAAAAAAAAAATTTTTTTTTAGTGTGGCGTTATGTGTAGTGTTTCGAAAAGGAGGGGTGGAGAGAGACGGAATATGTGAAGGGCCTTAAATTAGTAAATTTCGAGATTAATTTCAAATGGGCCCATTTGCCTGAAGAATGAAAGCGAGCGCAAGGCCAACGACGCACAGAACGACGACAATGTAAACGGAAATGCCAATGTATTTGGAGTCGTTCAGTGCCGGCACATTCACTGCCCGCGTCTCCCAAGCCAAAAAACAGCCGAACAGCTGCAAAAAGAAAAGCATCAGCAGAAAGTGAATGAACGGAAAGAGAGAATGATCATACTGTAAAAGGAGGTGGGCCTACGGTAATCTAAGCGGAGCGAGCTGACTATGTTAAACGAGAGCAGACACATTCACTATATGTGATATAGGTTACGGTGGGTGGTACGGTAGACAGATTGGTTGTAAAAATGCGGAAAGAATGGGCTGGGCCAAATAAATGCTCACCATTAGCATGCCTTTGAACAGGAAGAACACCACTTGGAAGGGCAATGAATGGTCGGATTGGCACCGTTCGAACTCAGGCACAATCAGAAGGTTCTTCTCCAGCTTGGCCAATGAATGCGCATTGTCCTATTGCTCCTCCCCCCCCCCCCATTTTGTACTCACAAATTGCCCTTGTTCGCTGATGGCCATGCGAAACGGCGACACCAAAGCCCAGCCGAGCAGCACGGCACCGTCGACGGCGAGCAGTGCGGCTACGATCAGATACAGCTTGGAGTCACGGATGGCCTTTTTGTCACGACGGATATTCTGCGGAGCGGGGGGGGGGGGGGAGCACATTTAATTTGGAAATAATTTGGCATTGGCAAAACGGATGAGAAAAAAACACACACCGTGAAAATGGAATGGACTCGCCAAGTCTGAAAAGGCACAGTAATTATGACAAATCATGTAGCATCAATTAGGGTAATTTGTTTGACAAATTTTCGAAAACGGAGTATCGTAATGAACTTGTCCGACCAAAAAACGGTATTGTACTCGAATGAGTGGTGATACAGTAAGACCGACATTTTTTACTTTGATTTTTAAGTGTCAAATGCCATAATTTCTTATATTTTTAAAAATGTGGCCAATATGTGATAAGCTGATAAGGAACGAATAAATGAATGATGGATGACCTTGCTGAACATTGCGCCGAACGCGAGAGTGAATCCGGTGCACAGAATCCACGCTTTGGCCTAATAAAGAACAGAAGGAAAAGCATCGGCGCAAATGGGTGGCGTTTTTGGCTTGGCATTCCCTTCCCCACATTTCAAAAAATTCAAATTCCCATTACATAGCAAATGCGCTCAAAGGTACGCTCATTGACTAGCCGTGTGTCGATGGAGAGCAAAAAGACACTCAAATAGGCACAGAGAGAGCCACAGATAATCTGTGGGGTACGGTAGGGCAATTAGACAAAAATACTGTGCACATCTACAGTAGGACTGACCAAATTGTTCATATTCTGTGGAGGAAAAATGAGGAAAGTCAATTTACATTAAATGAGCACGAGAAAAAACAAACAGACCGGACTGGACATTTTGATGAACCTAAAAAGGGAGAACCATTACGATACTTACCGTATTGCTTAGTTGTTTATTAATTGGCTGACAAATTTAATTACCCCCCCCCACAAATTATCAGCGGAAACACTGATCAGATGGGTACACATTGTCATAAATCAGTAAAAACATTAATTTCGACGGCACTTACCGATGGTTGCGATATTTTACGTTGACCACAAAAAAGCCGAGTGCCAAGAAAATGCCCACCAACGCAAGTGAACACATGGCAATTGCTTAAAGCAACAAATTAAAGAGTATGATGAGATGCTTTTAAAGGTTGGCGAAATGTTTGGCTTAAATTCAACAAATTGGCACAGATTGATCGCTCAGCAAAAAGTGCCAAGTTTGAATACGAACAAATGCCAAACTCACTCAGTGTGGCACTAACGTGCTGCCGTCGCCGATGGACGAGCGTCGCGTCTCGCGGCGGAGCCCACCGGACGCTTTTGCGCAAGTAAAACTGTTCTTCGGCCGAGTCGTGGTAACCCAAAGCGGAATAAGAGCCTGAAATACATGCAACCATTTGCCACCATTGTTGGCACAGTGCAAAACTCGTCACCATTGCTCCACTGCATTATCTGCACAATGCCCAGCCGTTCTCCGCTGTCGTCGAAGCGCACGCGTCCGCTCAGTCCCTGGAAGGACGTGTCGCGCATCGCTTCCAGCAGACGGTGGGCCCGCCTCTGCTGAAAGGGAAATGTAATCAGAGACAAACAAAAGAAGATGGTCAATGTGATCAGAGGACGGCTGCTGATCAGAGACGAAAGATGGAAAGTGATCAGAGCGAACCAATCAATAAAAGAGACAATTAACACAATGTCACTGGGTTAGCTTAGTGATCATCAGCAGGGATGTATTTGAAGGAAAATTCTCGATTTTGGCATTTTTTTTTAATTTTTAGCCTGGTGATCATTTTTCACTAATGCTCCAATTTAGATTGATTAAATTGATCACAAATCCCACTCCTTTTACGCTTGGGTTTTGTTTTACCGTGCTCTGTTTGTCCCACCGCTCCTCCCCGGCCAGTGTTCGGTTCAGTGCCAATCCGAGTGTCCAAATGCCTTTAATTCTTTGGTCTGATCCATCATTACCTCCCCCTCCTCCCCCCCTTATGCCACTAATTACCGTCATAAGCGTACGTCGAGTGTGCCAATTCGTCCCGGCACTGATGCCGCGTGTCCCTTTCCGCGCATAATTGGCGAAACTCGCGCAGCACTTGTCGCACCGTCTTAAGAGCAATTTTCTGATGAACTTTCGTCGTTTTGCCACTTTTTCCCACCTTTCCCGACACGAGTCGCGCTTCCTTTGAGTACGGTCTGATTCGGACGTGTTCCAACGCGAAATGGCCCTCCAACACGCGCTGCAGTTGCGTCTCAGTGCAATTCGGCACCATTGCGGCTGCGGTGGTTTTCGACTGTGCCGTAGCCGATGCTGCAGCGGACGAAGCCATACGCCACCATTGGGCACGCGCAGTGCCATTGGCCGCACTTTGAAAGCCGGGCAAAATCCACACAAAGTCGGCGCCGTAGAGGCCGTGGTGAAAGGCGACGCACAGAACGCGAAGGGCGACAAAAACATTTGAGCGCCGGACAGTTCGGCATTTTTGGAGGAAAAAAACAAAAATTATACATTTTTTTTTGCTAGAAGGTATCGGGAGAGGGCGAAACTCGCGCGAGACTGACTGATCGGTCGGTTGGAAGTGCCGAAATACCGGTAAATTTACCGTTTCCGCCATCTTTTTTTATCGTGCCGAGTATTATTTTCCGGCACTTATTGATCAGTAGGAATGATCTGTTTGGTCCTTCCGCCGATCACTTCCCTTTTTGATTTATGCTTTTGTTCCAATTTCTCTTCCGCTGAGTTCGGCCTTTTTTCCCTGCCGTCCCATTGTCACCTTCAATTGCTCCAATTCGGCTCCGATTGTGCCCTCGTCGTGCTCACTGCTCAAGCTGGCCGTGTAAATCACCTGCACTCCGTCCTGCTCCAATTTGGTGGTCAATCGTTCGTGGGACAGAGACAGGGACGACTGAGCACGGAAAATGGGGACAAAAAGGTCGAATTCAGTTCACAAATCAGCACTTAAAAATCAGTGGGGGCCAAGGGAACCATTGTCGAGACTGAGTCTCGACAAGGAGGAGTAAACCATGTCCAAAATTGAACAAAATCGGCATTTGATCACCCCCGCCCCATTGGCACTGACATGGTCACTTTGCTTCACGCTGCCCACACGACGCCAACCAAAAGCTGCGCAAATTTAAAAATATTTAATTTTTGAATTAATTTCTTCTTTTTTTGCTTAATTCCTCCCTCTTCCAACCTTTGATCAGTTCGCATCGCGCTCTGTTCAAACTCCGTTCGCCTGGCACAAGGCGAAAAAAGGTCGGGTAAAGCTGTGGCATCAAAATTTTCCATTATTAATTATTTAATTTTCCATTATAATTAATTTGCCTCATTTGCGTCGGCAGTGCCAAACTTCGCGTGCGATTCGGTGAACGACAAATGGACGACGTTCCAATTCCTAATTATTTAATTGCTTATTTCGCCCTTTGGTCGTCTCACTTCGATGCCATTGCCACCGGTTCGTTCACATCGCTGGGCGGCGAATGAATAAATGGTTAATTACCTCATTAGGTAATTGTTGGAAATGCCTACGTGCAAATGTCGCCAAATAGCGCGAGAACCGACTGATCGGCGCCGGAGGGCAATTCCTAATTAATGAAAGGGAGGAAAGGCATTCATTGTTTTTTCAATAAATTTGACCCATTTTTTGCTGTATTAAATTTCCATTTCCCAATTAATTAATTCAATTGATCAGTCCCTTTTTGACCGATTCATTTCAATTCTGATGGTTTTGTGCCGACTGATCACTTCCCATTCCCACCAATGCTTTGTCAATGCTTTTGTAACAAACAGAAAAAGTGGCAATGAAGATTGTAAATGCCTTAAAATACCTTTTTAAATAACTCAAAAGTAATTTGTGGATGAGACAGTGCAGTTTTAGTGCCAATACAGAAAACAAAGTGCCAAAAAGCCAAACAGAAAGTGCCGAATCAGGGTCATTCAAAATACCAAAGTCCGAGCCATTAGTGTCAAAGCAGAAAGTGCCAAGGAAATAGAGAGGAAACAGTGAAAAACAATGACGATGCCAAAATAGAAAATGCCAAATTAGGAACATTCAAAATGCCAAAGTCCAAACAATTAGTGCCAAAGCAGAAAGTGGAAATAGTGGAAATGAACAACGAACAAATACTTTTGTTGGGTTGACAGAACATTTGTCGTTGTTGATGGTGTGTGTATTAATAGGGACGCGCGCACCAAAAATGGCGCCCGGGGGGGGGGCGAACGAACGCCGCGCAAATAAATGCGCGAAAATTCCGCGCGCACACAGTGATCGATTAGTCATTTTCCGTGCGTTGAAACTTGCCCCCCCCCCCCTTATTTGTTGTACACATTATTTCCTCTCCAAGCATCATTAGCAGGAGCAGCAGCAGAACAGTAGAGTATTTAAGATACATTTTAAAATGCCAAAATTTGACCCAATTGCTTGGCAAAAAAAGAAAAAATTTAAAATCATGAAAATTGGAAAATAAAACACGAAACAATTAGTTTTTAATGAGCAAAAAACCATAAGTGCAATTGTCCAAAAATCAGGCTTGGGTCAGCTGTTTCTTCAGTTGTGCGGGTGTAACTGCACTTCTCTGTCCCAAATGCTCTCTCTTTTCGGTTCGTCGTTTGATGGATGGACCGCCCAAATTTGCCCGACTGTTGGCGGTTTCCCCCCCCCCTCTCCCTCCTTATCTCTCTCTTTTCTCTTTGCCGTCTTCCGGGGCAATTTCCGTTTCCGGCACTTTTCACTCTTTTCCCCAATGGTTTGCTCTCTTTTCTCCCTCCTTTTTGTCACTGTTTTCTTGCTGTTCTCTGTCCGTCCCCCATTTTATGGCATTTTGTCACTTCCTGTTGGCGCGTGCCGCCGCACTATGGTCCCTTAAGCAAAGATGTTGCTGCTGTTGTTGTTATTTATGAATTATTGTTCTGCTACCCCTCGCCCCCACTGTTTTCATTTTTCAAAAATCACACGGCGCACGCCAAAAGAAAAATTGGGGGGGGGGGATTTTGTTAAATGGACTCTCGACTTGACGACTCACTCCTCTCTTTCTCGTCATTCTCGACCACCGCCCCCCCCTTTTTGAATGAAAAATCGACAATAAAAACAACAACAACAACTTCAGAAAACAAACGACTAGGGGGGCTACTCGAGATTCTCGGGCTCGATTCTGAAAATTTCTAGGTTTTTTGGGGTCTCGGTCTCGGGTCGCGAAATTAAAATATATATGAGAATTTTGTGAGTGAAAATGAAAGAGAGGAAAAAACAACAATAAAAAGTGTTTGAGTGATCGGAAGAAGCATCGGATGGACGGCACCAAAGTGATCAACGGATCAGTGTCAGTGATCCGTATCGAGATCGCCCCGTAACGAAAGTCTCGACAGCAACGCCCTGTGGTAAAATAAAAGCAAATTGTGGGGAATGCTCGCGAATGAGTGAAAGGTCGACGCCCCAACGCCCCAACTCTCGAGGACAGTCTCGAGTTGTCAAACTGTGCGGACGGTGGCACTTTCTCGAGAATCTTGGCATTTTTTTCATTTTTTTTGGCATTTTTAATCGGAGACTTGGGGCGACGACAATTGGCAACAAAAAAGAAAGCAACAAACAATGCATTCACTTGTTTGTCCCCACAATTTTGCCCAGAACGCCCAGCGACCTAACAAAGTTTGATCATTTAACCTGGCGCTCCTTTCCGGCGACGACGTCTTTTTCTCGGGCGATGTCCGCGAGTTTCTCCGCTCACCCGAGTAAGACTCTGAAAATGGCTGATCAGAAAAGGAAAAGTGATCGGGAAAATTGAATCAATCGGAGACCGTTTGATTGACAAGGGAAAGCAATTAAGGCATAATTAGCCTAATTAGGCATAATTGGCAAAAGCAATTGATTGACTAACGCTGACCAGCAAATGTTTTATCCGGTCATCAGAGGAAATGCCAATGATGTGAAACTTCCGCCTGAGGGCAGAACCAACTCAGTCCCGGCCAAAAGATTTGTCGGGACCGATTTGGCCGGGACCGAGTGACCCTTTTCGCGCCAAATCGTACCTTCGCCCTCCGATTCGTTGATCACCGGCCGTCTGATCATATTTTTGTCGTCGTGCATTTTTTTGTTGGGATTTGTGTTGAAGGACATCCTGAAATCAGGCTTCTTTATTGTCCGTTCGTTTTTGTTTTTCCCCAAAAATTACCTTTTGAACTCTGTTTGGCCAAATACGCCTTTTGAGCTGGACGTCTTCTTCACTTTGTGCTGTTCCGGCTCCAAATCGTTGGCCTGCAAAGAGAAGCGTCGCAGAGACTTCTGAAGCGATCAAATATTCAACTTTTCCATTTGTTGGTGCCGTCCCCACTTTGGTCATCCCTGTCGGCGTCACAATGTCGTTGGGCGGTCGTTGTGCCGTTGCCGGGCCCGAGAATGCCATTTGGTGGTGTGGCGGTTTCCGTCGTGCCGGCGACGTCGCGCGGTTGGCCATTTGCTGCCCGAGCAACAAAGGCATGCCAAGCGAAGCGCCGAGGGAAGAAGCGGTGGTGCTGGGCGACTGATAGCCGGACGAGGAGGGAACGGAAGCGGGGATCAGTCTGCGGAAGACGGACGGGGCGGGCGTGGGACGCGCATGCGAAAGTGCGGCGCCGGAGGGATGGTCGACGGCGATCGCAGCGGCATGTTCTGCCGACGAATTCACATCTGTGGGAGAGCGGGACGACAGAATCAGTTGGGCAAAGGATGATCACCACCACTGATCAGACTTGGAACCAGCGGTCCCTTCGATCGATCTTTGCTGATCAGAACTGACCCGTTGAATCTGCGTCCTCCTCCTCCTCTTCTTCGTCCTCAGTGCCCATGTCGTCCGTTGAGTCGATCCTCCGCCTCCCGCGCCGTCTCCGCCTCTCCTCTTCCTCCTCCTCCTCCTCCCCGGCATTATCCCTCCTCTGCTGTTGATAGTGCCGTTGTTCTCCGCCAACTTTCCTTTGTTGGCTTTGCGCATCCGCCGTCGGCACGGAGTCCGTTCTGCTGAGGTCGGAAAGCGTCTTCAGTTGGTACGGCCTCAGCCCGCCCATTGACAGTGCCGCCGCCGTTTCCGCGGATGTGCCGGGCCTTCCGCTGAGGCGATCATGCTGATTGATTAACGGGGTGAAGAGTGATTAGACGAGAAAAGCATTTCATGCTTCTCCCCAATGACAAAAACTTTTTGGGAAGAGGGGGCAGGCGGCGCCGGTAGGCTCCGCCGGTAAAAATTTTGAAAATCTTTTGCTGTTTTGTTTTGTAATATTTCGGTACACCTCAGTTGGGCCCCGGCTCGTTTGGGCCCCAGCATGTTTTTGGCTACAACTTTTTTCTATTTTAACCAAATCCAACATTGTTGAACAGTCCTTCCGCCATCCGATTCTCCATAATTTGTAGCCGACTCACCAAATTCTGCACTTGGTCCAGCAACTGAACGGGAAACAAAATATGTGAACACGGAAATGGTTGAACGGCTCGAAAAAGTCGCGAAATGGCGATTCCCCCCGACTCGTAATTCTCGAAACCGCCACCCTTTCCCCCCCCCTCGCATTGGTTGACTGACTTCTCTGTTCGAGTTGAGCAGCTGATGCGTCTTCGATTGGGCCTCCAGCCTCGCGGTCGTTTCCGTGTTCAGCTGATCCCTGAGCAGTTGGACCTGCCGCGAAAATGCGGTGGAATTTTAGCAGTAATTGGCCCATTAATTGTCCGATTGGTGTGTTAATTGACCCAATTGATCAGTCAGTCAGTCACACTGTCTCCCCAATCTTTCTTTCTTTACTCACTTGGCATGCCGCCACTTGTGCCGATTGTTGCGCCTGCTCCAACTGAGAACGGATCATCGCCCGCTGCGCATTCTGTCAAGAAGCATAACCAGGTCAAATGAATTGGTTTGGACAAGCGTTCGAATTACATCGCAACTTGACGGGGATTGGAGCTGATCCGTGGACGATTGGGGACTGGCCAAAGAGGCGGCGGAGGGCGGCAATTGGAGGGTGGCGTAAGGACTGATCAGCAGGGGCGAGGACAGAGACATGGCGGTGGGAGAGGGAACGAACTGCACAAAGGGGGAAAGCGAGAGGGGTAATTAAGGGGGATTTAAGAGGGATTAAGGGTTATCAAAGGGCCCATGGGACGGACGGACGGACACTGACCGAATAGAGGGGATTTCCGTTGGCATCCACCGACTGCACAAATTGGGCAGGCAAAGGCGGAGGGGCCACGGAAGGCGTGGCGACGGAATGCGGCTGATGGGCCGAAAAATTCCAAAGTGTTGTTGCGGTGGCAGAGGAAGAAAACGGAATTGCTAAGGGAGGCTGGCTGAAATTGGCAAAGAATTAAAAAAACACACGAATTTGGTATTCTCCGCCCGACGAAAAGCGAGAGTCTCGACTCGAAAAGCCCAATTTTTACATCAGTCAAAATGCCATAAGTCTTACAAATGCTTTGGCCCCTCCCGTGTCGAGAGTCTCGACTTTTGCCGTTCAGTTTGTCCTTCTCACTTTGGCATCATCGTCAGTTGAGAGGCGATGGGCTGTTGTTGCTGCATATGGTAAGCCGCCGCTGCTGCTGGTGGATTAGCGGAAGTGCCTGCGCTTGCCGGGAAGGCGGTGGGCCGTTGCTGCGACTGATCGATGCCCGCGGGGGCGGCGACGGAGGGAATGTTCGCGGAAGACACAACGAGGGATGCTTTGTGATGGAAAGGAGCGGCGGAGGAGGAGGACGGACCCGGCTTTGGCTGATGATGGTCATGGGTATCTGAAGAGGGGAGGGGTGGCACTCAAACCATGGCATTTCCAATTCAAATTTTTAATTTTCATCAACGACATCTACCGACCGACAACCCGGTTTTCCTTTCAAAAATTCTGAAAATACACAAAAAAGAAATTCTGCCATTGGAAGGAGGCGGGGAGCGGGGCTTTTGACTGGCATTTGGCCATTTTGTGCCATAGAAATTGCTGCCGATGGTCCGCTGATGACCCACCTTTTCTGCTGCTGAACAGCTCCGTCTCGTCCGCTTCGTCCTCCTCCTCCTCCTCCTCGTCGTCTCCGTCCCCCGTGTTCTGTTCGTCCACCTCCTCCAATTCTTCTGTCGTTGTTGTTTTACGCCTTGGCACGTACTGAAAGCCTTTTGATAGCCAAAAACTGATCAAAACTTCGTATTAGGCAAAAAGGGTTTAACAAATAAGAGAGAGGGAAAAAATCACTGTAAAAAATAGAGAAAACAAATCATCATTTTGCATCCGAAAAATATCCAAAAAAGCGGAAAATTGAATTTCCTTTTTGGCACAATCACTGTAAAAGGCTTTTCAAGGACTGCTAACTCTAAAACTCAATCTGTCTGCATTTTTCCATCTTTATTTCCAAAACTGATCATAACCCACAATGGAATGCCGCTTTGACCCGAGTGGGGGTGAGTTGTGCCGTTGTTGTTGCTGCAGTTGTGCGCCCATTGAGCTGGTTGATTTCTCAGAAACGACACTCGCGCGCGGCCCGCCAACTTTGGCACCGCCGGTGGCGCCACCTGTCGAAGTGCCAGCCGTTGCCGACGCCGCGGCGGTGCCCGCTGCGCCGTCCATTGTCCGCTCCTCCTCCAACAGCTGCCGCTCGCGGGTCTGTTCTTGGGACATGCGATTGCACAGGTCGAACGCTTGGCCAATGGTGCGCACTACAGCGATGGCCTGATCCTAATCAGTGCAAAAATGATCAAAAAACGGAGTGGAAGAGCAGAGGGAGGGAGAGAGGAAGAAAAAGCAAACAAAACGCCACACAAATTCAAAAAATGACAAATACACACAAACACTTTTGTGTTAGCTTTAATTTTGTGTCAAATTATTTTGGTAATTCCGTTCACAAAAAAATGAATAATCATTCTCTGCTTCTGCCAAGAATTCGAAAAGAAAGAGGAAGTGTTTCCAAAATAAGTCAACTCCTTAAAGGAGCATTGTTTAGAAGGATGCACTCATTTATCAATTGGCTTTTCCGAATAATAAGAAAAATAAATGATTCGAGAAAATCTTGTGGTCAGTTAATGAAAAAACCCAGGATTACAGAACAAAAAAAACTGCCGGGTATTAGGTCAAGCTCACCGCACAATTTTTTCTCTGACTAACTAATTCTAAATGTTATTTCTGGTCATTTCTTTCATTTTATAATTTTTGGTTTTGTGGTTCACGTACAGATTAATCAAGTTTTTTTTTGTTTTGTTTTAAAAGTTTCCCTTCTGTTCGCATCTGAAGTTTCGGCGACCGTTTGACGCGACGTTACGAATCTTTTCGGTTTGCCTTTTTGTTTTATGATTTTAATGCATGGCGATGACCGTACGACGGATTTTGCACTCTGGAGAAAGAGCACACATACTATATACTACGGTTACCCCATCTCGGCACAATTCCGGGAGCGAGGGGGGGGGGAGGTTAAAATGTACCCCTATGCCTTCCCTCCTTGGCTACGCCCTTGAAAGCAAAACAATGAAATATACTAAAGCTGATTTTGACGTTATTCAGACGACCGATTGCCAAACAATTTCGCACAATCACGCATACATTGTTTTCAAATGGCGGACGATAAATACATCAAGGTAATGAGTTTTTTCGTGAGAAAAAATGCGGAAATGGCCATAGATGCCTTGTACACTGAACAGAAACTGACCTTTTTACACTAATCTATTTTAATGAAAAGTAACGCTATGTCAATGGCGTTTGGATTTTGGGGGAGGGAGGAAGCGACAGTACACTCATTGTCTGCCTCTCCTCACTCCTTCCTTATTAAGTGCATAAAAATGCATATTAATAAAATTGGCACTTTTGATGTTTAGGCACACCGAAAAATTCCAATATGGCCTTCCCTTTTGTTATGAATTTTTTTTTTTTTTGCACGTCGTGAAATCTTGCTCAGTTTCGAGGTCGCTAATATACGAATCTCACATCCATTTCACTAATCCAAATCCCAACAAAAGGGTCCCTCCTTGGATTTTTCGGGGTGCCTAAAGAACAAAATTGCCCAAAACTTTATCATGCCACAATCACAATTTATTTCAAATTTGGACAAGTACGTTAGTTTCCATTAGGCGTTAGCGTAAAATAAAGATTAGGTTTGTGTTCAGTGACGAAAATTAAAAATATAAAGAACATAAAAGTTGACAAGAAGGGTGGGTGAGAGGCGAGGACGTACCTCGCAGACACACACTTCTGGTTGGGTTCCCCGCCCATCACAGGCAAGCAATCAATTGTTAGTCGATGATTATTGTACTACATAACTCAGGGGTCATCCACGGGTCAACACTGCCCAACAAATGTCATCACTTTTTGTTAATGTTTGTACATTTACTAATGTTTCAGAATACTAATTATGAAAATTAAAATTGCACTGCACCCAGAAAATCTTTTAGAAGTGGTAAATTCACTTCACTTTGACATTTGTTGGACCAAAATTCGGGTTTCCTTTGCCTTTGATTATTTTGTATTGGATTGGATTCGACGTCAAAAATGGGTGGAAAATAGGGTTCTAGTCGGTTTTATGCGTCCCAGGATATGTGCCGACGCACTCAAAAAATTACGCCAATCGGAGACCAATTCCGATGGGCTTCTTACTTTTTCAATACCCATATTCTTGGTATTAAACAAAAGCTTAAGGTCTATAGAAGCTTTTGTATAACTTTATTTTTAGCTGAAGGCAACAGACAAAAAATTATACTCGGAAAAGTTGAATTTCGTTTTTTTCATTGTAATTTCTTTTTTAATGCCAGTATTTGCTCTTTTCTTGCATTTATAAAATCTCGAGACTTTTGTCTTTCGCTTGGTACCAAGAATATGGGTATTGAAAAAGTAAGAAAAAAGTTATGGCCTAAGAAACTGGGGATGGTCATTCATGGGACGCATAATATGTCATGGGACGCATAAAACCGACTAGAACCGAAAATAGTGCTAATATTAGACATTTTTTTCTTTAGAAGGCAAACAATTACATCGGTGAAGCAAAACGATTGTTGGCAACTGTTGAGCCGTTTTTGAGTCCAATTCACCGCAGACAGATGGTCATTAGTAAGTTGATTATGTGAATCCTAAATTAACACTCCCGAACTAAATCCCTTTAGTGATGGCAGCTTTTTTCCAAGTTGCCAACAACCACGGCGCCGTTGACGAGGCACAAGAAGCCATAAATTACCCGACATCAGAAATTTACAAAAAACAATTCGAGGCAATTATCGGACAACTTCAAGCAAATGACCCAGTGGAAATCAACAAGGCCGGGAAATGTAAGTTGTGTACAGTGTATATAATTATTAGGATTCCAAATTATGCACATAAAATACGTTCGAAAGATCAAAATATGCACTAAATCGCGGCATATACACATGGAAATACGTCCTTGATGCTCAAAACAAGCCTAAATCGAGTTTTTCATACGTTTCAGACTTCCCGCAGTTCAGGAAAAAATATGCATATAATAGAACACCTAATAATTAAACATTTCATATATAATATAATACCAAAATTTGAATATCCCTTTTGAGTTCTGTACGCACTCTATACCCATTTCGACGACGTCATTCGTTTGGAGGCCGACAACAGCGCACTGCGTGGAAATGTCCACCGTTTGGAGGCCGACAACAGCGCACTGCGTGGCGACAACAGCGCACTGCGTGGAAATGTCCTTCGTTTGGAGGCCGACAACAGCGCACTGCGTGGAAATGTCAGCGCACTTCGGGCTCAGAACAATGTGCTGGAAGCTAAACTCCGCGCCTTGGATTACGAATGATACACGGATTTTGATGTCAATTTGACCAATTTTGTTGTTGTTGACCATTATAATGAAATTTGCCACAGTTTTGGGTTAAAGGTCGTCAAGTCGATGAAAAGCTCATCAACGGGCATAGAAAGGGTTGTAAGAAAAATTATCTTAACGAAGTGAGAACTGACTATCGAGAACTAAGCGGTCCATTTTTTTATTTTGGCACTCCTAATTTGGATCCGAATGGTTGGACTAACGGTCTATATCAGTTGGGCCGTGGGGCCCAACTGACGGGTTCCGTTTTCAGGCCAATCACTGTCCCCCTTTGTTTGTTTTTAGTTTCTATTATCGGCATTTGTCGTGCTATCTGAACATGTGCTGCCCGTCGTTTTCCCGAAACCAAAATGCGTCGATTCGTGCCTAATTTTTTCCCTGATAGCCTAAACAGCATTGTAGAAGAAATTGGCACGTGCGGAATGAGAGGCGGAGGAAACAGCGAAAGGAGAAGCAGCGGAAGAGCAAACGGAAGACGGCGACAAAGGCATTGCCCAGGGGCGGGCATCCGAAATCTGATAGCCTAAACAGCATTGCCAAATTTGCCCGACTGTTGGCGGTTGCCCCCCCCCTTCCCCCTCTCCCTCCTTATCTCTCTCTTTTCTCTTTGCCGTCTTCCGGGGCAATTTCCGTTTCCGGCACTTTTCACTCTTTTCCCCAATGGCATTGCTCTCTTTTTCTCCTTCCTTTTTGTCACTGTTTTCTTGCTGTTCTCTGTCCGCCCCCCATTTTATGGCATTTTGTCAGACGAAGGCAACGGATTCGTCGCATTTTTGGCGGAAAATAAATCGCCGAATAAAAAAGTGGGCCAATTAGCGATGAATTTGCCGCCATTTGATTAAATTGGACAAAGTGTGAATTTAAACTTTTTAAAGTCATAAAAATTAAAATATATATGAGAATTTTGTGAGTGAAAATGAAAGAGAGAAAAAACAACAATAAAAAGTGTTTGAGAGTGATCGGAAGAAGCATCGGATGGACGGCACCAAAGTGATCAACGGATCAGTGTCAGTGATCCGTATCGAGATCGCCCCGTAACGAAAGTCTCGACAGCAACGCCCTGTGGCAAAATAAAACGCAAATTGTGGGGAATGCGCGCGAATGAGTGAAAGGTCGACGCCCCAACTCTCGAGGACAGTCTCGAGTTGTCAAACTGTGCGGACGGTGGCACTTTCTCGAGAATCTTGGCATTTTTTTCATTTTTTTTTTGGCATTTTTAATTGGAGACTTGGGGCGACTACAATTGGCAACAAAAAAGAAAGCAACAAACAATGCATTCACTTGTTTGTCCCCACAATTTTGCCCAGAACGCCCAGCGACGACCGGCGCCGACCGCCGCTGGCGCTCCTTTCCGGCGACGACGTCTTTTTCTCGGGCGATGTCCGCGAGTTTCTCCGCTCGCCCGAGTAAGACTCTGAAAATGGCTGATCAGAAAAGGAAAAGTGATCGGGAAAATTGAATCAATCGGAGACCGTTTGATTGACAAGGGAAAGCAATTAAGGCATAATTAGCCTAATTAGGCATAATTGGCAAAAGCAATTGATTGACTAACGCTGACCAGCAAATGTTTTATCCGGTCATCAGCGGAAATGCCAATGATGTGAAACTTCCGCCCGAGGGCAGAACCAACTCAGTCCCGGCCAAAAGATTTGTCGGGACCGATTTGGCCGGGACCGAGTGGACCCTTTTCGCGCCAAATCGTACCTTCGCCCTCCGATTCGTTGATCACCGGCCGTCTGATCATATTTTTGTCGTCGTGCATTTTTTTGTTGGGATTTGTGTTGAAGGACATCCTGAAATCAGGCTTCTTTATTGTCCGCTCGTTTTAGTTTTTCCCCAAAAATTACCTTTTGAACTCTGTTTGGCCAAATACGCCTTTTGAGCTGGACGTCTTCTTCACTTTGTGCTGTTCCGGCTCCAAATCGTTGGCCTGCAAAGAGAAGCGTCGCAGAGACTTCTGAAGCGATCAAATATTCAACTTTTCCATTTGTTGGTGCCGTCCCCACTTTGGTCATCCCTGTCGGCGTCACAATGTCGTTGGGCGGTCGTTGTGCCGTTGCCGGGCCTGAGAATGCCATTTGGTGGTGTGGCGGTTTCCGTCGCGCCGGCGACGTCGCGCGGTTGGCCATTTGCTGTCCGAGCAACAAAGGCATGCCAAGCGAAGCGCCGAGGGAAGAAGCGGTGGTGCTGGGCGACTGGTAGCCGGACGAGGAGGGAACGGAAGCGGGGATCAGTCTGCGGAAGACGGACGGGGCGGGCGTGGGACGCGCGTGCGGAAGTGCGGCGCCGGAGGGATGGTCGACGGCGATCACAGCGGCATGTTCTGCCGACGAATTCACATCTGTGGGAGAGCGGGACGACAGAATCAGTTGGGCAAAGGATGATCACCACCACTGATCAGACTTGGGACCAGCGGTCCTTTCGATCGATCTTTGCTGATCAGAACTGACCCGTTGAATCTGCGTCCTCCTCCTCCTCTTCTTCGTCCTCAGTGCCCATGTCGTCCGTTGAGTCGATCCTCCGCCTCCCGCGCCGTCTCCGCCTCTCCTCTTCCTCCTCCTCCCCGGCATTATCCCTCCTCTGCTGTTGATAGTGCCGTTGTTCTCCGCCCACTTTCCTTTGTTGGCTTTGCGCATCCGCCGTCGGCACGGAGTCCGTTCTGCTGAGGTCGGAAAGCGTCTTCAGTTGGTACGGCCTCAGCCCGCCCATTGACAGTGCCGCCGCCGTTTCCGCGGATGTGCCGGGCCTTCCGCTGAGGTGATCATGCTGATTGATTAACGGGGTGAAGAGTGATTAGACGAGAAAAGCATTTCATGCTTCTCCCCAATGACCCCCCCCCCTTTCTCTCCCATTTTCTCTCTCTCCCCTTTTCTCTCCTATTCTCTCTCCCCTCAGTTCTTCTCACACTCTCTCACTTCTTCCTCCTCCTCCTCCTCCGGCCTCAACGTTCCGTCGCGCCTGCCGCTGTCTCTGCGCCACTGCGCCCGTCGCTCTCTGCTGGTCGACTTCCGTTGTTCGTCCCCCAAATGATTGAACAGTCCTTCCCCGGCAATTTTTTTTGATGTGAATTGACCCAAACTCCCGTCCATGGCATATATGCCATTGTTGTTGCTCACCGAAATTGGGCTGGACTGCCCGGTGTCGATGGACGGAGTTCTTTGTTCGCCCACCTTCAGCAACAGTTGGGCCACTCGCGCCGTGTGCTTGTCGTCCACCACCAATTCCCACCACTGTTGAAAATTTACGGAAAATGTAATTGAAATTTTTTTTAATTTTTGGGCGGGGGGGGGAATGAAGTGCACCCAAAAATGCCCCGTTTTGTGCACTGGCCCACCAAATGGTGTTGCCGCCTCCACCGCTGCTCTCCAACGCTCAGTCAGTCAGTCACACTGTCTCCCCAATCTTTCTTTCCGGCCAATTGATGCGCCACAGAATGTGCCGGTCGCTGTCCCTCACGTTGGCATTGGCATCACCGCTTTTACCACCAGCGGCACCGCCACCATTTTGTTGTGCCGTGCCGTCGGCACCGCCGCTGTCTTCAGCGCCCGCCGGTGCCACCATTTCCACCGACATTGTTGGCATAATGGACTGGCCAAAGAGGCGGCGGAGGGCGGCAATTGGAGGGTGGCGTAAGGACTGATCAGCAGGGGCGAGGACAGAGACATGGCGGTGGGAGAGGGAACGAACTGCACAAAGGGGGAAAGCGAGAGGGGTAATTAAGGGGGATTTAAGAGGGATTAAGGGTTATCAAAGGGCCCATGGGACGGACGGACGGACGGACACTGACCGAATAGAGGGGATTTCCGTTGGCATCCACCGACTGCACAAATTGGGCAGGCAAAGGCGGAGGGGCCACGGAAGGCGTGGCGACGGAATGCGGCTGATGGGCCGAAAAATTCCAAAGTGTTGTTGCGGTGGCAGAGGAAGAAAACGGAATTGCTAAGGGAGGCTGGCTGAAATTGGCAAAGAATTAAAAAAACACACGAATTTGGTATTCTCCGCCTGACGAAAAGCGAGAGTCTCGACTCGAAAGCCCAATTTTTACATCAGTCAAAATGCCATAAGTCTTACAAATGCTTTGGCCCCTCCCGTGTCGAGAGTCTCGACTTTTGGCGTTCAGTTTGTCCTTCTCACTTTGGCATCATCGTCAGTTGAGAGGCGATGGGCTGTTGTTGCTGCATATGGTAAGCCGCCGCTGCTGCTGGTGGATTAGCGGAAGTGCCTGCGCTTGCCGGGAAGGCGGTGGGCCGTTGCTGCGACTGATCGATGCCCGCGGGGGCGGCGACGGAGGGAATGTTCGCGGAAGACACAACGAGGGATGCTTTGTGATGGAAAGGAGCGGCGGAGGAGGAGGACGGACCCGGCTTTGGCTGATGATGGTCATGGGTATCTGAAGAGGGGAGGGGTGGCACTCAAACCATGGCATTTCCAATTCAAATTTTTAATTTTCATCAACGACATCTACCGACCGACAACCCGGTTTTCCTTTCAAAAATTCTGAAAATACACAAAAAAGAAATTCTGCCATTGGAAGGAGGCGGGGAGCGGGGCTTTTGACTGGCATTTGGCCATTTTGTGCCATGGAAATTGCTGCCGATGGTCCGCTGATGACCCACCTTTTCTGCTGCTGAACAGCTCCGTCTCGTCCGCTTCGTCCTCCTCCTCCTCCTCGTCGTCCCCGTCCCCCGTGTTCTGTTCGTCCACCTCCTCCAATTCTTCTGTCGTTGTTGTTTTACGCCTTGGCACGTACTGAAAGCCTTTTGCAAAATCGTGCCAAATTGAAAGAATTCATTTATGCACCTCGCCGGGTCGAACCCGTCCATGCAACTCCTTCGCAAGCAGTACAAAGGGCAACTGCTGGCGCAACAGAACGGCACCAACCGCTGACACATAAAAGCCAAAATGGTCCTCCAAAATGGACACGCACAGCTCAATGGTGAGGACTCCTAACTCTAAAACTCAATCTGTCTGCATTTTTCCATCTTTATTTCCAAAACTGATCATAACCCACAATGGAATGCCGCTTTGACCCGAGTGGGGGTGAGTTGTGCCGTTGTTGTTGCTGCAGTTGTGCGCCCATTGAGCTGGTTGATTTCTCAGAAACGACACTCGCGCGCGGCCCGCCAACTTTGGCACCGCCGGTGGCGCCACCTGTCGAAGTGCCAACCGTTGCCGACGCCGCGGCGGTGCCCGCTGCGCCGTCCATTGTCCGCTCCTCCTCCAACAGCTGCCGCTCGCGGGTCTGTTCTTGGGACATGCGATTGCACAGGTCGAACGCTTGGCCAATGGTGCGCACTACAGCGATGGCCTGATCCTAATCAGTGCAAAAATGATCAAAAAACGGAGGGGAAGAGCAGAGAGAGAGAGAGAGAGAGAGAGAGAGAGAGAGAGAGAGAACCGTTTTTATTGGAATTAAAAGGGAGGGTGGGCGAGAATGCAATTGATTATTGTGCCGATAACTTTTGGGACCCATGTCGTCCGCATTCAGCAGTACCTCCAAGCGATGGTCTCCAACCCCTGTTGGTGCCCTGGCGGAAGTGCCGGGCCCATCGCCGCTCCCTTCGAGGGAAGGCCAGCGCGGGAATTTGATTTTGATTGGCTCCGGCCGTTGGCCCGGCTTGGCCATCAACCTCAGGTAGTAAAATTGCTGCTCGGCAGACAGTCGCGGGGGCGGCAGAACGGCAGGCGGCGCCGGCGCAATCGGTGGACGGCGTCGCTTTAAGGACGGCGATTGGTCCGCCGCCGCCTTCGGCGGAGTCCGTCCGGACATTCAGCGCGGAAATTGTGAAAAAGCAACAAGAGTTGTGAGTGGAGAAGGAGTTGTTTGACCAGCTACCCAAATGATCGGAAAATTGGATGCGGCGGCTGCGGCTGATCAGTTCCCATCAGTGCCAAGCCCGTGCCGGCGTTGCGAAAAAGCGGTTTCCATGGCGGCACAAAAAATTGCCGACCGAATAAATTGGACGGGGAAATCAGTGGAATTGGAGCGATTTGCTGCCGCGGGAAGTGACCAAACCCACGAAGACGACGACAGTGTGGTGGACCGGCACAGCAGCAACTCCACCGGCAGCACTCACTCACTATTGTTTGGTGGGGGGGAGGCAGCGAAATTGGGAAGCCGGAAGGATCGATCGGCTGCTGGCTGATGTTGGCTGCTGCCGGAGGGATGGCTGGCTGATCAATCGGACAGATGGGGGGGGGGCGGGGGATCTGCTGCCAGCCGATGATCGGTCGGCCACTCAATGCAGCACAAATCCCCTCGGGGAGATCATTTTTTGCTGCTGGTTCTGTTGAATATATGCCCGGAAGAAGCGGACACAGTGTGTGGCGGCAGCGGATTTTGAGCACCGGAGAGCCCCCCTCTTATCACTGGGTTTGCCCCGTCGGGGGAACATTTGGCTTCTGCCAGCCGATCGGCAGTCAGTCGCCTAAAATTTTCAAATCAAAATTTCCAAAAAAAAAAACAACAAAATTTCCCATATGTCAGGGGGCTTTTTTCGATTGGTATATCAGCAGACATTGGACCAAGCATTTTTTATTAGCTACTTTTTGAAAAAATGGAGGACCTTTTTTTATGAAACCCTAATTTTCAAATCCCAACCGCCCCGATTTTTTTATGAAAATGAAAGGAGAGAAGAGGGATGACGGATGGATGGACCAATTCAGGAGGGACGGAAGAGAAGGAGAAGGGAATGGAAGGGAAGAAATTATGGAGGAAAAGGGAGGGAGGGGGAGAAAGGAAACGATTGGAGGGAGGAAGAGGAATTAAGAGAGAGAGAGAAAGGGGGAGAGAGAGAGGGAGAGAAAAGGAGAGAGAAAGAATGGGGGAGAGAGAAACAGAGGGAGAGCGAGAGAGAGTGGAAAAGAAAGAGATTAATTTGGTGCCAATAATAATGGCAATGCCAATTTAATAAACCTATTTTATGTAAATGATAATTATTTGTCATTGTTTTATTTGGTTTTTTAATCACCTTTTCAACGCATTTGAACACATTGCATTTGAACGAATTGGAGGCTCCGTCGCGCGCGACGTATGAGAAAATCTGCGGGTCGTAAAGGTCGTGCGCCACGTAATAAATCCTGTGGTGGGAGAGGAGAGTGGCAGACATTCAGACGGAGTAAAAAGAGAGGAGAACATGGAAATGGAAAAGAAGAGAGAGAGAGAGGGAGGGAAAGAGAGAGAAAAGAGAGGAGAAGGAGTGAGAAAAAGAGTTTCAAGATTATTGAAGCCCAAATCCCTCATGGTGCCAACCTGTACATCGGATGAGACATGACGAGCCTTCAAATGAAATGGTAAAAAAATTCTTACAGTTTTCATTAAAACAAAAACCGATGGTTTAGGGTGATTGATATAAATGATCAGATTCAATCAATAGTTACCAATCAGTCAATTTGACTTTTTTGCTAATCCCTCCCCCCCCCCGACCCCCCCCCCCCATTCCGCTGTTTTTGTATGCCAAAACAATTCTGAAATACTAAAATCCGTCCGTTTCAGTCCTCTGTTAGTCAATGCCAACCACACCCACCTGAACGTCACGGATCACACCAGCGGCCAACGGGTCGGCGAAGCCGAGCACGCGTTTGTGCAGCGCCAAAATGTGCTTTACAAAAGGGGGGGGGGGGAATTTAAAAAAAATCGCTAAAAGTTTTTTAAAATTTGAAGGAAAAAAGGCAGGCGGGCAATATGCCAAAAATCCCGGTTTTCTGAGCGCCCAACTACTATTTTTTCCAAAAACCGCTAGAAAACTTTTTACGCCGCCGTCCCCTTTCCCGGTAGACTCGTGATTTTTGTTTCAAAGAATTTAGATTTTATTTAAAATTTGGGTGTACGAGTTTCCATCAAAATTACCCATCCACCACACCGCACCTCCAGCGTGATCTCCTGCACGTCCAGCAGTGACTGGTTCAGGTAGCGCAGCGCAGCGTCCAGCCCGAGGATTTCGTTGTGTTCAACAATGCTTTTGCCGCCCACCGCCATCCGCGTCTCCAGGATGGACCGCGTCTGGGCCAAATTGATGGTGTTCCCCTCCATGGCCACCGTGTGGTACACGTAGGCAAAATAACTCTCGCGCATCGACCGCTTCAGTCCCGAACACGTCGCATTGCGGCAACAATTTCAATACCGAAAAAGGAAAGCAAATAAAATGGGTATTAATAATAAAAATAAGAATAATAAAAGCTTACGAGTGCCCGGCCGAGCAATTTCCATGCTGCCGATGTACTAAAAGGCGGGTAATTAAGAAAATGTAAAAGATAATTGAAAAATGAATGAATGAATGAATGACCTTTCCTTCGAAGTGAACTCCGTGTTGGAGGGCAAGCTTAAAAAGGAGAAAAGCAAACAGTTAACCAATTAATTGACTATTAATCATTATTTAATTATTGTTTAATTAAACGGTAAAAAGACCGTCTAAAATTGTGCTGAAAAATGAGTGAGTGTACCTCACTTCCAAAGGACATTCTCCGCTCGCCGAAGAGATCATTCTGTTGATGCTGTTGCCGCGTGGCGGTCGACGGGGAGGAGGGCATCGGACGAATGAACGAATCGGATGGACGAACAACGGACGAATTGGACGGAGTTTGGCCAATTGGTGTTAATCATCCGAACATTAATGAAAACAGCAGCGAAAGAATTGTCCGATCGAAGGCATAGGGACAACGAGTTGGAGCAGTACTTGGAGAACAACAACAACACCAACAACAAAGGAGAGAAACAATAATAACAACGAAAGCAACACAATAGAAACAATAAATACCCAACAACGAAATTGGAGACGACAAACGCTAAAGATAAATGAATAAAAACGGGGAGATTGAGTTTATCCACAAAAAGGGTTCAAATAGTCGAGCTATCGAATTTCGCCGGACAATGATCGGACGGATGGAGAGTCACTAGAAAGTGATCAGAGCGACATAGGGGGAGGGTGATTCAATTTTAGACGGATGAACACCAGCAAAATGATACGCCGGTGGATAAGGAAGAGAGGGAGGCAGAGGACTCGGATTGCATTCGCTCATCATCTTCCACTTGTTAGCATGTTCTTCCGGGCCAACAATTGATAATTGGGGGACCATCATCAGCCAACCCAATGGACCCCCGAGGGCCAATCGATCGATTGGCATCGCCCAGTCGCCCGATCAGAGAGCCCTCTCTTGCTGCTGGGGCTGGCCCAAGAAGATTGGTGCAGAATGTCCGGGTTGTAGGGCGCCAACGAGTAAGCGTGCTGAAAACGGGGGAGGATGCAGAATCATCCTGACAAAATTTTAAGTGCTTTTTTTAACAAAATGTATCAAAATTTCCAATAATTTCCCGGTGACACCTAACGGGGCGCCCGGATTAAAATTTATCATAGTTTCCTGCTGAAGCTGCTTCTTTGCTTCCTGCTGCTTTCTGATCGGCAACAGATCGCTGGTCAGACAAAGCGCCGAGTCGCTTTTTCCCTCCGATTGATTTTTTGCCCCCGAGGGGTTTTTGGAATGGTCTTGCCCTGCTGGCCACCTGAATCGCATCGAATTGACGTCCAAAGGGTGTTTTGCCCCTTCATTCTCTGTCGTCATCCCATGAGGCCAACGCGTCATTGCCGAGAAACCAAATTTTGGAAGAGAAAACGGACAAACGAAGCGAAATTGACGAAATTAGTGATTAATTGACTCGACGGCAAACTGACAAACAAATTAAAAACGTAATAAAACGTCAAAGGGCGCCGAATCGCCGGACGATGTGAAAACGGAAAGAAGAACAAAAAGAAAGGAAACAATGAGCACGTATTTTACAGTAAAAGTCTGATTCGTACTGTATAACTGTGTTTGGGCCAATAATTGTTTTCCGACTTAATTAGTTACTTAATAACACAGAAAAAAAGAAAGATCATTCATAAAATTTTGAAACATTGTTCAATTATTCATTTTCATTAGTTGGAAAAGAAGTGAGTAATGATTGATCAAAATAAGAAATCAAAAAGAAATTGATTAGATTTTAAAATAACGCGAAAATTAAATATGGGGTTATGTTCAATTGTTTCTTTTAAACTTTGAGTCCTTATTCCGCGAGGAAAAGCTTTATTAACGTTGTGGCAAAAAAGGAAAAAACTTTGCCCTTTTAATTTTCTGCCAATGACCGACCCTTACGCCTATTTTTATGACAACAAAGTCAGCAACAGAAAGGGCACCGCTTCTCCCTTTCAAAGCCCACAGCAGCCGCAAGACATTTGGTACAGCGGAGGAAACGCCGCGACGACCGGCGAAACGGCGGGGGCCACGGAATTTGGGGGAACGCAACAGCAAAGTGCGAAGAGGGGAAAAGGCACAATGGAAAAACAGAGCGGAAGAATATGCCAAAACTCGAAACTAATGGAAATTGTAAATTAAGGCTTTTTCAATGGGCAAATTGACCCGCAAAATGCGCCCTCCCCGCCAAACCAACAACCGTTTTACCCGAATTACTTCGCTGCTCAACAGCAGCAGCCGAACTTGTTCATCCCGTCGATGCCCTCCCAAGAAGGTGTGCTTTTCACTTTTATTTATAAAATTAAATTTCTGTAAAATATTTTTTAATGTTCAATTAAATTTAAGCGCTCAAAATTGTGATTCAGCGCTTTTTTTGTTAATATGTACATAATGTTGGCTCGTATTTCTACTTTAATATTGTTACTCTAAATTTAAGCCGTGATCATATTCATAAAAACAGGCATTTTTTGCCCTTAGATTGCCCCCCCTCCAGTAAATTTCCCTTTGTTTTAGCCAAAGGATTCGACAGCGAATTCGACGACATTGCCAATGAGCCACCTCTGTTGGAGGAATTGGGCGTCAATTTCCAGCACATTTGGCTCAAAACGATGGCTGTGCTCAATCCGCTGGGCATCGCATCGGCCGAAGTTGGAAATTTTGCGCCATTTTTTTGGCCTTTGGCTTTTCCTCAAATTCATTGTGTTCACTTTCTTTCCTTTTAATGCCCTCTATTTGTTGAGGTAATCGCCGACCAAGACTTGGCCGGTCCCCTCGTCTTCTGTTTGCTCTTCGGCGCCTCTCTTTTGCTGCATGGAAAAGTGAGGGGGGCGAACGCTTTGGCATCCGAACTTTTGGGCCCTTTCAATTTGGATTTAAGTTTTTGTTTCTTCGTAATCCCCTCCCTCCCCCTGTTTTACACCATTTCCCCCATTTTGGGTCCATTTCGGCCACATTTACGGCATCGGTCTGTGCGGCTGTGTCGGCATGTACGCCCTGCTCAATCTGATGGCCTCCCAACACAACTCCATCTCTTTCACTTGCACCGCTTCTGTGCTCGGCTACTGTCTGCTGCCCATGTCTCTGCTCTCTCTGTTGGCCGCCGTTCTCTCATTAAATGTCCGTCCGTCTCTTTTTTCCCCCTTTTCACCAAAAAATCATTTAAAAATACCTAATTATTTTCTTAGGGTTGGCTCGGCTACATTGTCGTGGCGTTGGCCGTCTTTTGGAGCGGTTCCGCCTCCTCCAAACTCTTTTCCATTGCGCTTTCGATGAACGGTCCGATTTATTATAAATGCTGGCTAAATTTATAGCCGCAATTTTCGTTTTTTGTTTAGGTCAGCGGCTGCTCGTCGCCTATCCCTGCACTTTGCTCTATTCGGTGTTTGCACTGCTCGCCATTTTTTGACACTCCCCCCATTTATTTGTTTGGCCTCTTTTCTGCCATTGTTATTTATTTATTTTTGTATTATTTTGTTATTTGACGGTCTTTTATGCCTTTCTTTTGTTTTGGTCATTTTTTGGGTTGGCCATTTGCATAAATATAATTATTCTTTCGAATTTTTCCTTAAATTATCAATGCTTTTCTTCGACATTTTCCAAAATACTTTTTGTTTTGTTTCATTTTTGCATTAAATACCAAATTGGTTTTAAAATGCCCACCGGCAGCAGAGTGCCGTTAATTGTGGAAAGACGAAGTGATGAGACGGAGGAGGACACGTGGACAGTTTATCCGACGGCGGGCATTTGCATCAAATTCAAAGAGGTGACGGTGGGGAAGGGGGGGGGGGCAACAGCACGCCCTGCTTTTGCGGGTCGTCTCGCAAAACCCCGGGCCCGAAAACATAATTAATTTGACAATACAAAAACGTGCTGGTTTCGGGCATCCGATATTAGCGCAACTCCGAGTCTTACACTATCACTGAAAAGTCGCATTTAGGCCCATTTCTCCGCCGCTTCGTCCGTCTCCGGCCCCTCCACCTCCAAATTCTTCATCAATTTGGCCCATTGCACTGAGCTGCCGCCGCCCCATCGTCACGCCGAATTGGACGAGGACAAAGTGGCACAACGTGTTCTTCTCGGCCGGAATGCTTCGCTTCCGTTTTGGGATATACCTAAACAGTGCCGATTTGAATTTGTAAAAGGGATATTCTGTAGAGATAAAGAAAAATGTGGGGTTGCCACCCCCAAATACGAAATTTTTTTCGTCCCGAGTCTTACAACTTCCGTTTTATCTAAACTGTGCCGATTTGAATTTGTAATTTTTTAATTTCATATATATATGTAAATCGGGCTATTTTGATTCATTTCCGGCAAATTAGCTCCGCTCAAATTGAGATACTATTACAAAAATAGCCAGGATTGCCTCCCCAATCCAAAATTATTTTTTTATACGAATCTTGAAACAACCTCATATTTTTGAAAGCCAACACGACCCGACATTTTTGTACACGACTCGGCACTTTTCTAGTGCCAAATCCTTGCCCGAAGCTTCCGATCACAAGTTATGGGAAATGCGTGGGAAAAAGGCAGTCAATGCCACAGGTTGTGCCGAATAAAACGGAATGGGCAAAGGAACGGGGATCTGACAATTAGTGGGGGGAAATGAAGGGTTAATATCGCAGGATGCGACACTCCGCCCGGCGGATATGTGGGGAGGGCTATCAAAATGAATCAAATTGAGAGGCACGGGCTGTTGATCGAACTTCGCCGCCATTTTCTTCCATCCGGTCCTCTGTGTGTACATCGGATAATGTTGTACACGTCCGGAGCCAACTATTCGGACCCGAGAAATCACACGCGGACGTGGCGGACGAAAGCGGCGTTGGGGAGTGGTGTGCATGGGGTGTGCCGGGTGGGAAAAAAAGGAAAAATCATTTGAATTATTGGAATGGCGGCCCGTGATCCCAGTAACCACTTGAATTGGGCGGGGAGTCATCTGATCACTGGGCGATGGTGCACGGATTTGGGACGTTCGGTCGATCCTGGGGCTGGGATAGTGACGACGAATTCTGTGTTGGGCGAGGCTGGAGCCGAGTCAGAAGGAAAGGAAGAATAATCGGTGTTTGGAGAAGGAGGATTAAGCTCGGAATTTCAGATTGGGTAGGGGGGAGGGAGGATTCCAATGTGGGTGCATTATCAATCAGCGTAATTTGGGGAGAGTTTGGGTGGGGATCGGTCTCCGATGGCATTACTTCTTCAACGGAATTAGAAAGAAGTGAAAGATTGAGTTTTAAATGTTTATGAATATTTTCAATGACAATTGGATTCAATTTGGGTGTTTTGCGTGGCTCCATCTAAAACGAAATTAAATTTGGGGGGGATTGGTGCGTTGAATCAATTCCTGAACACCAAGCTCGATCGACTCAATTGCAGCGGGATGTGGAAAATTAGTAATGACGTTCCCGAAGAGTCGGTTGCGCAAGATGAGAAATAATTTTAAGAGGAGGAGCAGAAATATACCGGCCAAACAGGAAATTATGGCCAAAAAAAGGGAATGGGGAATGGTCGGCTGGGCTTCGGGTTCAGGCGAAAGGGAGTCAATGCCGAAATATAGGGCCGATGTGGCAAGAATGGGAAGGGAATTTTTGGCAATTGCCTTAGGCGACAATTTGAGTTTTGGGCTGGCCTGGGATGGCTGAATTAGGATAATACTAACGACAAAAAGAAATACAACAGTGGGAATTATGGATGGGGATGGCGAGCGTGTGCGTGTTGTTTGAGTTGTGACGGATTGTACTGGAACAGGAGGTCCTTGAGCAGGGGATGGCGAGCGTGTGCGTGTTGTTTGAGTTGTGACGGATTGTACTGGAACAGGAGGTCCTTGAGCAGGGGTTGGTTCGTGTCGAAAATTAAAAAGCTTAAAAATGCGATTTCCAAACCGAACCAATAGGAATCCAAACAACAAAAACAAGAGAAATAGAGCCAAGACGAGAGTTGAAATAAACAAAGGGGTTGGTTCAGTTTCTTTAGGGGGAGGGTTGTGATTGTAGGAGAATTCGACAGAGAAAATGTTTCCCATTAAAATATTAAGAATTCAGAGTGAATGAAGGATATACAATTGTTTTGCAAAGTTGTCTTTTATAATTGAATTCCCTTTGATAATGATCATGAAAAAGGGGAGGGGCAGAAACTTAAACTAGGTGGGAAAATTAAATGCCGAAGGGATGATTGTTGTACGACGGGCATGAACGCGAAAAAAAATGCGAAAATTAAATAAAAGAGATTAGTAAATAAGAAACAATCCGTGGGAAAACGGATACAGATATAATCTGTTGTAAAATAAAGCGAGAATTAAAGTTTTTGACACAATCAGCGGCACCCTCCGACGGAAATGAAAAATTACGGTACTGCTTTGGGTACTGTAGGCGGGTTGAGTGCCCAAGTCCATTTTTTACCAACAAATGTTTTGACATGTGATGGTGGTTGGGCGACAGGAATTGGGTTATAATTTGGGGGGAATGGGGCCCAATTAAATTTTGAGGTTTTGTTATTATTTTTCTCATTTGGTTGCTGGGAAATACGGTCACAAAATTCATCATCTGTCTCTAAGGGGAATAATTGTGAAACGGAACGGGTGGTTATATGACCGGTAATTGTTTTTATTTTGGCAGTGTTAGGAATTTTTAAATCAGTTAGGAAAATGTCGAGTATTACAGCAGTGTGCCACAACGAACGAGGTGTGTTTTCATTATATACTAAGACAAATTCACCGATTTTTGGGGCACAGTTCGAATGACAACCCAATTTTTTATGTCGTTCCCGGAGGGAAATAAGGTAATCTTTGGACCATTTTGACTTGAATGAGTCCAATAATTTTGAAATATTTTCCCATAAATCTCTCAAGGATGTGTTTGTGCTTTCAAATGAATCACTTTTGGAATTAGGATTCTCAAATAATGTTGAAAAAAGAGGTTGAATAAAGCCCAAGGGGCGAACAAAATCAATGGGGCGGAGGGGTCTAGGATCGGCTGGGTTTGCTGAATCAAAGGTAATTGGGCGCGTATTAACTGTGGTTGAAATTTCGTAAAGCAAGGTAGAAAGTTGATCGTTATCGAGAATCCGATGACGAGGTCCAATTAACACTCTTCTGAGATGGAATTTAGCCAAACCAACAAAACGTTCATAATGCCCCCCTTTCCAGGGGGCTGAAGGTGTACGGAACTTCCAAATTGTTGGTGTAAATGATTGGGAAAATTGGTTAAATTTAATAAAAGATGGTGCATTATCGCAGTATACAGTGTTCGGGATACCGAATTTAGCCGAAATTCGTCGGAAGGCAAGGGCAAAGGACAAGGTTGACTGGTTTGGGACTAAATCTAACGAAATGTTTCGGGTTGAAAGACATACCCAAAGAGTCACCCACATTTTAGAGGGTCGGACATTTGATGGGATAAGTGTTTTTACATGTAATGGCCCAAAAAAATCTAAGCCAACTGTCGAAAAGGGGGGAGTCAGACAAACTCGGTCGGAAGGTAACTGCGGAATTGGAGGAAGGTTAAAAGGTTGTACTTTAAATCTGCGGCAAGAAATACAATTTTTATAAATTGTTTGTCCAACAATTTTTCGACCCTTTGGTATCCAAAATTTAAATCGAATGGCCGATAAAGTATGGAGTGGACTGGAATGTTGGTTAGTTAGGTGCGTTTCGGTAATAATAAGGCGGGTGAGAAGGGAATTTGCAGGCAAAAAAATTGGTTCAATTGCTGAATTATTTAATTTTGAGTATTTTATGCGACCTTTGCTTTTGATTATTCCCGAATCATCAGAAAATAATCCTAGGGCTTCCTTTTCATGTTCATTAGGAGGGTGGGAAGATTGTTCTTGTTTTAACAAAAAATGAAAGGCACAGCGTAGTTCGGATACAGTAATCACTATTGATGTTGATTTATAAGCAATTTTACGAAATTTTGCTTTAAGATGTGAGACAAAGCGTAAAAAATAGGCGACGGAACGAAGCAATTTAGGGAGTCGGGAAAAACGAGAAATTTCGATAGTGGGATTTGGGACCAATTTTTCAACAGTTAAGGTAAAAATAGGAGACGGGGAAATAATTTTTGGGATTTTACAAGAATTTGAAATATACGGTTTTATTTCCTTGTTATAAGGCCACAGATTAGGGGGTTGGGTTAGCCATTCTGGTCCTGTCCACCATATCTTTAATTCATTTAAAGCGTGAATTGAAGGGACTCCCCTTGAGCCAATGTCTGCGGGGTTTTGAGTGCCGGGTAAATGTCGAACAATCAAATTGGGAAGCGATTGGATTGTTTTAAGTCGGTTACATACAAAAATTTCACGGTTATAGGAGTCATTATTTAACCAGGAAATAACAATGGCGGAATCACACCATAAATTAAGGGTCGGTGCAAATGTTAAATTGGTTAAATGGGAATGGGTAAATTTGAGTAACTTGGCTCCCATTTGTGCGGCGATTAGTTCCAATTTAGGAATGGTTAAATTGGTGCCTTTATGTTTTGGTTTTACCTTAGTCTTTGCAAAAATCAAAAAACATTCTGACAAATTGGACAAGGGGTTGGAAACGCGGAGAAAAACTGCAGCACACATGGCAAAAGTTGAGGCGTCAGTAAAGCAATGTAATTCAAAAACTGAATTTAAATTCGGAAAAGTGATGGGATTTCTCGGAATTTTAATTTCATCTGTGTGATTCCAATTTTTTAAAATATCATCCCATTCTTTTTGGGAGTTCTGGGGAATAAGTTGGTCCCATTCCAAGGGTTCTATACAAATTGACTGTAAAAAGGATTTTAGTGGAAGAATTACGGGGGAAATCAGACCAAGAGGATCATATTGTGAGGCAATGTAAGAAAGAATAGACCGTTTTGTATAGGAAAAATTAGCCGGAAGGGGGGAAGGGGAAAAGGAAATTGTGTCATTATTTGTATTCCATTGTAGACCAAGAAATTTATGGTTTACGCCCATTAGAATACGTTCTTTGGGAAGATGTGCGATTGATTCCGATGAGTTACTTGTAAATTCTCTTATAGGCATCGAAACACTTTCGAAAAGAGTAATAACATTCGAAATTTTGTCCTTTCCATTTTTTGGGTCATCACAACATAAAAGTAAATTGTCTACGTAAATGTTTGACAAAATTTCCTGGGACATGGGAGAGGAAGAATTGGTTAAGTGGTAATTAATTGTTGCTGCTAACAAAAAGGGGGAACACGTTAATCCAAATGGAATTCTGGTAAACCGAAAAATTTGTAAATTGGAATTCGACAAGGGCAATTTTGGGTTTCTTAACCACAAGAAACGGGTACAATCGCGGTGGCTGGGATGTACACTAACTTGAAGGAAAGCCAAAGCCTTTTCGATGTCACAAATAATAGCAATTTTTGGGATTCGAAAGCGGAAGAGGAGGCCAATCATATCGGGGAGAATAACAGGACCAGGATGTAGACATTCATTTAATGATAGCTCCTTTCCGACTTTTGCAGACCCATCATAAACAATTCTGAGTTTTCCCTTTTCGGAATTAATAACAGGATGGTGGGCGAGGTAATGGAGGGGAGGGAAAAAATTAAAAGGCTTTTCCACGGGTTCAATGATTCCCATTTTGGTTTGTTCCTGAATAATGGAGTTATATTTGCTTAACAATGAATCGTCCTTAACAAGTTGATTATGAACAGAACGTAAGCGTCCCCAACAGAGACCAAAATTCGATGAAAGAGGGAGATTAGTGGGATCGGCCTTAAAAGGAAGCTTGACTTGGTATCGATTGTCGATTAGCTCTATGGATTTGTTAAATGACTGGAGGACATGTGTTTCGGCTTGGGATTGTTCAGGTGAGTCCTTTATTCCAATCCCTTCAAGGGTGAAAAAATCGCTGGGAATTGTGCCTTCGTTTTGAGTTTGGAGGCAAAAATTCGTGAAATTTACATTTGAACCTTGGTCTGAAATTTTGGACTTTCCTGCAATTATTGGGCCTAATAAAGTCTGAATTAAATGATAACCGGAAGGCAAACGTTGGATCAATGTTGGTTCCATTTCATAATAGTAATCAGCCCCAAGGAGTATAATGGGGGTTGTCAAATGAAATTTGGGTAGAACTTCGGAGTACAACAAAAGAGCAGGGGAGTATGGAAGGTACAAAGTTGTTAATGGTGGAAGAAGCAAGCGAAAGATTAAGGAATTCAGCTTTGTGTAAATCAATGTAGGTATGAGTACTAGCATCGTCTAAGAGGCCAATCCCTTTAATTGATTTTACGGGATTTTCGGGATTAAAAATTGACACTTCAACACATTTTAGAAGTATAGGCATAAGTGAATTCTGTAAATTAGAAAGGGCAGTGTTAGTCTGTGGAACAATAGAAGAGGCAAATGGGTCAGCATCGGAGGGCAAACTTGCTGAAATGGCGGAAATGTTCTGATTGGAAGATTGATTTACAGTGGAGTTTTGTAGCCCAGTGGTTAGTGGGGATGATGGGATAAAATTAGTATTGAATTG
This sequence comes from Heterodera glycines, assembly GCA_004148225.2. Lineage (NCBI taxonomy): Eukaryota > Metazoa > Nematoda > Chromadorea > Rhabditida > Heteroderidae > Heterodera > Heterodera glycines. Next base: position 10,344,875 of record CP049709.1, on the reverse strand, counting down.
TCCATTAACAGCAGGTGATTGAAAAGTCCGATTATTATTTCCATAAAATGCGTTGGAATTGGGAGTAAAGGTCTGAGTACAAAAAGTCGATGAAAATTTCCCTTTTAATTGTGTACAAAGTGCCCGAGGGTGTGGACCCTTACACGCTGAACATGTGGAGGGTTGGGTACATTGGTTAGCAAAATGACCAGCCTTTAAGCATTTAAAACAACGTTTGAGAGCCCGTAATCGTTCAGAACGGGATGTTACATCGGTAAATTTGGGACAATATGCCGAAAAATGAGAAGGGTCATCACAGAATAAGCATGGCAATTTAGGGATCATTTTATGTTTTGAGTTAGAATGGGGTCTATCCTTTTGTGAGTGAAAGGTAAGCGTGGGAAAAGAAGCCTCTTGTGGCTCATTAAAGCGATGATCGGGAGGAGCGGGTGATTTGAACGGCGATTGTCGCATCGGCATTTGTTTTGGCTGGACTGAGTCGATTTGTTCCCTCCTTCGTAAAATGTTACGAAGACGGTCCTTCAAATCGTCTGTTGACCAGTTGACGTCTTCTTCCTTAGCTTTAAAGACTTCTTCCAAAACAAAACGGGGGAGATGCTGTTCAATTTCCATTTGGAATGAAGTGGTATCATATGATAAGTTTTGCTGCTTCATTTGGACACATATACATTCAACTTGGTCAAGGAGAGTACGTAAATCGGGGCAAAAATACTCACCACCTCGAATTCGGGGTAATTTCCGCAGCGAATTATGCAGGGAACGTGCAACATCTTCCGGGTTATCATAACTCTTTGTTAGTAAGCTTAATGCATCGCCGTAGGATTTGTCAGATATCGGTAAAGGGCTAATGAGAGTAAGAGGGGTTCCGGTCAAGCATTGTTTCAGATACGTAAATTTAATGGAATCGGAAAGGGGCAAATCATGAACGCAAGACTTAAATGAATTCCAAAAGGATTGATATTCGATGCAATTCCCGGAAAATTTTGGCAATTCGGTTTTCGGGAGGTGAATAACAGAGGAATTTGGAGAATTAGTGTTGTTAGTGTTTGTTGGGTTATTTTGGGGAATGGCAGTTTCCAATTTACGGCGTTGGGTGCGGAGCGAGCGGTCATACTTTTTTAGGTTATTTAGGGTTTGGGGAAATGGGGTAGCAGCAATAAATTCGTCATACGAGGTGTTGTCCTGAGTCATCTCGTTGCCGGTCATACTTGTTCGGAGAGTCATCCACCGATCGCTTGCATCGGAAAGTTGGGATATAAAGTCGCGCACATCAGTTGCTTCTTCATCCAATTCTTGGATGAGTGACCGAATTTGTTGGGAAAAAATTAAATCGGATTGGCCCTGGGGGCGGGCTGGTACAGGAAAGTCTTTGGTGTTATTGGCAATTTCGGCGGCTTCCGGATGGACAAGGTTAATAGTGGTTCGGTAGTGGGCGCTCATGAGAAAGGATGATTCCCGGCCGTTGTGTCTCGTAACTTAGAAAGATGCCCCAATTTTACCCAAAATTGGACACTTACGAGAATTATTTCACAAAAGTAATTGCTGTTTATTTGCGATGAAAAAAAAGGAAAAACGCAAAAATTATATCCGTAAAAAGGAGTGCGTAATCGAAAAGCTGGGATGATCGCTTCGTAATGAAAAACGGGGACGGGGAGCGGACAGTCCACGAGAGAGGGAGAGGGGGGGGGATTCCGATCACTTTAAACAATACTTCCGATCACAAGTTATGGGAAATGCGTGGGAAAAAGGCAGTCAATGCCACAGGTTGTGCCGAATAAAACGGAATGGGCAAAGGAACGGGGATCTGACAATTAGTGGGGGGAAATGAAGGGTTAATATCGCAGGATGCGACACATCGAACAAAATTAAAAGAAAGCAATTTTTTTAAAGCAACCGATCTCAAAAACAGTGGGCTATAACGATTTAAATTAAGCTGTGAAAAATCAGTTTTCCGCCTTTTGCCTTCCAATGTGAGTTTTCAGCCAGAATAAAATGTATATAATTTTCACCAGCAAAATTTTGACACTTTCTGCTGATATAGTGTAAAGGAGAGCCTTGCAGCCGCATCAAATCCTATCAATAAATTTTTTATTACTGATTAAGGTCCACTAAAAGAAGCGAAATTGACTTTTCTCCTGTGTTTTTGACGCTCGCTTTCCATAATTTTTATATGTGGTGATTTTGGTTAAATTTTTCTTAAAAACCAGTTTATCATTTTAGAAGTGGCGTTCACATCGAACAAAATTAAAAGAAAGCAATTTTTTTAAAGCAACCGATCTCAAAAACAGTGGGCTATAATGATTTAAATTAAGCTGTGAAAAATCAGTTTTCCGCCTTTTGCCTTCCAATGTGAGTTTTCAGCCAGAATAAAATGTATATAATTTTCACCAGCAAAATTTTGACACTTTCTGCTGATATAGTGTAAAGGAGAGCCTTGCAGCCGCATCAAATCCTATCAATAAATTTTTTATTACTGATTGAGGTCCACTAAAAGAAGCGAAATTGACTTTTCTCCTGTGTTTTTGACGCTCGCTTTCCATAATTTTTATATGTGGTGATTTTGGTTAAATTTTTCTTAAAAACCAGTTTATCATTTTAGAAGTGGCGTCACATCGAACAAAATTAAAAGAAAGCAATTTTTTTAAAGCAACCGATCTCAAAAACAGTGGGCTATAACGATTTAAATTAAGCTGTGAAAAATCAGTTTTCCGCCTTTTGCCTTCCAATGTGAGTTTTCAGCCAGAATAAAATGTATATAATTTTCACCAGCAAAATTTTGACACTTTCTGCTGATATAGTGTAAAGGAGAGCCTTGCAGCCGCATCAAATCCTATCAATAAATTTTTTATTACTGATTAAGGTCCACTAAAAGAAGCGAAATTGACTTTTCTCCTGTGTTTTTGACGCTCGCTTTCCATAATTTTTATATGTGGTGATTTTGGTTAAATTTTTCTTAAAAACCAGTTTATCATTTTAGAAGTGGCGTTCACATCGAACAAAATTAAAAGAAAGCAATTTTTTTAAAGCAACCGATCTCAAAAACAGTGGGCTATAATGATTTAAATTAAGCTGTGAAAATCAGTTTTCCGCCTTTTGCCTTCCAATGTGAGTTTTCAGCCAGAATAAAATGTATATAATTTTCACCAGCAAAAATTTGACATTTTCTGCTGATATAGTGTAAAGGAGAACCTTGCAGCCGCATCAAATCCTATCAATAAATTTTTTATTACTGATTAAGGTCCACTAAAAGAAGCGAAATTGACTTTTCTCCTGTGTTTTTGACGCTCGCTTTCCATAATTTTTATATGTGGTGATTTTGGTTAAATTTTTCTTAAAAACCAGTTTATCATTTTAGAAGTGGCGTTCACATCGAACAAAATTAAAAGAAAGCAATTTTTTTAAAGCAACCGATCTCAAAAACAGTGGGCTATAATGATTTAAATTAAGCTGTGAAAAATCAGTTTTCCGCCTTTTGCCTTCCAATGTGAGTTTTCAGCCAGAATAAATGTATATAATTTTCACCAGCAAAATTTTGACACTTTCTGCTGATATAGTGTAAAGGAGAGCCTTGCAGCCGCATCAAATCCTATCAATAAATTTTTTATTACTGATTAAGGTCCACTAAAAGAAGCGAAATTGACTTTTCTCCTGTGTTTTTGACGCTCGCTTTCCATAATTTTTATATGTGGTGATTTTGGTTAAATTTTTCTTAAAAACCAGTTTATCATTTTAGAAGTGGCGCTCACATCGAACAAAATTAAAAGAAAGCAATTTTTTTAAAGCAACCGATCTCAAAAACAGTGGGCTATAATGATTTAAATTAAGCTGTGAAAAATCAGTTTTCCGCCTTTTGCCTTCCAATGTGAGTTTTCAGCCAGAATAAAATGTATATAATTTTCACCAGCAAAATTTTGACACGTTCTGCTGATATAGTGTAAAGGAGAGCCTTGCAGCCGCATCAAATCCTATCGATAAATTTTTTATTACTGATTAAGGTCCACTAAAAGAAGCGAAATTGACTTTTCTCCTGTGTTTTTGACGCTCGCTTTCCATAATTTTTATATGTGGTGATTTTGGTTAAATTTTTCTTAAAAACCAGTTTATCATTTTAGAAGTGGCGTTCACATCGAACAAAATTAAAAGAAAGCAATTTTTTTAAAGCAACCGATCTCAAAAACAGTGGGCTATAACGATTTAAATTAAGCTGTGAAAAATCAGTTTTCCGCCTTTTGCCTTCCAATGTGAGTTTTCAGCCAGAATAAAATGTATATAATTTTCACCAGCAAAATTTTGACACTTTCTGCTGATATAGTGTAAAGGAGAGCCTTGCAGCCGCATCAAATCCTATCAATAAATTTTTTATTACTGATTGAGGTCCACTAAAAGAAGCGAAATTGACTTTTCTCCTGTGTTTTTGACGCTCGCTTTACATAATTTTTATATGTGGTGATTTTGGTTAAATTTTTCTTAAAAACCAGTTTATCATTTTAGAAGTGGCGCTCACATCGAGAAACGCGCATGGGTGGCAGTTTTAAGAAACGCGCATGGGTGGTAGTTTTAAGAAACGCGCATGGGTGGCAGTTTTAAGAAACGCGCATGGGTGGCAGTTTTTAAGAAACGCGCCAGCACGCGTTCGTTCACCAATTCAAATGGATCAATTGGCGTTGGCTTATGCTCATAAATATCGTAATGAATTTGGCTCTAGTGCACTTTATGAGTCCAATCGACTTTTATGAGTCCAATTGAGTTTTATGTGTCCAATCAATTGACAATCCCATGTTTTTATACAATAACTTTGTTCATGTTCGAACAAATCCTATCTTTTTGGTATTATTCGAAAGCACAGTCTAACGAAGCTAAAATATATAAAATCGCAGCGTTCAGGCAATTACAAAAAAAGTTTTGATTAATTAGGTATTTATCTCTCTTCCCATATTATTTCCATCACTTGCATAGGTTCTGCGCCCCGCGTTTGCTGCCGTTGAAATTTTTGCGGCATCCGCGGTGTTCATGCATGAAGAAATTTCTGCGAATCACGCTGTCGAGGCCGAAGTTCGAGAAGGCGAACTGGACGTGGCGTTAGTCGCGCGAGGACTTCGAAACTTTTTCTGTCAGTTAGACGACAGTTTGTCATTTGAAAATTTGTTTTGTAGCATTGCCGCTCTTCAAACCTCTTCAGTCCATCCTTGTGGTCCTCGAGCGTTTTCGGCATCGTGTGCGGTACGACGCCAACAAATCAGACGAGACTGTAATCAAAATGCCTTTTTAACCTGTTCACTGTTTCATTTCATTCAGGACCACCTGTTGGCGGGTGTTCGTGTGATTGCTGAGAAAAATAATCAGATTTTGGACATCACTGAGGCTCATCTGACCGCCGCAACGTAATCGACAACAATTTTTTTCAATCAATTATTTTCTTATTTAGTTCAACTGTTCAAGCGCGGGTAATTCTGATGCAGAACATATCGCGTTACCTTTTCATGATTGGCATGCGCGGCTGGCCGCCCAATGACAGCTTCCTGCACTTTGTTGCCTTGGTCAACGATCCACCTCTGCACATTGTGCATGATTGATCTCGAATTTATACATTTTTCTTTGGTTTCCTGGCACCCCCACAAAGTGTCCAAGCCACTTGCCTAACCTTAGGCCCATCTGAATAATAAAAAACTCAAATTCGAGACTTGGACATTTCGTGGGCTGGACATTTTGTGGGTCAGCGTTTAAAAAACTTAAGGAATTTGGAAAGTTACCTACCTATATATTCCGAGTTTGACGCTTTCAAGAGGTCAGAAGTCTCCATTTTCACTCAAATTTTCGAGTTTTAAACCGGTATAAATGCTTTTCCGCGCCGACTCTTAGCTGTTCCATCGTTCCAGCGCCTAAGAAAACCCATATGTACGTGTTTTTGTGCGATTTTGAGTCGATACCGTATTCCGCAATTTTACCCAAATTAATAACACACACTGTAACGGAGAATAAAGTTCAATATTTATGTACATAGCATTGAAAAAAAGAAAAGCGCCAAAATGCGAAAATCCGATGAAAATTCATAAAAAAAAATTATGTACAAATGAGGAGACGAATTTGGAAAATGGGAGGGGCAGCACAGAGAAAAGGGAGAGAAGAGAGCTGAGTGTGAAAATTGAGGAATTTCATTGGATGGCCCGTCATAAAACAGAAAAACGTTGTTGAATTTACATATAAAAATGGACAAATGAGGCTAAATGATCAGCAGAGTGGTCGGGGAAGGATGGATGGCTTTTGCTCACCCCAAAAATTGAATGAAAAATGCAAAATTTGAAAAAAAAAATTTTTTTTCGCATTTTCAGGGTGATTTGTGTCTAAATGTAATACCAGACACACAAAAGAGTACATATTTTTCCTACACAATATTGTGACAGAATATAGCAAGAAAAAATGATTGGGTGTGTCTATCCCAAGATGACGATTTTCCATGGTAAAAAATGTAACACCAATTAATTCATAATCAATCAGTCATAAAATTGACTGTTTAAAGCGTGACGATGAAAATGCATTTTTACAAGACGAAATTAGCAGATTCAGATTAAAGAACAAAGAAGATGAAGGATTATAATTAGAGAGAGAGGACAGACACACAATGAACGAAAGTTCCGACAAAAAAATTAACTAATTAATTGAAAAACAGACAAAAAATTAAAATTAAAATACACAAAAGTTGAGGAAAGGAGAGGGAAAAAGGAAAGAAATGGGAGACACAAAGAGGAAAAAAGGAGGACAAAAAGGAAGAAAAAGATGGCGGACAAAAAGAAATAATAATAATAATACACTGATTGTGAGAGAGACACAGCGTCTTTTGGTGGTTTTGTATTTAGGTATTTACACTTTTATCAATCCATTCTCCTCCGCCCCCCGTGCCATCCATCGCTGTTTTCTGTGCCGCGGCATCATCCAAAGGCGTGCTGACTTGCATAGACCTGAAACAATTGAATTAATTAATTGCCGATAGATAATTCATCCAAATTAATTATCAGTGCCGAAAAACGCGGAGGCCAAGATGAGTATTAGTTGGTAAAACATCCCGAATTTGGGGAGTTATAAACGGATTCCCTTCCCCTTCCCAATAAAAAAAAAAATTTTTTTTTTTCACCAAATTGTATGAAATAGTTTTTTATTAATTGGCCAAAAGAAACTTACTATGTACAAAAAGCCGTCCTCATCCTTCTCCTGATCGTAGAGCTGAAAAAATGTTATAAATTTGTTCAAATGCAAATTTTTGGTGTCGAAAATTTGAAAAACGAAAACAAAACCAAACCTGGCCAACTGTCATCGAAATGGTCACCCACGACTTCTCATTGACCACCCTAAAAATATGAACAAATAATTTTAAAAATTGCAAATTCATTATTTTTTTCAAAAAAAAAATTTTCCTTGAAACTGTTGAGGGGGGGGGGGGGGGCCTGCTGCTCTAAGGTCGAACCACCCCCTTTTTTGTATGACGTACAGATAAAATGCTTGATCCGGATGAAGTTGCAGTCGACGCCGAACAATTTGCATAACATCGGCAACAGTGAAATGGGCGGGCACCAAATATTTGCAGTGGCTTAGCAGTGGCAAAAAACCTGAAAAATGAGGGGGTAAAATTCAGGGAACCCCCAAAAAAAATGAAATTTCGAGTAGTTTTACCTTATTTGGGTGGAACCAGCCCAGGAAAAACCGGTCTGTGGTGCAAACCCCAATTTTTCTGCTAAAAAAAGTGGCGAAAGCCCCCCATAATTTGCAATTTTCTCACTTTTGTGACCAAAAAAAAATCAAAAAAATAAAAAATAAAATAAATGGAGGATTAAGGTTCTCATTAATTTTCAGTGTTTTTCTAAATTAATTTAAAATGCGTGTGACCTTCACCTTCACAACAAACAATGTGTCAGATGTTTTTAAACTATTTTTGTACTCACAATTTGCCGAACCAAAAGTGCCTCTCAAAAGGAGGCAGTTTATTAATAATGATGAAATGAAATTGGATTTTGTAAAAAATGGAAATATAAAAATTCAAAAATTTCCTAATAAAAAAAAACAAAAATGTCCAAATTTGGGTTCAGTGTTCGAATTGTTTAAAAAATTTCCGACAGTTTTACTAAAAAAAAAAATTTCTAAAATGAATGGATTAGCCCTTTCTCTCCCAATTTCATCCACCCCCAAAAAATGCCATACGTTCGTCTTTCATCCGTTCGATGATCAATGGCACCTGAAAACAAAAATTTTTTATTAAAAATTCGAAACAAATGATAACAATTCTGTTTTCTCACTTTGTCCGTTTGTTGTCGCATGATTTCCTGCACCATTCGTTTCCGCTCCACTGAAAATGAGGGGGCGGAAATTATTGGAAATTATCGGATTAACAAGCAAACAAAAATGGAAATTGGAAGCCCGAAAAGTAAATTTCCGGCAAAAATTTTAGGAAATTAAAAAAAATATAATAATAATAAATTGGTTTTGTTGGGTTAATGGAAGCGGAATTTTTACGAGAAATCGCTAAAGGCCTGCCTCATGGTATGTTAAACAAAAACTTGACGAGAGGTAGCCTCAATCAAGACTTTTCTGTGACCCCTCAAATGAGATGCCAGAAATGTGCATTATTGGCATAATGCTAATTAATAAAAATGATGCCCTCTCCTCCTCTCCGTACCGATGGTTTTGCGCAGTTTGAACGGTGACACGTAGCCAATTTGGTTGGCACTGGTGGACGGCATTTTTTTTTTTTTGCAGCACAATTTGGTAATAAATGAAATTGATGATAAAAGAATGGAATTGACGCGGTGCTGCAGCGCCGGCGATGTTTTTCTTCAACCAAAAACAACAGAAGCAAAAGAACAGAGGCGGAGGAGGCGCAATGCTTCTTCTTCCTTTTCTCCGTTGTTATTGTGCGTCCGTCGTTTTCGTTTACTTTTCGATTTGTTTGTTGTTTCTCTCTCTCTCACTCTGTCTATCTGTCTAGGTTAAGCAAAGAGTAAAAGCATACAAAAAAAATTTGTTGAGACGGTGTCAAAAGAAGCAAAAGCAAAAAAAAAAAAAAAAAAAAATTTTTTTTTAGTGTGGCGTTATGTGTAGTGTTTCGAAAAGGAGGGGTGGAGAGAGACGGAATATGTGAAGGGATG
>CP049709.1:10234326-10334741 GCA_004148225.2 Heterodera glycines | reverse complement strand
GGAAATGGAAAACCAAAGCGGAACAACGGCACGGGCTAATGGGCGGGCGAATGAATGAATTAAAAAGCGAGAGAGAATTGACGCAAATTGGGCGAAGATGGGAGCAGTTAAAAACAAAATTGTGAAAAAATAATTGGTAAAGCATAAAAAAACCTAAACTCAAAGCAAAACAAAATAGACAATGATAAAGCAAGAGATTTAAAGCTTTGTCAAATTATTCAACAGAGAAACAGCAATTCATTAATTAATTAATGACAGTAAATTAAATGAAAATCATAGAATAGCACGGTACTGTTAACAAGGTGTGAGAGTAATTATTAAGTCGGCCAAGTTGGGACGGATTTTTCATTTTCTATATAATTTTTCATATGTAAAAATATTTTCCTATAAATTGAGCCACAAATTGAAACATTTGGTTTTTTTAGAAAGAAATTTTATGAAAAAGGATACACTTCATCATATTTTTGATATAAAATGATAGCTTTTCACTGTTTTTTTTCAAATAGGAATTTTGATGAGAGATTTTGTCAAAAATTAAATCCCCTCATTTTGACCACTTTTCAACACAATATGTAAGTTCACCCGTGTTGCGACTTTTGCGCCGCTCAGCAAAATCGTCACTTGCGCCGCGATATTTGCGCCGCGGACATTTGCGCCCCGACACTTGCGCCGACCAGCAAAAATGGATATTTGCGCCGCTCACTTAAAAATATATTTTAAAATATTTTTGCCAATTTTCAACGAATTTTACTCAAATTACTGTGCAACAACAAAAAAGCAATTAAAAGAAATGCAAAAAAATAATAATAATCACAACGATAGACACCTATTTTATGTTTTTGTTAATGCGTACATTAGCAGCAAAGGCAAATTTGATACCAAGGAAAACAAAAATAATAAGTCACATTTATATATACAAATTTTAGTTTAAAAAACTTTTTGGATCACTTAGAACGGTGCACATGGATTTTGTAGGGCGGCGCAAGTGTCTGCGGCGCAAAAGTCGGTACACCAGTTCACCCACCACGGGGAAAGCAAAACAACTCACTCGAAGCAATTTTTATTAATTATATTGTGACCATCAAACACATCATTATGATCATAATTGATAATATAACCGCTATTGGGGCGGGTAACAAAAATTTGGAACCAACTCGATAAAAACCTTATTGAAATAAACTCATTAAATCAATTTAAAAATAAAATTAAAACTATTTCATTTCTGTAAGATTGACCGGAAAAATAAAGTCGAATTATTAATTCATTAAACAAAAAGTGATTTGGTCATTATTTTTATTTTTTTATTGACCTCACATTATATTTTATTTTTTGGGGTCTGAGTGAAAAATTAGTGAAGAAAATTGGAGTCAAAGGGAAAAAAAAATTAATATATTCTTTAAAAGTAACACTGCCCAAGTGTGCAAATGGCCTAATGGCTAGTCTCCATGACTTTCCCTTCTTCTTTCCCCTGGTTCAATCCCTCTACAGAAATTAGATTATTTTCAATTTTTTTTTTTGTATACCCATGGGTTTCCTATAAAGAAAATATGATTCCTCATAGTTTTTTTTTAAATTGATACATATTTTATCATTTTTTAAATGAAAATCCTACCAATTGAGCTTAATAATCGCAAAAACCAACCTTTTTTTGTTGAAAATCTGTTAACAAATTGCACCCAAATTTTTAAAATTTCCCCCGGCGGCGCCTATCTGCACCGCCGGACCCCTTCTTTCCCAAAAGTTTTTTGAAAAAGCGCTCCGAAAAAAAGTGATGTGAAAATCAAATCTGAATTTCTATTAATATTCGATGATTTAGTCCAAAAATGATTAATTGTTTGAAATAATTGAAGAAAATTTGTTTGAAAATTTTCATTAATTTAATTTATTAAATAAAAAACCAAATAATTTTGTATTATTTCCACTTGATATAAATTAAAATTTGAATTTTTTTTTTAATTTTTAAAATTTTTTTGAATTTTTAAAATTTCCCGGTTGGTCCCGGTTCCCGGTTTTTCTTGCGGTCCCGGTCCCGAAAAAAAATCGAGGTCCCGGTCCCGGCTTCTCAGGTCCCGGCAAGTCCCGGTCCCGGTTTTGGCAAAAATTCCCGGTCCCGTGGCACTCTACTTTTTAATATTGCTTTAGAAAATGCCCCGAGGAAAAGCCGAGAAAAAATGGCAGCAGAAAATGCGATGTTTTATAAGGGGATAAAGATGGCACGAGACACAGGGGACTCTACGCCAGCGTTGGTCGCAGGGCATGAGGCCGCCCATTCGGTCGCCGTGATCATGCAAACACACATGCCGCATGATTTCATTTCTGCGACGAACATTGCCACGCCAGAAAATGAAGGTCTGATGTTGGCAAGTGCAGTGCACCCGAGAAATTGTTTGATCAAACAAATTCAGGCCCTGCAGAGCGGTGGAATTGTTGTTGGTTGGCGAAAGCCACGGAGACGAAGGGGACATTGAAGAGGCCACCGTGAACGCGCGGGAGGTTTAATTTATGCTGTGAAAACCCAACGTTGCTAACAGGGGATTGAATATGCATAAAGCTTTGATAATTTTAAAAGTATTTTTTCGATCTTTTTTTAAGAATTTGGAAAAATTTTTGTGATCATTGGAGCTGTAGCGAAAAAAAACCAAACTGAATCAATGAATTCTTAACATTTAAAATCGGAGTGTTCCCTTGTAAGTGGCATAAGTAAAATTTAGCTGCTTTGAAAAAGGGGATGGAAGCCGCCACGTGGAAGAATGCGAAGAAAGCTCTGGATCGAGCAATCAAAAAGGTCATCGACGAGTCGACTGAAGCGGCCAAAGAATTCCTGGAAGCAAATTGGAGTGCGATTGAAAGGGTATTTAGTTATTTTTACAATTAAAACTGCTAAATAATAATTTTAAAAAATTCCCAGGGTTAACAGTCTTACTTTTGATGATTTACATTCATAAAACAGTTCATAAAAATCGCTAATTTTTTCATTCAATTATTTTTTAAATCTAAAATAAAAATTAGTAAAAACATTAATGCAATTCCCACATTTAGTTCGCAATTGAGTTGCATGAGCGTAGGACAATTATTGCGGATGAGCTTGAGGAGTAATTTTTCCCCCATAAATTTTATACAAAAATAGTAAAAAAACAAATTTAGGATATTGGGCTGCTACCTCTAGTGCATAGGAAGGACACAGTGATAATTATAGGCAGGTTCTTTCTTTGTTGTGAATTATTGTTTTGTTGTACATAGTGTTTGTTGTGAATAAAATGTGCCTATTTATTGTTCTTTTTCGCTTTATTTGCGTTTGTTCCAAGATTTTGACAAAATGTCGCTGTTGCTACATTTATTTTTGTCCATCATTTCGGCTTATACTGATTGACTTTAACTCAAGGCTCTCAAATGAAAATTTTCAAAATCAGCATTTTGGTAAATTTTATTCCAAATAGTTAGGAGGGTGCTAGGTCGTTATTTAAAAAACCATCATTATGATTTTATGTAAAATTATTTATAACTTAGCTTAAAAACAACCAAATTTTTATTTTTTCATATCATTCGATAGCCCTAAGTATGCTCTACAAGTTTACAAAATTTCAGAAAATTTCGTCAAGTTTCAAAAATGTTAGGGCTAGATGAACTCAAAAAACCTTGTTTTCCGAGTATTTTTCGAGCATTTTTGGCCCTAACATTTTTGAAACTTGACGAAAGTTTCTGAAATTTTGTAAACTTGTAGAGCATACTTAGGGCTATCGAATGATATGAAAAAATAAAAAGTCATATACCTATGTAAAATTTAACCAAGTGTTACCCATTCCCTCCTCCTCCTCCCCATTCACTTTTTTCCCGCTATTTGCTTTCAAAAAACGGCATCCAATTGGCCAAGACAATTAATCCATCCCTTCGATAAGATTTAAATCTATGGAATTTGTGAAACGAAATTGGCAAAGAAATTTAAAAAAAGAAATGGCCATTGCGCAGAGAAAGCGAAAAAAAGCCTTTTGGTGGCGTGAATTGAGTACGAAAAGGACTCAATTCAACTTATGGCCTGGTCGATTTTCGTCTCATTTCATCCCCTCATTTTGACCATTTTTTCATTTTACATATTATTGGAATAATTTATCTTTGTCTCTCCATTTAATTGCATAATTAGGCATTTGGTTTAAAATTCTGTCATTTCTTTGTGTTTTGCTCTTTCTCCTTCCGTTGGCCATCCTTCCTTCTCTTTGGTCACTTCCTCCTTCTGTTGTTGTAGCCGGGTCCCATCCGTGGCGGTGGGCAATGGTCCTTAAAATTGGGAGCTTGGCAAAGCGAGAACGGCGGCACGGCACAGTGCCGCATAACGGCACACTTACGCATGACCCGGGCTGTCCTGGCGGTCCGCGTGGGCCAGGCGGCCCATGCGGGCCCGGCATTCCGTCCGCGCCCTTCTCGCCTGAGTCGCCTGGCGGGCCAGGCGGTCCCGGCCTTCCGGGCTGTCCATCACGGCCAGGCGGGCCGGGCGGTCCTTAGACAAAGGAAATTATTAGCGCAATTATTAGTCAGTGATAGACAATAATATTAAAATAATTAATTTGATTGATTATACTCCGAACCAACCTTGTGGTCCTGGTGCGCCCGGAGGACCTGTAAATGGCAGAAACATTAAGAAAAATAATAAATATTCATTATTTAATTTTCGGAAAACCCAAGGGCCCTTTAATTTAAATTATGTTTTTCTGACAATTTCACAAAGTGTGGCGTTTTGATTTGCCCTTTTGACTCACCGGGTGGTCCTGGCGGTGCCCCGTTAATCACCTTAATTTTTTGAGGGTTGAAAGTGCCACCAATAGCTGACATTGTTTTACCTTCCCCGGCTCTCCTGGGGGGCCTTTGTCCCCGGGAAGGCCGGGCGGTCCTTGCGGCCCCTGGGGGCCCGGCGGTCCCGGCAGTCCGGGCGCTCCATCTCTGCCCGATGAACCAGCTGGCAAATTTAACGAATTCTTAAAATTTCAAACAAATCCCACCTTCGCCTTGGGGGCCTGGCAAACCCTTCGGCCCCGGTGGACCAGGCGGACCTTTATGAGGAAAAGTTTTCAATTTTCATGGAAACTGTTATTACCAGGCGGCCCTGGAGGGCATTTTTGGCACGGGGGTTTTGGAGGCTGAATTTTTTAGTTTTTTCTTTCAAAACTTTCATCTCCACATCTCACCGGTCCGGGCAACAGCACGCCATCTCTTCCCGGAGGTCCTGGGTTTCCAGGACGTCCTGGGGCACTGAAATAGGGCACAATTCTTTTATCCCCCTGCCCCGGGCCTAATTGGTCTTTGGCTAACTGACCCGGGCCGTCCGTCTCTGCCCGGCGGTCCGGGAGGGCCCGGCGGGCCCACTTGGCAACTGCAGCAGCTGCCGCCCTGCGGGTTTCCGCTGATGCCCGGCGGCGAACCGCCACCCGCTACTGCACCCGCTAGCAGTTGGGCATCGTATGACGTGGTGCCAACAGTTTGACGCTTCACCCGTGCAGCGGTCACAGCCAGCGTGGCGGTGCCGTTGTCGGAGGACGTCGGCAAACCACCAGTAATCGCCTGGACGTGCAGCATTTCGCGCCACATATCACGCGAGCGCGTCTAAAAAAGGAATGGCAATATAATAGATGCCTAAAATGCTCGATTTTCTAGGTTTTGATTAGATGAAAACTTTGGGGTTTCGTGGTCTTGGTCTCATCCCGAGTCTATTCTCGAGACTTCTTCAGTCCTGTCTCTAATTTTTTATAAAAATAAATTCTCTCTTTGTTTGCCATCGTAAAAGTTTTCTCGGTGACCAATTAATTATTTTAGCAATGAATGAATGATTCGCTTTCTCTCACCTTGCAAAAGTCGACTTCGTTCTGCATAAATGCCTGGATGCTCTGCACATGGCTGTACACAATTGGCAATGTGATGGCACTGGCCAACACCGACACAGTGGCAAATGCCACCGACGCAAATGCCATCAGACGGAGCGAGCGGCGGCGCCTTTTCGGGAAAGAAAGGACCCAATTATAAAAACAAAAGCCATAATTATCCGTCCCTGCTAATGGCTTATGCTAATTGTCTACTAATTACTCTGAACTTACTTCGGCTGCTCCTTTTGGTCATTGGGCACTGCACTGAATGTTGGCATATGCCCTTTTTGTGGGTTGAGCAGCGATTGTTGCCTCCCGTGGTGGGGAGGCACCGCCGGTGGACTCAACGGATGGACGCGGTGCAACGACGGATTGGGAGGTGCCATCGCCCAAAAAAGGAATGAATGGGCTGGGAATGGCACAAAGCAAAGATTAAGTCACTCTCTCCAATAGGGATGCTCGAGATTCACGGTCTCGATTCTCGACCAAGAAAAAATCTCGGGTTCTTTCCAATTTCGAGAAAATTTGGATTTTTCGTTAAAATTGTGTATTTGTCTGGTTTTATCGTAGTCAGATCTCAGTTTCGAGTATCTTGAATCGGCCTCGAGCATCATTATTCAAAAACTGGTACTCAAGATTTATGATCAGTTAATTGGGGGAAAACAAAGAGCAGATGGAAATTCCAGAGCAAAAATTCTTTAGCCAAAACCGCACGAATGGACTGATCAGTGGGAAGGATTGGTCCGATCACTTTGAGTCTCTTCCTTTTTTAGCTCATCAAAATAGTAGAAGCAATTTCAGGTGAAATTTCTGCCCTCATTTTCACTTGATCAAAATAAGGGTCGCCTCGGCGGCGTGGCACTGTTCAATTAATTCACAATCACCGCACAAATAAATATGGTAGCGAATGAATTATGGGGGGGGGGGAATGCGGGCGAATGAAAGAGCATTTTGAAGCGAAGAGATGGCGGGCGCAGTGACCCAATTATGCTGATCAGTTCTCGACTCTTTTCTCGATCCGCCATCGGCGCAAAATTCCACGGCGGACTTTCGGGTCAGCGCCGGTCGCAGTCGCCGGCGGAGGCGGGCGGGGGAAAGGGGGAGGGGTGAATGGAACCGCCGATCATTGCAGCCGCGCGATTGACCGTTTGATCATACGTCGTGTGACACTCTCCGATCGGTGCTGCGATCACTTAACCCCCACCCAAAGCGAAACGATCACTGATCGGGCGGACAACTCAGTCTCGTCCCAATTGTGACCCGTAGAAAGGGGGAAAATTTTGTAACCATCAACAACCCTACCCATCGATAAGCCTGTGCTAATTGGCATAGTAATTGAAAAAATTATGAAAATCCGTACATTCAATTCATCACCTTTTCATAAAATTTTTTTTACTTTTTTTGGTACTGAATTTTCTGTCCCCCGCCTTCCGTTCCGTCCCGTCAAAGGTCCGTCCGTCCTTTTGCACCAAATCAAAATGAGCACATTTTGACAAATACTCCGATCGGTGGTGATAAATGTGGTGGTGTAAAGGGGAGAAAGGAGAAAAATATCAAGATAATAAACAGAACGATAGGAAAATTAGCAAAAAAAATAAAGGAATGATGGGAAAAATGAAAGGAAAAGGAAGTGATAGAGAAAGAAAAAGCCAGGAAAAAGCCGAGAAAAGTGATTAAAGGAAGTGATCGGAAAAATAGAAAAAAAGAATGATTTATGAATGAAATTAAAACAATTCTCAGAATGATTGAAGAAAAGTCTCGAAAAGAAATGGTCAAAAATTCAAAGCGAAAACCAAAAAAAAGGCATAAGTTTTGGAAAAAATCCCAAACATTCCGCCACCGATTGTGTTCCCTTTTTTATGGGGTCAATTGAAATAATGCCAAATTTTCTAACCATTTTATATCAAGAGAATAATTATAAATATGGATGGAATGACAATCTGTTTTTTTTTTGCGTCAATCACCAATTTTTTGCTCCGTCCCTTCACTGATCAGACGGCGCTTTCACTGGGACTGATCAGTGCGTGCTTTTCCTCCCCAAATTTGCTCGTCCTCCTCCGTTTCCCGTGATGTTTCTGCTGACTCTGATGAAGAAGAAGAGGATGAACTTCCGTCGCTTTTGTCTTCGCCTATTTCCTCCTTCAAATACTTTTCGACAATTTCGGAGATGAACAGCTGAAAGAAAGGAAAAAACAATGTTGGCTTTCACTGCTTTTTTTGACTTTTTGTATGAATTCGGCGCGGGATTCGAAATGGGCCAAAGGAATTCAAAATTTGTGACTGATCAGTGATCAATCTCCCCAAAAACACTCAGAAATCTGTCTTCACTTTTATCAAAAATGGTATTAATGATTTATTTATTTAATTGATTTGGCACCGAAACAGGCCATTCCGTTTTTTGAGTTTTTTTTTTGCAATTTTTATTTTGTTTGTTATTTCGTATTTATATTTTCGTATTCATATTCCTATTTTTATTTGACTTCGTTTTCGTATTTTATTGGTTTGTATTTTCATGGGTTTTTGGGCAATCATTTTTATTTTTATTTAGTTTGTGTTTTAATTTATTTTATTTTGTATTTTATTTGATTTCATAGTTCATATTTAATTTATTTAGTTTTATGTTTTTTTGTTTGCGTTTTCGTTTCATATTTCCTTTTTACAATTTTATTTGAGTTCGTATTTTATTATTTTCTTTTTGTATTTTTGTTTGGCTTCGTATTTTTTTATTTGTATTTTCTTTCTTTTTGTATTTTTATTTGGTTCATATTTCGTATTTTTATTTGGTTTGTATTTCGTTTTTTATTTTGGTCTGTATTTTTCATTTGGTATTTTTATTTGGTTTGTATTTCGTTTTTTATTTGTTCTGTATTTTCATTTGGTATTTTTTTCGTATTTTTATTTTCTTTTTGTATTTTTATTTGATTTCATATTTTATTCTATTTGTATTTTTGTTCCTTTTTGTATTTTTTATTTTATTTGTATTTTCATTTCTTTTCGTATTTTTATTTTATTTGTATTTTCATTTCTTTTCGTATTTTTATTTGGTTTGTATTTCGTTTTTTATTTGGTTCTGTATTTTTATTTGATTTCGTATTTGTGTTTTTATTTGATATTTTCTTTTTGTGGTTTGTTTGGGTTTGCTTTTTATTTTATTTGCATTTTCTTTCTTTTTGTATTTTTAATTGGTTTGTATTTCGTTTTTTATTTGGTTCTGTATTTTTATTTGGTTTTGTTTTTTATTATTTTCTTTTTGTATTTTATTTGATTTCGTATTTGTGTTTTTATTTGATATTTTCTTTTTGTGGTTTGTTTGGGTTTGTTTTTTATTTTATGTATTTTCTTTCTTTTTGTATTTTTAATTGGTTTCGTGTTTCATTTTCGTATTTTGTTTTCCTTCTAAAAACCCCCTCATACGCATACATCGGTGGGTATTTGGAGATGTTCGCCGTTGAAAGTCAGAAAATGGAGACGGTTCGACTCGTTCAGCGTTTTCAGTCCAATGCGATCCTAAAAAGTAAATCAATGCTTTTCTGATCAGTTTTTGATCGGTTTAATTGTGTTTCATATTCCGATTGATTCATTGATCGGTGAGTGAGTGATGAGTGAATGACCTGCTTGTAAAGTTCAGTCTGCTCCATTGGCACTATCGTTTGTGTGTCGTTGTCGGTGTAGAAACCGAACCACTGAAAGATTAATTAATGACCAATTAACGAGGCACAGATTGTAAAAAACACTACTGATCTGTATTTGGACCTATCTTCTGGGTTTTTTGGGCATCTGTATAATGCCTGGTCTGGTATTTAATTGATCAATCCACAAATCCGCCAATTTTGGCTAAATTGTGCCAATTTGTCTTTTGCTTTGCTCATTTGCCACTGAACCCACCGCCGTTTCCTTCGGCACCAATTTGTGGTCATTGCTGAAACCGACCAGCACAAAGTTGCGCAGTTTGGCCATGTTGTCGCGATACGTGCTGTCGCAGCTCCGTTCACAGTTCACGTCGGCCAGGAAAATGTTTGCGCGGCGATAGCCCTCGGCCAAATTTGGGTCACTTTGGCAGACAAATTAGACACAAATTAGTGGATTAATTAACTTCTGAAAAAATGACTGTGGAAACTAGGCAGGTCTTAAGAGCCCTAAAAAATAAATCTTTTTGTGTGTAAAATACACTTTAGAATTTCCAATTTTACACGATTTAGGATCTACTGTAGAATCTAATTTTTCTAAAAGACAAACATAAAACTTTACGAATTTCAGATTTTTGAGTGAAGCATGGAATGTTTTTTGTTTTTTTGTTATCACAATTTACCCAGCTATCATTCACTACCTTTTTCATTTTCCCAAAATTGTCAACTGAGTTAATGTGGGTTTGAAGATTTACAAAATAATAAAAAAACAAAATGATTTTCCTAACATTAAATGTTTTATTAATGAAGTAATTAGTGTGAAATCAAATAATTGTTTTGCTATTAATGAGTGCCAGTTTTGTGTTTTCAAACTCACTGCCAATATTGCGCTTGGACGAGGTTGTGTTGTGCAAATTCGGTGTACGCGCCATTGTCAAGCAGACGACGGATGAACGAGCAAATGTAAAAGGAACCGGGGCAAAAGGGGAGCCTTAGCAAATTGGGGAAAATAATTAAAAAATAAATAAAATATGAAATAATTACCCAAAAATGCCCTGCTGAGGCCCTCCGATGGAAATCTGAATGGGTCAAATAGAGAAATGAGTGATCAAATTGCAAGACCAAATTTCGAATGGGCGGGTACGGACACCGTTGGGCGAGCGCACGACTGAAAATTGAGACAAAATGTCACAGAATATGATTGATCAGACGGACAGAATCCATAAATGCATTCTTCTGATCACTCGCGCGCTATTATTAGGCTCAATTAAGGTGCTCAAAATTTGACTGATCAGAGTCACAACATTTAACTGATCAGAGTCACAACATTCAACTGATCAGAGTCACAACCCCGACGCTTCGATCACTTTATCTTTTCTTTCTCGCGCTTTGCTTACACAAAAAGTGCGCCTTGTGAAAATCCGATGGCATTGTAACCGTTCGCAAGTCGCGCGTCCTCGGCCAACTGTTGGCACACGGCCGCCACTTCGTCGTTCATATTGGCGAAATAGCCGCGGCCAATGTCCTCGGCAACTGAGGAGCCCAACTGCAGCGAAAGCACATAAGCATGGGGCATATTGGTGAGAATCAATTTGCGGATGAAGCCCATGCTGTACGGGTTGCAGCACGAATCGCCTGACGAGGGAAAGGGCGCGGAGAAAATGGGCGGAAGGAAAAGTAAAAAGTGCCATTGCCCATTTCACTCAAATTTGGGTCGAGAAAAAGCAGAAACAGTCTCGAGACTGGCAAATGGTGGCCGAATTTTGGCCATTGATATCCTCCAAAAGAACTTGTTTTAAATCTCAAAAAATTGGCGAACCCTTTATTTGTGAAAAAAAAAATTCATTTTGAATTTTCATCTGAAAATTTAACGAAATTCCATTGGTCAGTGCTAGGGTTATAAGTAGAGACCGGACAAGAGAGTCGGTCGAACGGTTTCGGTTAAAAACCGAAATCGAAAAAACCGAAGAAAATTTTTCGGCTTATTTCGATTTTTCGGTTTTTTTTTGAATTTGTTTATTTTTTCAAAAAAGCAATAAACTATTCTATTAATAGAAAAAGCAAAAATTCCTCTGAATAAAATTGTAGAGCTATTGAAACTCTATTGAATGGTGTACTAATGCCAAATATGCGCATAAAATATGCACTAAAAATCCCCCAAATATGCCTAAAAACCCGAAAAATGCCCAAATATGCACTAAAATATGCCTTAAAAAATTGCCAAAAATGGCTCTTAACCCTCAACAATGCCAAAAATTGTGTATAAATTAAGAATTGACTTTTAAAACAATGGGCTAAGGAGCATTTTTTAGACAATTACAAAAAATATTGAATTTCAAAATTCTAAATTTTTATTATATGCTAAAACAAAAGTACATTTTTATATAGAAAAATTTTATTTCAAAAGCTCTTACAAAAATTTAAAAATTTTCCGATTTTAAGGGGGTATTAAAAAATTCCAAAAGTCGATCCTTAGGGGTGTATTTTTCGCTTTTTTCGCATTTTTCTTATGAAAATTTGCCAAAAAAATGGCCAAATATGCATTTATTCTCAAAAACCTCCAAGATATGCTTTTATATCTAGAGATTGGATTTTTTTATGTTAGTTAAGGGAAAATTGTTTAAATTGTTTTACAAAATAAAAAATTCTTGACAAAAAAAGAAATTTAAAAATAATATAAAACCCAAAAATATTAAAAATCACTTGTGTCGAGGGGGGGGGGGGTCGAAAGCCAAAAAAGTTCCGGAATTCCCTGATATTTAAGTAAAACAATTCGGAATGTTCTTCGCCCTGTTGGGCTTGGGGTTCGTCCGTTTTGCGACAATTTAACGCTCAGTTTTGAACCGCTCAAATTCGAACTACTGATCAGTGATCACTTTTCAATCAAATTCAACCCGGTTTTAAAGGTTTAAACAAACCCATGCCATGCCAAAGAACAACCGGCACGGGTCCCTCCGCTCGCGCATTTTTTGCCAATGTCAGCGGAGGAATGAAAAGCAAAAGGAGCACAGCAAAAGCGAAAGTCATTTGAAGCGAAAATTTGTAAGAAATTAATTTATAAAAATTAAAATAATTTAGAATCAATGAAAAATGATTTTAACTGGCGGATTAACAATTAAATGTTCGAAATAAACACATTGCTTTCTTCATACTTAATTAGTGGCTTAAATTGCTCGAATTTCTTTTAAAACTTTCTATTTTCGATACAATAAATTCTTTTTCCTTTTTGTCCAAAATTTAATAATTTGCTAAAATGCTTATTTTGATTTGTGCTGTTCCGCGTCCTTTTTCTGTTTGTTCACTTCTTTTCTTCTCTTTCTTATCTCTGTGATTAATTCGCTGATTGATGGCAAATTATAATTAATTAAACAAAATGAGAAAAAACAAAATAAAAATGGCCAAAATTTTATCAAAAAATAAAGTTTAATAAATAAAATAAAAATGAAAAATTCACCAAAACCATAACAAAAAACAAAGTAAAACATGAAGATAATTAATGCGCTTAAATGAACAGAAAATTCTTATTCCGATTGTCGAGAAATGTGCCGAAAAATTTAATGCCACATTTGTGACACTGAAATAAGCAGAGTTTGGCAAAGTGATGGAGTACACCGAAGCTCAATTTCAATAATAAATTTATATCTAATCAATTTGCACAATTTAACAAAAGTTTCGAATAAGAATTATTTTGGAACGAAAAAATAATTGTTTTTATTATTATTTGGTATTTCGTTTGAAAAAAAAACAAAATCCAATACAATCCACGTCAAGCGCCTTAATATAATCAATTTTAGTTAATGTTTGTATTAAAATCTTTTCCCAACCATTTAAATTATTTCTTCATTAAAATTTTTTGATTTGGTGAAGGTTTTTAGTCCATATAAATCCATATTTTGGGGGTTTTCGGGAATAAATCCATATTTCGCCATTTTTGCCTGTTTAGTCCATATTTAGGCCATTTTTGGCACATTATCACAAGAAAAATGCAAAAAAAAGCGGAAAATACACCCCTAAAGATCGACTTTCTTGAAATTTAAAAAAAATTCAGCCCCAAAAACGAGAAATTTTTCGAAACTTTGGCAAATTTTTTAAGTATTTTGTTGCTTCAGAAAATTTTCGCTGACAAACAGAATGAGATTATTACCAAAAATTTTGAGTTGTCTTTGGTTTGGAATTCTTGAAACTCGAATTTGATAAAATTTGGCATTTTAAAGGTTTAATCCATTTTTTGGTAGTTTAGTGTATTTTTTAAGTTTGTTTATGCAAATATTGAATATATACACATTTTTTGCAATTTTTGAGGGTTTAAAACTATTTTTTTAGTCCATATTTTGGTCCATATTTGGCCATTTTTGGGCTTTTTAGTCCATATTTTGGGCTTTTTTAGTCCATATTTTATGTCCATATTTAGCGTTTTTTAGTCCATATAATTTACAACCCTAGTAATTAAACTCAAAATTCACACATTTATGCTCCCCTCTTCGCCAAATTTCGCTGTTTTCGCTCCTTTCGTTGTCGTACTGCTCGCACTCGTCGGCGATTGTGCAGCTGAAAATGCGCTTGCCGTGGAAATGGTGCCGACTCTAATCGGCGACTACGCCTATCGGGCAATTCTTTAATTATCTTATTATTAAATTTAATCCACAAAACATTTTATGCAAACAAATTTAATTTTAATTCATAATTCGACAGTTTGCGCTACAAAATGGCGACAAAAAACATTTGTTAGGATATACACATCGAATTAAACGTGGTGCCGAAACAGTGGAAATTATCCGAATTGAACTTGGAGAGCGAAAGGACGGGCATATGTTGGAAATTGGAATGGTCAACAGGCAGAATTTGGATTTTCAAATTTTGGTGAAAATAAAAAAAAAATTATTTTGTGGGTAGAAACTGCATAAAATCCAAAGTCAAATAAAAATGTGCGGAACTGTAAAATTGTGTATGTAAGCACAGCTTTTAAATTGTGTTTCCAAATTTTAAAAAATAATGAAAAAAACTAATTTTTATTAGCTTAAATAAAAAATTTACAATTATTTATTAAAAAGGTCTCTCCATATCAAATTTTTAATGAACTTCCAATAATTTAAAATAAGGATATTTGGGCACAATTCTGTTAAGCGCACCAACTTCACAAAACAAATTTAGCTGAATGAGCAAAGCGCTGCCCAACAAAACCTGAGGATCACTTTTGGCACTCATTTCAAAATTGACATTTCGCCAGCCCTTTGGCCAAATTCAAAAATGGTTTATCGAGTGGACATTTTTTGCGCGGGCGGTAAGCAAAGGGCGGCGGAATTCAAAGGGTACACAAAAGCGGAGATTGTGGTGGTGATGAACCCGCAGCAGAACAAGGCCAACTGTGAGCAGTTCGATGTGAAAGTATAGAAATGCGGCATCCACAGTTCCCCCCTCCCCAGCTGAGTCAACCCGAATTCGTTGCGCGTGCCATTCGCGTCACGAACAGTGCCACGCATCGGATTCGCTTCTCAACCCATTTCCATTTGCGTATTTCGCCACCGTTGGGGCAAAACGATGAGAAAGTGTACTTTGCGGAGATAAAATGGCAAGGAAATGAAGGAAAGTGCCAAACTTACCGTACACAGACGGAGGAAAGTGCCCAAATTGTAATTGTGGGGGAGGAGAAAGAGACGGGAGGAGAGAGTGGGCAAAATGAGAGACAGCAGCAGCAAAAGCAGAAGAAGCATTATTATGACATTTTTGTGTTGAAAACGTCGAAGATGTGGGTGAACAAAGCAGCACAGGTGAAGAAGAAAAGGGTGGAAGGGTGAAGAATTCAGAATTTCGAGCCCCCAAATGTCGAAGTTTGGTCCCAACCGAATTTAATAAAATTGGAAAAATGTGCGAAAATTGTAACAAAAAAATTTACTAGGATTATTTCTTTATATTTTCCCATATTAACCGCCAAAAAATGGCCTAATCGAAACCGAAAAATGCCCGGTTAATAACCGACGGTACACCAACCACACAACTTTGTTTACTTTCAGACGAATACCAAGGACATTATGGTAATTACTTACTGTAATTAAATTTTACATTTATCTTAAAGAAAATAATTCCATTTCAAACAAAAATTGAAATGAAAGGATTTGGTGTAAAAATTGCAAACGAAAGCACAAACATTTTAAATTGGACTTTCAACCAAAGCAATAAGGTAAAATTAAAATGTAAAATTAAAACAAAAATGAAAATGAAAAAAATGTAAAATTAAAATAAAAATGAAATAAAATGTAAAATTAAATGCAAAATAATAAAAATTAAAATTAAATATACGCCTTAAAATAATCCATTTTAGAATTTAAAACGAGCATCACACGAAAGTGATGAGAATAATTTGGCAACGAAACAACAGGCAAAAAATTAAATAAAGGAACAATTAATAAATTAGTAAAAATGAAAGAAAAAATGGCCAATTTGATTAACATAATTAAGGATTTATATTTATTAGTAAATTTAAAAAAACACACTTAAAAAGTATTGAGTGGCACCACAGAAATTTTGGGAATTTGTCTAAAATTGGTGCAATAATTATAAAAATTAAGAAATTATACATTATGGACCAGCAATTGGAGGAGCTTCAAACAAAAATAGAGGAGATGAAGCGACAAAATGAAATGGTCAATTTCAGAATACATTAAGCGAAATAAAATAAAAAAAAAGAAATATAAAATATAATTATAAAAATTAAGAAATAATTTAAAATGAAAAAATAAATTAAAATAAAATAAAATGCAAAAAACAGAACAAATGTCGAACAAAATAGATCATATTGGTAACGAGATTATTGTGCAAATGAAACAACAGAATGAGAAAGTAAAAAAGGAAATAAATTTTAAAGAAAAAAAAAATAATTTTTAGAATTTGAAAGAATTTCAAGAAAAAATAATAAAGACAAATTAACAGAACGAAAAAGTGAGAAAACCAAAAGAAAACATAAACGAAATATTTTTAAAATTTTGCAGCAAATTAATGGAATTCGAACAGAAATTGCGCAAATAAAACAAAAAGAAAATGAAAAAAAAGTAAAAAATAAATAAATTTAAAAAATTAATTTATCTTTTAGAAAGTGGAGGAATTTTTGGAGACAAAACAAGAAAATGACCAAGTATTTAAGCAATTAATAATTTAAATTAAAAAATTTCAGAAATTACGGAAAATGGTTGACCAAATTAACAAAGCGAAAAGTGAAGAAATTGAGAAAATGCGTGAACAAATCGGGCAATTACACAAAGAAATTGCAATGATAAAGCAAAACAGTGAAGGAGTTAATCATTTTAATTTTAAAAACACAAATAATTTACGGTTTTGTTGGAATAATAAAAACTTGAAAAAGGAGAGAAACAAGGGGCTAGCAGTGTTTAATTTTTTTAATCAAAAAAAAAAAAACTAAAATTATTATTTTAATACTAAATAGATCGATAAAATTATTTTTGTGTAACAATATGTGCCAGTCAGACTGCAATAATATTTGCCAATATTCCAGCTGAATAAAAACATAAAATATTTGCCAGTATTGTAATCAAATTCTATAAAAACATTAATTTTTAATTAATACCCATTTCATTTCATTTTATTTTTTATTTTATTTTATAAATGAAACCTAAATTTTATTTATTAACTTTTATATTACTATTATGCTGCTGCTCAAAACTTTTTCATGGAATTAGTTTTAGGAATTAACATCAAACAATGACGCCAAAACCTTAATTGATCAATATCTTCGAAAGGAAATAAAGACTAAAGGAGAATTATTGGAAAAATTGGCTGAAATCGGCGTCAATGGATGAACAATTTGGACATAGCATCAGTCAGCAAATTGTTTGGGATAAATATTATAGTGTGCAAAAAGTTAGCAAAGAAATTTTCCGTTGGCAGGTGTACTCGCCCAATTTAGAAAATTCGGTTAGACTAATTATTTTATATACTAAAAATTTTACATTAACCATTTTAAGCTTTCAATAAGTCAAAAGAAGTCTTCACATTCGATATTTTTATAATTCCATGATGCGCATTTTGAACTCATACAACATCCACAAAAGATAAATTAGTTATTTATTTAATTTTTAAGTGACAATAGGTATTTAATTTATTTAATTTTCCCTTTTGTAAATTGCAAAGAAATATTGTGGTACGTATTGTGGAACTTCATTTTTTGACTCGTGCATAATAGCCCCTGTTATATGGTTTTGCAATTTAAAAAAAGGTTTTATATCGAGAAGCTTATTTTAAAAATTTTAAACTGTAGTTGACCGATGTTGCTATCAACACGATGTGTGTTACATAAATAAATGGCAAAAACGTTATGATTGTGATATTAACTTTTGCAATTGTCTTTATAAAACTATTGATTGCTTTCTAACAAAAGTTTGCTAGTTTTTTATATTTTTTAATATTTATTATGTTTAGGATTTGTTATGCTTGTCAGTTCATATTTTTGGAGAGAGTTTTAAAGAGCAATAAAAATTCGCATTTTTACTCGATCATTTTTACTATTTTTAAATTATATAAAAAATTGATAATCACGTATATGTACAATATTTTGTTTACATTGGCGGATTTATAAAACGCGACTGGCGGTTTTTATAAAACGCGCAAGCACGCTTTTAAAATAAAAAATATTTAGAAATTGCGGGAAATTTTCACCCAATTTGGGCGAATTCAAACTGGAATTGATGAATTGAAGCATCAAAATGAGAACGTATTAATTAAATAATTGATTAATAATAAATTTAAAAGATTTCCTAAAACAAAAATTTAGGGAATTTTGCGACAAATTTGTACAGAAATAACATTAATAAAGCAAAGAAATGAAAGTGCAGAAAATGTAAACAAAAAATATGTAAAGTATAAATTTAAAATTAAAATAGAAAATGGAGCAAATTTCAACGCAAATTGAGCAATTTGGAGCAGAAATTGCGCAGATCAAACAACAGCAACAAAAAGGAAAAGTAAAAAAAAAATAATAATTAGTTTTAAATAATAAAAAATTAAAATTTATTCGAAAAGGAAAATGAAAGCGAAATGAATTCACTTCACAATGAATTTGGTGGGCTCAGAACGACAATTTTTGAGCTCAAACAATTCATGGAAAACAAATGGAACAATAAATGAATTTTTTTTGAAAAAAGCAAATTTTATTTAATTTGTTTTTCTGTTAATTCCGTCCGATTGGCAGAAAATTTTCGCGTGCTCTTTTTTCGATCATTTAAAAAAAAAACTATAAATTATTTTATTATTTTCCAAATATTTTCAAAGACGAAGACGAACTTTGTGCTTTTTGTCAAAGAATTTTTTCAACATGATCAATTATTTAAAAATTTTGCATGTGAATAAAGAACCTTTAGGGCTATCGAATGAAACCAAAAATGTGTAATTTGGTTGACTTTGACCAAAGTTATGACGATTTTTTTCGAGAAACAGTACGTTGCCGGAACAGTTCGAGCTGGCCTAGTACGTGCGGAATTTTGGAAATTTCGAAAAATATTAAAATTAAATTTAAATACACATAATTAGGGGTTCGATTTTTAGGTGCTAAAAACTGCCAAAATAGGTAGGTTTTAGGTTCTAAAAAAGCCCCAAAATAGGTGATAAAAATGGGAAAATAGGTGCCAAAAAGTTCCGAATTTAGGGGTGTAAAATCGAAAATTTTTTATAAAAGGTAACAAAAATAAGACAAATCAGTATTGAGATAAATATTTTTAAATTCACAAATTCTTGTCAATAAATAAACAAATAAATTTTGGAGGTAAATTTTTTGAGAAAATTTTTTCATTTCTCAGGATTGTGTTTTTGAAAAAAATTTTGGGGTCGATTCTTAAGGGATGTATTTTTCGTTTTTATTACATTTTTAAACTAATTTTGGGCAAAACGCCAAAATAGGTGAAAATAAGTTTTTAAATTTTTTTTTTAGGTTTTTAGGTGTTAAAAGTAAAAACCTAGAAAATAGGTGCTAATAACTATGCCTTTTTTTCTGCGAAGTAGTTTCGATATATTAAGCATAAATAACACTTTTTCCACTTGGTTTGAGGCTTCTACGTTGACTTTTATTATGCATTTTTTTGCCTTTTTCGGGATTTTCGGGCCTTAAATGCCTTTTTTGGCATTTTGCCGTTTTGATGCCTTTTTTTGCGTTTTTTCCGAAAAATTCCACTAAAAATTCAATAAAATCGGCAAAATACACCCCTAAGAAATGACCCGAAAATTTTTTAGAAAATACACCCCTAAGAATTGAAAATTTTTTAGAAAATAAATGCGCGATCCGCGATCGCGGGATTTTTCTGTGCGCGCTCCACCCCCGATGAGTACCAAACTCTTCCTTACCCTAATAAAAGTCCATTTGTTTTATTTAATAATGTCTGCATAATTTAGTAGCATTTGTGTTTTTTGTATTTGAAATTTGTTTTAATTTTTGATTGCCAGACAACAAAAAGTAGAAAAATTGCAATTGCTTCACTTTCTTTTGATGAAAGCGCCACCGTTCAAAGAGTATTTGTCTGATGATGAAGTGCAGGCTGAACTGCTTGCTCAAACGCTGACAAAGGTCTCGGAATTTCATTAATATTTCCCTTGCTTAATTGGCACGCTTTTCCAATTTAACTGTCAACCCCATTTGACAGAAAAAAAAACTTTCCATCCAATCGTTGTTTTATAATGATCAGGGCACGGATTTTTAGGTGCTAAAAATCCCGAAATACGTGCATAAATAGTTGCTAAAAAACTGAAAAATGCCAAAATAGTTTGCCAAAAAATTGGAACATAATTGCTTAAAATGCGAAAATTTCATAATGGTGAACTTTTGGGGAGGGAAACATGTGGGTCCGGCAGTGCCGATAGGCGCCACCGGGAAAATTTAGAAAATTGAGTGAAGATTTGTGCCAATTTTCGGTTACATATGCCAAAAATTTCAAAATTGTTTATTTATTGTTCATAACTTTTTGGTTTACAAGAAAAAATAGTTTTTAAAAATTTCACAAGCCAAAATAGTTGTTAAAAAGTCGCTCTATAGAAGAAAATGTGTTTTCGCGTTTATCTCACCATATGCTATCCGCAAAAAAAATAAGTGAAAACCTAAAAATCCGGGCCCTGGTAATGATGAATCCAAACATTATTTTTTACTCCGGGTCCGAATTCGAGCAAAATCTTTGTTTAATTCCCAAGTTCGAAAACAAATACACTGACAGGAAAAACGGACGAGTTTAAACTTGTTTCCAATTGTTGTTTTCAATATACATCTTCGAACAAAATCATCGTTTATTTTCAAGTCTGAAAATCGACAAATACTTAAAATGCTAATCTATCGCCCAGTTGACTCCACCGATTTTTTAAAGTTTGAAATGCCTTCCCCCTCATTTTTTAATGACACTTTCTTCTTTTAAAGGGTGTCCTCCGCGTGAATCAGCGCAACTTCGAGCAATGCTTTGTGGACAACCCCGACGGGGAGGAGTTCGTCGATTTGCTTATCCTCGGCGCCGAGGACAGAAACCGGGCGTTGCACGGCGACCTGGTCGCTGTCCGAGTGAAGCCCAAGGAGTGCTGGTTTCTGCACGATTTGCACTGCAAACGGCACAATGTGAAGTCAGTCGAAAAAACAAATCGAGAAAAACAAATGGCGAAAATTTTCGAAAGATTCCACCACAGCAAAAGTTAATTAATGGGGTAGGGGCGGGGCTTCGTCCTTCCATTTTCCCCCGAAAAAAATTCTATTCGTTTCCCACCCTTACGTAAATTCGGCTGTAAATTGTTATCTCCCAAAAAAAAAAACTAAAATTGGGCACCATTCAGGCTCTTATAAACTCGAATTGGGTAAGCCTCCTAAAAATATTCCCGAGGCGTGGTCTAGCATCTCATGATTATTATTTTTTATGAGGCTTATAATTAGAGGTCTTAAGTGGCTGAATGGTGCCGACTTAGTTACTTTTTTTTTGTGGTTTGTTCGCAAACACTAAAAAAATTTGCTATTCCTCCTAATAAATTTACCCTTTGTTTTGATGAGTTTGGGAAAAACCCCCGGGGGCGGAAATTGCAATCATTCAAAAAAGCCCTCTTTTCTGTTCAGATGCGTTCCGCGCCCCTCTCCGTCCGTTCCCTCTGTCGTCGTCGTCGCCGCCGAAGGGTCGTCGCCCCCACAGACAGCGGCGACCTCAAAATCCAACGAAAACCACGCGCAACAGTCGCCGAACAAAGCGAAGACGGCGACTCAGCAGCAAAAACAACAGTCGCCGCCGCAACCGTTCAAATCGCTGCCGAACCATCGGCGAGTGGCCGACCTTTGCGAGAAGAGTCTCCGCTCGGTGGGCGACCATTTGTTCACCAAAACGGCCGAAGTGGTGGCCATTGTGGAGCAGAGGGCGAGCCGAAAAATGGTGAGGGCGTGGAAATTTTGAACAAAACTAGATTCTAAAAACTCCCCGACGGTGGGATATTCCACAGAAAAATCGTAAATTTAGCAGAACCAAAAAAGAAAAACCGATGCGATCAAAATGTTTTTCCACCATTTTTAGGTTGGTCACATCAAACCGATGAAGGACAGCAGTGGCAAGTCGAACGTGAAGTTCATTCTGTTCTCGCCCACCGACTCGCGCATTCCGCGACTTCTCATTCCTTCGAACAACGCGCCCATGGGCTTCTACGACCGGCCGCAGGACTTTGAGGTGGGCCAAAGTGACCGAAGACACTTTTTCAAGGGAATTTTGGGGACGGACGAGGGCACCACCGACGCTTTTAATTAATTAATTTTAACAAAGCAAATTGGATTTCAAGACAAAAAACATCAACAGCCTTAAACTTACACCCAAACAAACAAAAATAGCATTTAAAAATGGGACGTTTTTAAAAAAATTTGATTGAATTTTCGTCAGGTGATGCTAATAGGCGCCGAAATTGGTTATGAAATTGATACAGATTTTCAAAAAATGCACCCTTTTTCTGTAATTCCTCTAGGCTGTGTCCCTTTCCTCTCGGCTTTTCGTATTTTAAATCCCCTCATTTGTCAGCGTTTCATTTACCTGGCCGAGTTGGTCCAATGGCGCGTCGACTCGCGCCTTGCGGTGGGCAAACTGCTTGACAAGCTCGGCCTGGCCGGCGACATTGAGGCTGAGCACAAGGGCTTGCTGCTGGTCAACGGGGTCGATCTGCGCGACTACGACGAGCACCCCGAACTGACCGAATGTTTGCCGTTGCCCGACAACCCGGGCGAGTGGCGCATTGACCCGGTGAGTTATTTATTTGTTTGGTTTTTTTGTATGTACGTGTTCTTCGTTCGTCACCATTTACATGTTCCACACCTCCTTTTTCTGTCATTTTTTTATGCCAATGTCTAAAATCGGTTTCAAATTGGTTTTTTAAATCCTAAAATGGCATAACGCGTATTTTATTTAAGCAAATTCGTATTTTTAATTTCAGGAGGAGTTGGGCCGTCGCCGTGACTTCCGTGGCGACGTTGTGTTCACCATTGACCCGTCGTCCGCCCGCGACTTGGACGACGCGTTGCACATCAAACCGATCACGCGGGAGGACGGCACCGAATGTTGGGAAGTGGGCGTGCACATCGCGGACGTGTCCTACTTTCTGCAAAAGGGCACCGAACTGGACGATTGGGCGTGCAAGCGGGGCACCAGTGTGTATTTGGTGCATCAGGTGGGCAAAGGGGGGCGGAAGTTTGGAGACGGTCACACCCCCAAGGGGGATGAAATTTATTTGAAAAGGACAAAAACTCTCGAAAAATTGCGAAAAAAAACAACTTTTTCATCGTCACTCTTCCCCAACCCCCGTTAATCCTACCTGAGACTGTTCCTGGAGCGAGTCAATTTTGAAATGGAAGGACAAATAAATGATTGGCCAGAGGGGAGGGGGAATTTTTGAAAATGAGGGAATTCTTATTTTTTGGTAGAAATGATCGAAAAGCCATTTCTCGTTCTCGGCAATTTCTGGTTTTGGGATAACTTTGCCGTGTTTTCCTTCAATTTCCCTCCTCCTCCCTATTAAAGGTGATTCCGATGTTGCCCCGAATTCTTTGTGAAGAACTCTGCTCGCTGAACCCTGGCGTTGATCGGCTGACCTTTTCCGTCGTGTGGCACATGGACAACGATGCCAACATTTTGGAGACCGAATTTTGCCGTTCCGTCATCCGCTCGTGTGCCAAATTGGCCTACGAACATGCCCAAGTCGGTACAAAAAGAGGGGGGCGGTGGGGACAACCCCGAGAGTCTCGACCCTCTGTTTTGCTTTTGAGGGAAGGGCGATTTCAAAAACCAAAAAGTTGCCTCTTCCCGTCTGTCTAAATGTTTGATTCCACTTACAATGAAATAATTTTCCCCAAGGACATCATCGACAATCCGAAGAAACAATTCGCCATCGCCGAAATGCCGCCCATTCATTGTGACCGCAAAATTCGTGACATCAAACAGGGGGTGCGCAATTTGGACTTAATTGCGCGCAAATTGAAGACAAAACGGTAGGCTTAAGCCAATTACTTATTGCTAAATGTGGCTTATGTACAAAAAATAATAATTTTTGGCTCTTTTTCAAATCCATTTAATTGCATTTTTTGCAAAATTTATTCCATTTTTACAAAAAATAGGTTTGGCAAAGGAGCACTGAAGTTGGAATTGCCCAAACTGCGCTTTGACGTGGAGAAGTCGAGCACCGGCATTTGGCAACCGCGCGGCATTCGACTGGACGAAGTTGGCACATTTTTTAACTCAAATTGCTTTGAGGGAACACCAAAATTCATTTTCGACAATCTCAATTCCCAATAATCCATTCTTCATTACTCATTTTTCAGCGCAAAGGTGCCAACTTTCTGGTGGAAGAGTTCATGTTGCTGTGCGTTTTATAAATGCTTTTCCCCTCTTTTTGAATTTCGCTAAATGCCATTTCAGTGCCAATATGTGCGTGGCACGTAAAATACACGCCTTTTTCAATAAATCGGCACTGCTGCGTCGGCATCCTCCGCCGAAGAAGAGGGAAATGAAGAATTTGGTAGAGGAAACCTACAAAAAGTCGGAGAACATTTGCCAATATTCGTTCAATTAAGGTGGACAAATGCGCCCTCCTCGGCATCAAAATCAATTCAATTAGCTCCAAAACGTTGGCCGACTCGTTGAAAGTGTACGAGCACCGGGAGGAGTACAGGTGAATAAATTATAAGATTCGGGCATGGAGTAAATGGGAGACTGATGAATCTTGGGAGTGCACTTTTCAAGGAACGGGCGAGAAAATTACCAAATATGCACCCAATTCATGAGTTTTATACCTGCTTTCTGTCACAGGTACGGCGTGATCCCGGCGCTGAACCAAATGCTGATGAAGTGCATGCACTTGGCCCAGTACTTTTGCACCGGTCTGGTGGAGTCGGAGCGCGAGTTTCGGCACTACGCACTCAGCGTCGATTTGTAAGTTCGGTAGTTTAACATGGAAAATTGGGTTTCTTACGGACAAACCCGAAGACATAGCCATTGATGGGTTTACCCCCCTCCCCCTTAAAATTTTGTTTTTGTGCCAATACCTCTTCAAAAATGCCACCATTTCTCCGTTCAGTTACACACATTTCACGTCGCCCATTCGTCGTTACCCCGACGTGGTCGTCCACCGATTGTTGGCCGCCTGCCTCGGCTACGCCGCGTCGCCCGACTATTCCACGGAACAAGTGGACAAAATCGCGGGCCGTGCCAACAGCACCAAAACGGGCGCCAAAGTGTGCAGCGAATTGAGCGGCGAAATTTTCTTCGGCGCCATTGTGCGGGTGAGTGAAGAAAAACGGAATGGAAATAGATTTAATGCCAAAAGTGTGGCATTTTCAGGGCTCCGAGGGCCATTTCGAAGCGCTTGGCATTGTGATGGGCATTTATGACGGCTGCTTTGATGTGCTGTTGCTCAAATACGCAATCATCAAACGCGTTTATTTGAAGGTGCTTGCTTACACATCTTTCCTCCGGACCATTTGGTGTACAAACTCGGATAATTCCCATAAAATGTTGGTGGTAACCCTCTTTTTCCGTTAAAATTTCGGTTTTTTGAAAATGGGGGTTATAAAGCCCGCTCTCAATCAGTCGCCCCGGCTTGCCCTTGCCAAGATGGACAATTCATCCGACCGTGTTTTCTTTTCTTAAAGCGGCAAAAGGCGGTGGTGCGCACTTACTACGGCAAGTTGGACAGTGAAGGACCGCTCACTTTGGTGCTGCTGCTGGCGAATGACAACGACGGGACGGAGACGGACAGTGGCAAAAACAAAGGCGGAGACGCAACAGAAGCAATGGAAAATGGGAACGAGGACCAAGCGGACAACGACGAAGAAGAAGAGGAGGAGGACGACCGAATGGAGGTTCGATTATTACGACGATTTCTAATTCGTGAAATTTCCCGGGTTTTTTTGAGGGCGTTTTCCCGGTAAAAGGGCATTTTCGCACATTACACTCCTTCTCCCTCGCCATGTCACAGGTGGACGAACTTCCAGCAGAGATTGGCGACCAGGAGGGCGCCGTAATTGCGCCGGACGCGCAGTTGGACGTGCCCACGTGGGTGAGCAGCAGCGAGGAGGAACAGCGGCAAACGGTGCGCATGATGAGCATTGTGTCGGTACGACTTGTGCCCGTCAAAAACACAGTCAAATACGAGGTGAGAATGGGGGACGGTGGAATGAATGCCTTGTCGGGTTGCATTAAAAAGTTTTCAATGATTTTTTGAAAAATTTTATATTAGTAACAATGTTTTTGAATTTTCTTATTAAAAAAAAATAAATTTTATCGAGTTCAGACAAAATTTGTGGCTCCCTACGTAAGAATTAACCGTAACCAGAAATAATGGGGACAAGAAAATCCATAGCCTGGCAACTCGTACATAAGCTAGGCCAAAAATTTAGGTTTTACAATTAGTATTTGGATGACTAATTAACACTGGCCCGCTTTTCGGCTTTTGTCCATATCCTTTTTATGCGTTTACCCTAATGCCTTTCCCTAAAAGGTCAATTTGGTGCCTACGCCCGACTCGAGGCCACTTAATTGGCAAGACGCGAAGGAGCACATGGAAGGATAAGCAAATAACAAAAAAGGGATCAACGAGCGGACGAAATCCCAGCCATTGTGATAAAGGCCATCTCATTTCTTTGTTTTTTGTTTCTTTTGTTGTGCCTATAGTGCAAAATGGTAATGAAGACAGTGTGACCTCTGCTCCATCCCACTCCCAATGAATGGGCTTATTTTAAAAGGCGCTCACAAAGTACGGGTCGGATTTAAGGGTAATCCCGAACAGCCATGGCGCACCGCCCAAATTTTGTGTGGGCCATAAAATTCGTATCTTTCTTAATTCATATAGGAAAGTGTCAAAAATTGGGGACAATAATGCAAAAAGAGATCATCGGGAAGGGATGAGAATTCTTTCGTTCGTCCGCCCGTGGCCACCGTTAGTAAAGCGATATTTTCTTCATAATGGCCCGGAATTCGGTCTCTGAGACGCGGTCGGACCCAACGGGGGAGGAAGAGGACGCAGCGACGGAGACCATTTCCTGGCAAAACGAAATGAGTAATTTGGGGACGTAATTTTTTTTATCCCCGTTTTTTCAAATGCCATTGGTTACCCATTCCCAAAGTGCCTCCGGTGTTTAGAAATCGGCTCCGGCGGTCCCTTCCCGAAAATGCGTCCGTTCCCCGTCCTTTCTACCTTCAGCTCCTCCTCACTGATACGTTCGCCCAATTCTTCGGCCACCCGCCGCAAATCGGCGACCGAAATGAAACCCTAAAGAGCAAAACCCGGGAATAAATGGAGAGAAATTCAGTGATTCGAAGCGGCACTGAAATTACTTTTGCGTCGGTGTCGAACAGTCGAAAAACACTGCGCAATTCGCCGTCGCCTCCGTCCGCCGCGCTGTCCTTCAGCCGATCGGCCAACAGATCGGCCAATTCCGAAGCCGTGAACGAATCTAAACGGATCGCATTTTGTGGCGCGAAATTTGCCTAATTCCCACAAATCACCGAATGGAAATTGGCTAATTTCTAAAATTTGCCTGGGTTCGCCTGTCGTTCCGTCGCATTTTGCAACAGTTTTCGCGTCACTTCGTCAACTTCGGCCTGAAACTGAGCCAAAATAAAATTTCTAATTTAAAAGGAAATGAAAATTGGTAAAATTTTTGTTTGTTTCCCCACCTGACGCGGTTCTAAGCCCAATGCACGCATTACAATCTGTGGAAAATGGGAATCAGAAGAAAATAGTTTTTTATTTCCACTTTGGCAAAGTTTAAAAAAAGATCACAGAGCAAGACTTGGCGATTATGAGCACTTTTTCGAATTCTTATTTTTTTTGCGGACATAAATTTGGAGGCCACGAAATTTTCCATTTAATTTTTGGTTCAGAAATCGTCGAATTGTAACCATTCATTATCATTCATTGAATTCATCCAAATTCCCCCCCCCCCCATTGGCCACCTTTAACTTTTTCAATGCGATTTGTCCCGCGCCATCGCCACTTTTGGCGTGTTCCTCAAATTGTGCGCAAATGCTCCCCACAAATTGCGCGTTAGGACAAAACGGCGCCGTCGCCGTCCCATTTTTGTCGATGCTTCCGCCCTCACTCGGCTCAGTTCCTCCGCTGCCGCGCCTTTGCCCTTTCATTGGCAAGCGAAACGAAAATTGAACAACAAAAAACACAGAAAATAAATAAATTTTTTAAAATTATAAACTACATAATGCAAAAAAATTATATTTTAAATTAAATTTTTTTTTTGGCGGGTTTTTTCCAATTTTTCTTCTGACTGAACCGGTTTAAAAAAGTGTTAAACGTTTTTGAGAACCAATAGCTTTTGTCAACTTTTTACACAAAAATTCTCTCGAATTCATCATTTACAGACCGAGAAGAATCGTTTTCTTTATAGGACGGTCCAGTCCCAAAGGTATTTGGCAATTTCAGTACCGGGTCTGTAACTTTTTAGGGATTGGTGCTAGAAAAATTCTCATTGAATTAATTGCCTCTTAAAAACCCAACCCAAAGAAGCTCAAAAAAAAAAAAGAATTTTTGAGATTATTGCATAGAAAAGAAGGGGGGGGTGGAGGTAATTAGACAACAAAAAATTGTAAAATGAAAGCAAAAAGAAATTGCAACGGCCGGGAATCGAACCCGGGCCGCCCGCGTGGCAGGCGAGCATTCTACCACTGAACCACCGTTGCTTACACAATAGCCACAAAAAGCTGATGAAATCTTTAATAGATCAACGCGAGAAGAAAATGATCGATGCACGCTAGAAATCAAACGATCAAATCATTAGGGAGTCCAAAATTGCACATGAATTTTTTTCCATGTATTATGGGAGGGCTGACACAAATAAAACAATTTTTTGAATATTTTCTCGATAACAAAAATAAAAAATATAAATAACATTCTTAAAGATTGGAATTACCTACCTATGCCAAATAAAAGAAAATTGTCATTTTTATAAATTAAATATTTTCTTTTGCCAATTTTTCGTTTTTATTAAATTTATTCAAATGTTATGTAATTTTCTCAAAATTGATTCAGCAAAACGTGTCCCGACATTTGCGGCTGCGCCATTGTCAAAAATCGGGTTCAAAAATTTTTTAAAATCCCAGGTAAAAGGATGGCATTATGCCATAAAAAATAATCAAGGAAATCAGGGCTCTGGTCATTTATGCGTCACTTCGAGACCTTATTCTCTTGACTATACTCGAGAAAAGCTGAATTTTGTGTTTTTTCGTTGTGTCACTACCCCAAAATCAGAACATTTATATCTGATTTGGGCCCTCCAAAACAGAACATTCTGATAAATTATGTACGCCTGCGTAAAATGTTTCTTTTATTTTCTAAAATTCCGTTTTCCCACGCCCCTGGCAACGAACGTTTTCACTTTGATAATTTAAAAGATTAACTTTTTCAGATTTTTTTGTCTGTTTCCTCGTAATGTATCGAATTGCAGTTCGTCCTCTTTCCCTTGGTAATTCATCAAGGTGCTGGCACTTTTTTTTATAATTTTCAAATGTCCGCTTTTACTGTAGAGCTTTTTCTTTATCGGCGAGCCAGCACAAAGAATGGGATTTGAATGGTGATCCGATTATTATAAAATGGACATAATAATGCTTAGTTTAGACCCGGAGCAGCTGCGTCTCTACAAATTGTATCGTCCGGAGCGCTTGACGCCCAGCGTCCGGGGCGTCGACCTGCTCAAAAACCCGGGGCTGAACAAAGTGTGTGGGAAGGGGCAGGAAAAAAGCGCAAAACAGACACTTTCTCCGTTCTTTGGCCCGACGATTTAAAGGGCAACAAAACGCCGTTTATTTGTGTGAACCGCTAAAATTGTGGAGCAATTCCATTTGAAGACTTTTTGGTGGCATTAATCCCCCAAGAGTCACGGAACCGGGAAAATGTCGAAATCCCTTCAGGCACAAACATTTTTTGAAGTCGTTATTTCCAGGGAATGGCATTCACTTTGTACGAACGCCAATATTTGGGTGTCCACGGCCTTTTGCCGCCCGCCTTTATGACCAGCGAGCAGCAGGAGTACCGAGTGATCACCAAACTGCGCAAACAGCCGGACGACTTGGCCCGCTACATTCAGCTGGACGGACTGCAGGTGGTCAGAGGGGGGGGGGGGGGCTAAAAACATGTAGTTTTTTTGGCGGGGAGACAAAAAAACTTTAGGGTTGCATCGTCTTTTAGGATTTTTCAAATTTTAGTAATGCCTTAGAATTTGTTAATATCAATTGGTGTCGTCTTGGAAATGTTTGAGAATTTTCTACGGAATAATTGTGTACAACAGAAAAGGGAGACGGAATAAAAGTCAATCAAATTTTAAAAAAATTGATTAAATGATTCCCAAATATTGCAGGATCGAAATGAGAAGCTCTTTTACCGCGTGCTGTGCGAAAACCTCAAGGAACTGATGCCAATTGTGTGAGAGTTCGGGTGGAATTTGCTCCCAATTTAATAAAATTGCCTGTCATTTTCAGTTACACTCCGACGGTTGGGCTCGCATGTCAAAAGTATGGGCTCATCTACAGAAACCCAAAGTGCGCATTTGGCATTTTAAAAACGAGCTTTCATAACCTTTGCTACTATTTTTTCAACCAAAAAAACAATCCGTAAATTCATCAAAGTTTTCCCAATTCGTCTCGAACTTTAAAAACAGTCCAATGTTCCCCTTTTTTAGCATTTTATTCTGATTTTTTCAATTTGTTTAGGGGCATTTACGTGACCATCAATGACAACAGTATCAGCAAAATTTACCAAATTCTGAGGTTTGTTTTTCTTTTGCCATTTTCTTTAAAAAATAAATTTGTTGTCCTTTAGTAATTGGAGCAGCCAAGAAGTGAAGGTTTGTTGTTGTTTTTGATTGGCAATTTGAAGCAATTACATAATAAAAAGTTGATTATTTTGGAATTTCAACTTAAAATTTCTTGGATTTTTCCCCATTTTGCCCCCCCCCCCCCTCTAAAGGCGATTGTCGTGACGGACGGTGAGCGCGTCCTCGGCCTGGGCGACTTGGGCTGTTACGGCATTGGCATCCCCGTGGGCAAAATGGCGCTGTACGTGGCGTTGGCCGGCATTCAGCCCAGCTGGTGTTTGCCCGTGCAAATCGACGTTGGCACGGACAACCAATCGTTGCTCAACGAGTAAATTTTCGAAGAACATTTAATTTTCAGGGTTACGAGTGAACATGTATTTTCAAAGTTTTTACAATTGAAATATATTTTTTGCACATTTTCAGCCCGTTTTACATTGGGTTGCGGAGGAACCGTGTCCGTGGCGAGGAGTACGACCAACTGATCGACAATTTCATGAATGCGTGCAGGAAAAAGTCCGTCTGTTTAAGAAGGGGTGCAATGCTTTCCCCCCCCCCCCGAATTAAAAAAAAATAAAGTGAAATTTTACAAAATAAAACAATTTCTTGAAATTTTCTAACATTAAACATTTTCGTCCCTAGGCCTACCAATTCGCAAGAATATACATAGAAAATATTTTTTAATGGAACTTATTTTTTCTTGAAACACTCATAAAAAACTTTTCCATATGTCTTTTCCCCGTTGATTCATTTTTCAGATACGGACAGAATGTGCTGGTCCAATTCGAGGATTTTGGCAATAAAAACGCCTACCGATTGCTCGAGCGATACCAAGACGAATATTGCATGTGCGGCATTTTGGGGACAAATGGCATTTGACAATTGAAAAAACGATTGGCACATTATCTGTTATTTTAAGCCAGTACTGGAACTCTCAAAATTATAGCTAAAAATCCCTTTTATACCGCTGGAAAAATGAAAATTCTTAAAATTTGTTTTTTTAATTATCCCCCCCCCTCCCCCTCCTTTTGATGTTCCCCCGTTTTGAGGTTCAACGACGACATCCAAGGCACCGCCTCAGTGGTCGTCGCCGGACTGCTCGCGTGCACACGAGTGACCAAGCTGAGAATGCGCGACACCAAATACGTTTTCTTCGGTGCCGGCGGAGTGCGTTTTTTTAAATCGCCGCAAAAGGAAAAAAGCGCCACCGGACAAATTCGTACAACTTAAAAAAGGAGTTGTACTCAAAAAGCTGGTCCGGGCTGTCCAGTTGTTGTCCCCCATTCGAATCGAAATATAAAAAATAGAATTTTGCCCTTCTGTTTAGGCCGCGTTGGGCGTGGCGGAAATGTGCGTTCGCCAGATGCAAAGTGAGGGACTGTCCTTTGAGGAGGCGTGTGGCCAAATTTACATGATGGACATCGACGGACTGATCACCACACAGCGCAAAAACATTGAGCCAAGGTCAATTCATTGGCAGGGGAACTCGATGGGTTTTTCCTGGGCCTGGATTTTTGTACAGGAAATCCAGGTTCGGGTCCGAATTTCGAAAGGAATCCAATTCCATGTTTTTTTCAAATGTCGAACTATAATTGGATGGGATGTCCCCATTTCCTTTCACATCCCTCCGATTTTGTTGTATTTGCGAGCCGTCACTTTTCATTTCACCCCACAGGCATTTGCCGTTCGCCAAGAATTTGCCCGACTCGCAGTCTCTGCTTGAGGTCGTTCTGTCGGTTCGGCCCGGCGCGCTCATCGGCGCTTCGACGGTTCGTGGCGCATTCACCGACGACGTCATTCGCACAATGGCCGAGCACAACGCACGACCGATCATTTTCGCGTTGTCCAACCCGACCAGCAAGGCGGAATGCACGGCGGAGGACGCCTACCGAGTGACCAATGTCGGTGGCACATTTTTTTACAATTTGAATTTGGCAATTTCTCTAGCCCAGGGGGAGGTCTGTCAAAGTGTTCGGAAACAAATTTGAAAAACCGTGTCAATGCAATGCAATTTAACATATATTTAACTCTTTTGTGTGAAGGGCACCGCGCTGTTCGCCTCCGGCAGTCCGTTCAAAAATGTCGAATTGGGTGGCAAAGTGTACAAACCGGGCCAGGGCAACAACGCGTACATTTTCCCCGGCATTGCCCTCGGCGTCATTCTGTTCAAAGTGTCCACCATTGACAACAAACTGTTCCTTATGGCTGCACGGGTGAACATTTTATTCAATAAAATATATTCGGTTTTCTGTTTGTAAAGAAAGTCGAAGGCGTTTTTTGGAAATTTTTCAAAAATTGTACCCAAAACCCAAAAATTCTTACTTTCAGATGGTCGCCGAGTCGGTGACCGAAAAGAGTTTGGCCGAC
Organism: Heterodera glycines; assembly: GCA_004148225.2. Classification (NCBI taxonomy): domain Eukaryota; kingdom Metazoa; phylum Nematoda; class Chromadorea; order Rhabditida; family Heteroderidae; genus Heterodera; species Heterodera glycines. The sequence continues at coordinate 10,301,595 of CP049709.1, read as the reverse complement.
GGTCGCGTGTTTCCCCGGCTCAAAGAAATTCGGGGGATTTCCATCAGAATCGCCATGAGAGTTGCGGAAGAGTGTTACCGGGTGAGACATTCATTAATTTTCAGCCACGACATTAGCAAACTGTCCACCAATAACAGTGGAGAGGGATGCCACGAGATTTATAAAGAAAAGTGGAAAAAACATAAAATTTGGCACATTGTTTGGCCCCAGGCCCGTTTCGAATTATATTTTGGGTTACCACATTTAATTTATGCCGGGTTGGCCTAACGATTGGGAGCGGGTACACTTACATTTCCGTCTTTATGGCATTCATATGGGAACAGGACAATTTAAATTTATGCAGGACGGCACGGCCAAGCTGTACCCGGAGCCGACGGACAAGGAAATGTTCATCCGCTCACAAATTTATTCGGTTGAATATGGCGAACTGATCAACGAAACCTACGATTGGCCATCGCACGACATGAAGCACGGCTTCCCCGTCCCCGTGGTAGGTTAAGACGAAAAAGACTCACTTAAAAATTCAAATGTCTTAATTGTTTAAAAACCCATGTACCTAATTAATTATTAATTAATTGTCCACCGAATGCCATAAATGCAATTTAAGGTCCGCAGAGACAGCATGGACGACTGAAAAGGGTGGACGGACATTGATTAGGCACAACGAAATGGGTGCAAAATGATTGTTGTATTTTCAACGCAATGAATAATTATTAATTACCTAATTAATGACTAATTACCCAGGGTAGCAATGCATTTGTTCATTCATTTTCCCCTCATCAAACAAAGTCATATCTCAATTCTTTCCCTTTTCTGTTTATTTTTGTTTTCGCTTTTCCCAGTGATCGTTCGTTCACTTTTCTCTTCGCCCCTTTTGTCATTTGTCGGTGTAATAATAATAATAATAATATGCATTTGAAACAGTTTTTGCTTATTCTTAGAATTTTATTTTGTGTATTTGCGTTGGCGCTTAAAAATGATGAATAAATGAATCATTTCTTCGCCCTTTTCCCCCTTCTGTTTTTGATTCTCCGCGTTTTTAATGCTTCAAATATTCAATTACAGTTTTTGTCATTTTATTTTCTAATTGATTATACATAATAAGTTGATTGGAATGGTGGACCATCCGCGACGCATTTTTAAGCAAATGTGAGCCCTTTTAATAAACACCCAATCAATGCAAATTGGTAATTCACATGGTTTTCCAGTTGCATTTGCGACGATATTTTGTTGGACTGTTTCCGCCTGTTGGCACCTGCCAAAGTCGGCTTGGCATTGGCGTTGGTCTCCGACCGCTTCGATGTGCTTGCGGACACGCATTTCCGAAGCAGAAAATGGCCAATTGGAAATTTGGGGATTTGCCGGGGGAAAAACGGCGCCGCAATTCACAACCAAAAGGGCGGCGAAGGTCGAACGGCAGCAGTGAAACGACTGCTGCCAATTCCGCAAGTGCCGCTGCCGAACGGCGTGGTCGGATTCGGACGCATTGGCCTCGGGTCTCTCCGCTACCTTTGATTCAAATTGCCATATTTTTTGGCATCGCTTTTCAGTTACATCGACGGCACTGTCATTGCCTTTCTCCGTCGCATTCGGCGCCTTTTCCACACAAACGGCGGCGTCACTTTGGAACTGAGCTTTTCCTCGGTTGAGGGCCGCAGCTGCGACGCTTTTGCCTCTTCGATTTGGCCCCTTTTGAATGCCGCGGCCATCGTCGAAATGCGCTTCAAAGTCAACAACAATTTGGGCTATTTGCGCTCGCGTCTTTCGCCCTCCATTCTGCGCGACTGTGCCAATCTCCGATTGATTTCCATTTGTTATGGCCTTTTCCCCCAATTTCCGCCCGACGATCGCCCCGGGGCAACCGATGGACAAGCGGTGTGCAAATGGCTGCACACAGCGCAAGCCGATGGTCAACCGAAAGTGCTCAGATGCGCGTTGGGAAGGGCATTTTCGATGGAGGCACTTAAAACTGTCAGAAATGTGCCAGTTTTATGGTCTTATATATTGGCACTTTTCCGTTTAAGGCATTTCTGAATGCCACCACTTCGGTCGGCTTTATCCTTGTCGCCCGGTGGTATTGTCGCGTTGTGCCGTTTGAGTTGGAGAATGGGCTGACCCGTGAGCAGTTGGCACTGCGTAACATTAGGCACGATTGGTGGCTTATGGAAAGGGCAGCGATTGGGAGAAATGCACGGCAATGGACCGAATGGGAAAGGGAAGCACTTGGCGAGAATGGGCAGCAGGGGCGACAAAGCGGACGCAATGTTCTCGTCTTCCGTGCTTACGACGATGACATTGGGTGGGAAGGGCATTTTATGCCGTTTTCTCACAAATAACAAATTTTAGTGCTTTGTCGCCCTCCGCCATTAATTAACACAGAAAACGGAACAACGAAAAATCACTGTTAAAATGTTAAAACATATGCTTTTATTTGCTGAACGAATTATACAATTAAATCGTTTACATTCTTTTTTTCGACAAAATTGTCTTAAATCAATTGGAAATATAACTATTCCGCTGACAATCGCGATATTCGTGATTCTGCTTTTCATTGAAGTCAGCAGGGATTCCTTTTTTATGTAAATACATATTTTTCCTGGATTCTCCATAGCCTAATTAGTAGGAAAAACACTTTCTTTTTTGTGTTTGCGAACAAAAATCGGGACTTTTATTTACATATTTTGGGATTTTTCTACATGTTACATATGTACATATTTTTATACATATTTTGGACTTTTCGCCATTTTTTCGTACATATTTTGCAATTTTTGAAGATTTTTTAAGGAAATTTTTATTAAATGCCCCAAAAAATCCAAAATTTAGCAATTTTTCGTACATTTTTTCATATTTTGAGAATTTATAGAAATTTCTTGTGAAATTTAGATTTTTTTTGAGAAATATACCTCTAAAAAATCAATTTTTTCAAAAACAGATACCAAAAATTAATTTTTAAAGTACTAAAATGTGATTCTAGGCCTATTTGGGTCATTTTTATTGCATTTTATGCCTATTTCACCCTTTACGAAGAATTTTTCCAAAAAAAGTAACCGTTAAAAAAAAATTTATTTACATATTTTCGTACATATTTGGGAGTTTTTGTACATATTTCACACATATTTTAACATTTTTTATACATATTTTATTTACATATTTCGCGATTTTTCTTACATAAAAAAGGAATCCCTGGAAGTCAGACATCTAATTCGTAATTGGCAATTTTGTTATGTTGCGTTACGATTCGCCAAATAAACTTTTGAATTTTGTTTTGTTGGGTTCGTTCGTGTTCTGTGCCGTTCTCCACTTTCCCTTTCTTGCCGCCCCCATTCCATTCATTTGTTGTTTTTTTTCTCCCATTTCTTATGTTTTCTGTTTTAAGTGTTTTTTTTTTTTTTGCCATAAACATTGTTTGTTTTTGCAGAGAATGGAGCCGTCTCTGCTCAGATATTTCTGTCCCCGTCAGTTTCGCCGATTGGCCACCACTTCCTTTTGCACTTTGAGCCCACGGCACCGCATAATTGCCGAGGGCGGAATGCCACCGTTGGAGTACGAATTTGAGCGCGAAAAGTGGGCGATGGGCGAACGGTTTGGCCGCTACGGACTGCGCGGAGGGGTGGACATTAGCAAACTGTGGCCAACCGTTGAGGTGGCGGTGCCTTTGTTAACCTGGGGAATTAACAAAAAGTAACAAATTCATAGGTTTCATTGATTCTATAAAGTTATTGCCATTTTAAACAAATTTTTATTTTTTTTGTCTCAAATGTCCAAAAAATGCGAGGAAAACGCTGAAAAATTTTGTTTTTTCAGGAAATTGAAGAGGTCAAAGCGGTGCGAAGGTTCAGAACGGCGAAGGAGGCGCAACACATTGCGAAAATGGAGTCAGAAAAGGAGCAAATCCGACGCAAAAACAGGTCTTTTTGTGGGCAATGGCAGCAATTCAAACAATAATTTTCTATGGTTTTAAAAACGCAAATTTTTCAACTTTTCGAAAATCCAAAAAATTCAATGCAATGAATTGGCGGAAAATCGGACAAAATGTGGGATTTGCCACTTTTTTCGCCACTAATTGTGTAACTTTTTTTCTCTTAGACTCGACCGTATCGAGCGCAATTGGGCGACGTACGACGCTCAGTTGGCCGAGTTCAATCAGCGCGAAGTGCAGACGGAGGCGGAGAAGGAAACGGCCGACCAGGAGCTGAAGCGACAGGTCGCGTTCATTGTCCGAATCCATCCGCATTAATTGGCACCAAAAAGACGCTTTAATTGTTTAAATGGCACATTTCACCCCGAAAATTTGGCCCAAAACGGCACTAAAATTGTTTATTTCTCGGCAAAATCTCTGTTATGGAAAAGGGAAGTTCAAAATTTTGAGGAACTCAAAATGGAACCATTTTTAATGCACATAATTGGGAGTATTAATTCAAATGGCACCAAAAAAAGGGGCATCTTTTTTCCAAAATCCATCCCGTGCCAATTTAGTTGTTCATTTACATTGGCACTTTTTCCTTCGACAGGTGGAGGAGGTGCGCAACTATTTCGGCTATTGGGTCGACCCCAACGACCCGCGCTTCTCCGTCATGTAATTTTTTGGCCCAAAAAATCGCCCAATTTCATTACGACAAATTTATGTGACAGGTTGAAACATCGTGAGGACACACTCAAAATGGAGGCCAAAATGGCGGTGAAAAAGAAGAAAAAGTACGGCCAAGTGACGACGGTGAGCAGCGCAGAACGAGCGGAAATGAAATTGGTGCAGGACGAAATGAAAAAGAAGGCGAAGAGGGACAGGGAAAGGGAGGAGAGTGGAAGCAAAACGGAGGAAGAGAAGGAGGAGGAAGAGGAAGAAAAGGAGGAGCAACGCATGGAGGGGTGAAAGGAAGGAAGAGGAAGGGATGGACGAATGATGGAAATGTGGAATTTATAATTTAATTGGAAAAATCGACATTTTAATCATTTCTTGGCTTATTTACACTCAAGCAATTGTTTATTGTTAGCTTATATAAGAATTTTGTCCAAAAAATAAACAAATTTTGCGATTTCGCCAAATCCGACAAATGCCGCCGGGAAGATTATTGAAAATTTATGCAATAAAATAAAGTAGGGTTCGAGCCCCGCCCCCGGGGGCGGGACAGGTTTTTTGGGCTCACCCCCGCCCCCGTGACTCTGACCCCCGCAACCCCCGCCCCCGCGAAAAGCCACCCCCGCCCCACGGGGCTCGAACCCTAAAATAAAGCATACCTCTGCTGCTGATAAAAAAGAATAATTAAAAAGGAGGAACAAAGAAATTTGTTTCAAATTTAAATTGATCATTTGTTTGGCGAAATGTTTTCTCAAATCAAATCTCGACATGAACTCAAAAAACCGGCAGCGACAAAGATGCCTTTTTCTCCTTGTACATAAATTGGTTTGCCTTTTTTCGTCGTGAGATTTCTTTTTAGAGTGCTTTAGCATTTGTTTTTTTGGTATTTTATTTCGTATTTATCTCTCAATGTTTCTTTCCTTTCTGTTTCATAATATTTTCTTCCTCCGTCCTCCCTTTTCGCCTCCTTTTAAATGGCTCGTCAGCAATTGAATATTCGCCGCCGTTCCGTTGTCTCTTACGTTGGCATCAGTGAGCATGGCCAATGCGGCTACTGCAAATTCACAAAACGCGCCCATGACAAGGCCAAGTTCGGTACGTTCGCCCTCTGATGGGCTCGTGTCTTTTCCATCCGACCAATTTTCTATTCCGGGAAAAACAAATTGTCGAAAAGTTTTCGGGTGGGAGTGAGAGGCGTCTCTGGAAAAGCATTTTGTTTGTAAAACCAACCCCCCAACAAAACAACTCCAACTCAGCAGCTTCAACCAGTGAATGCAATGCCTCCGTCGATGCGTCGACGGTGGCGAGCAATACAAATAATGATGGGCAACAACAAGCGAATCCGCCCAATGCACATGATGAAAATGCCAACGATGATACAAATGGAGGGGGCGACTCGGCCGTGTTCGGTACGGCCTACCCTTGTTTTTGTTGCTGTTCCGTTGGCATACATCGTTTTAGAGGGGCTGGCGGGGGAGGGGGAATTTCTGTGTGGAAATGCCATAGACGGACCGGGCATTTGTGAGTGCCTTTGATCAACCCTTTTGTCACACTTTCATGGACCATTTAAAATCCTCTGTAAAACTTAACCGAGTTTTACAAAAGCCCTCCGATTGGTTCTGATGGCATTGGTCTCACAAAAACGGCCCTTTTGGTTGGGATTGAATCAAAAATAAATGCTAACATTTTTATTAGTTCCTTTTTTACCGTTTTGTCCTTTAATTTTGTGCTTCTCTCTGCTCAGGCTTGCTTGCTTACTGTCTGACCATTGACTCATTTGGCCAACTTTTGGACATGGGTTGGAGTCGGTAATTCAATCCAAAAAAATAGCAACAAAAGTGAACGTTGGGCCCAGAGTCTCCTCTCACTCCCCTAAATTAAAATGATTGAAAATTAGCCAACCAAAATCCAACCCATGGAAAAGGCAATTATTCCCCGCAAAAATTCGTTCGATAACTTTTTTTTAACTTTTGCTCATTTAGGCCTCTGGGCCCACCGGCTCACTGTCCACCATTACCAATGGTTGGCCAATCGCGGCTGGCGACGGTTTCTTTTTTTGGACAAATTAAAATTAATTAAAAATTGACGTCTAATTATGTGGACTTATAATAGTTTCCACCATTTTTCAGTTCGGGTCGCTTTCTGTACAAGCCGTTGATGGACCGCACGTGCTGTCCCCAGTACACCATCAGGTGGTTGGGTGGGGTGGTCACCAACTGTTGGGGACAGTTTGCCATTCGATGCCGTTTCTTTAATTATCGCTCTTTTTATATAATTTTACGAATTTTCGCTGCTGCTTTTATGGAATTGACTTTCCTTGGGCCTATTAATTACCTAATTGGGGTGTTGCGTTCTCAAGTGTTTTTTTGCTCCCATTTTTCAATTTCCCAATTTTTTATTGGCTGCGTTTATTGCATAAATGGTGCCATGATAATTTGTCCACTTTTTCAGGTTGGACGTGCACAAATTTCGCCTCTCTCGCACCCAAAAGCGCGTGTTGCGCACAATGCGCGACTTTTTGCGCACGGACCAAAGGCCGAAAGAGCGCCGGTGGGCGGACGACGGCGAAACGGCACAGGGAAAGGCGCCGCAGCAAAAGCAAAGGGACGACGAAAGGGGCGGGGGACAGGCGCAGAAGCGGCGCCGAAGACGCGGCAGCAGCGCTACGGCACAGCCGACGACGGCACCGCAAAAGCAACGCGAAACGACGGCACCAGCGAATGGCGCCGGCGGAGGGATGGGAACGGAGGAAAATGAACAGCGAAAGGAAAAGCAAACGCAGGGCAACACAAGCGGAGGAGACGAAGGAGGAACGACGTAAAGCACACGAATAGTTCGAATTTTCCTATTCAATTGCTCAAATTGGGAGAAAATGGGGTGGGGCAGTGTTTTTATGTTTTCCCAGTCGCCCGTAACCAGAAATAATTTCGGGAGGGGCACCGAAGAGTTTTTTGCTCGAATTTACCAATTTTCATAAAAAAAATTTTAATTTTTCATCTCGAGGGGTGGCTTTCTACGGGCCTAGGTTTTCCTCTTCCAATAGAATTTTTAGGACGGTCATTTTTAGTCGTTATTTTCTCCCGAAGAGACAGGGGAGGGAAGGCAATGTGAACTTTTAAAAATGGAAACTTTTTGAAATTTTTTGGTTTTCTTTTCGGAAAATAATTTGTCATTTTTAAGGAAAACGAAAACTTTGGATTCCCACGGAATGGAAAGACAGCCGAAGAAAAAGGAAATGCGACGACGGCGCGCGGAGGAGCGGCTGAGAGCGCGGGGCATTGACTTGGAGGAGGTGGGCGGAAGAATAGCCGAAAATTTTATTTAAATTTTTGCATTTTTTTCTAAAAATTGGGCGTGGTAAATAAAATGAGGCCAACAGAAATTGCCAAAGTTGCACGACAAATCATTAAAATAATACTAAACTTTTTGTAAACCATCTTATAATTAGCGCCGCCTTTGTTACAGTTCAAAAGGCAGCGCGCCGCGCGCGAGTCGGCACGACGACGGACCGTTCAGTCGTTTCTCAATGGGTACGACGAGCCGAGTTGGGCCCACACTCTTCAGGTTTGGTGGGGAACACACAGCCAACCATTCATTGCCTTTTTTCATTGGGTCCAAATAAAAAAGGGGAAGCGCTTTTCCCCTCGTCTGACCATGGCCAAATGCTTCCCATGGGTTCAGCTCCGTCTGATCGGGCAGCCGTCGCTGGAGTTGGACGAGGACTTTGACGAGGAGTTCGAGCTGTTCAAGCGCTACCAAATGCAAGTCCATCGCGAGAGGGCGTCGGACCTGACCCCGGACGCATTCCGTCGCTTTTTGGCCTCGTCGCCGCTGTTTCCAAGCCCCCCGCACGAGGGACAACAGCAGCAACAGGTGGGAGGAGCGAAGGACATTTTGGCATTGATCAGAACCCTTCCGCCTCTCCCGATTTAAAAAACTTAATTTTTTATTTCCTTCGAGTTTTTGGCGACAAAAAATTATTATTTGGCACTTTTTTAAGATTTAATGAAACAATGCGTCGTATAAAAGGCATTTTCTGGGGGGAGGGGTTAATTTTAATTGGAAATTGACTTTTTGAACATTGTGCCTTAAGGCGCGTCCCCCGCTCCCCCACTTGGGCTCCTACCACCAGCAGTATCGGCTCGACGGTCGTCTGATCGCCGTCGCTGTCATTGATCTGTTGCCCCACTGTTTGTCCGCCAAATACTTCTTCTACGACCCGGACTTCGCCTTCCTCTCCCTGGGCACATATTCGGCACTTCGGTTGGCCTTTTTGTCCGCATTACTCTCATTTTTAATTGTTTTTTTTTTGTGGCATTTTTTCGTTTTTTCATTTCCCTTGCGTTCGTTCAGTGAAATTGCGTTCACCCAACAGTTGGCCCAACATCGTCCCGACCTCCACTTCTATTACATGGGCTTCTACCTGTTCGACTGTCCGAAAATGCGTTACAAAAATCGGTTTCGGCCCAGCGAATTGTTGTGCGACCACTGCTTTAATTGGGTGAACAATTCAATTCAATTTTTGCCATTTTTGTTGGGGTTTTTGTGGACATTTATTTGGAAAGGGCCCCAATTTTGCCTCTTTTTCCTCTGTTGAAATGCCAAAAATAGCGTTTAATTAAATAAATATTTTTCATTTTGTTAGGTCCCCGTGACGGAATGCGACCGAATTCTCGAGGCGAACGGCGGCCGTTTCAGCACTTTCCATCCGTCCGCTGAGCCCACTCGTGCCGAGTTGGACAGTGCCCAAATGGACCAAATTCTGTGCCTTTGCGGCGACCCCCCGCGGCCGTTGACTTTCGCCAGCCTTCGCAACTCATTGGAAACGGCCGCTGCTCATCCATCATCTTCCACAGACAGTCAACGACAGAACGGACGGGGCGAGGGGCCGGAGATGGGGGTGGGTACTGTCAAATACTGTACTCTACCGTATAGTGCATTATTATTTACAGAAGAGTAAACGGCATGGCGAATTTAGAATTGTAGAAAATGCAATAAACCGAAAAATGGATTCAAAGATATTTTTCTGGCGGTGTATCTAACCCTAACGACTTTTCTAAAACTGGGGCTATTTGCTCTGTGGCATTCTCCTCCCGTCTCCGTTTCAGCAGCATGACGCCTTTTTGACCGTCGATGGCATTGGCCCCGGCGCTTTGCTGCGCCAACTGACGGACAAAGTGCGCACGTACGTCCGCCACGTGGGCCCCGCAGCGGTGGAGATGGTTTTGGTGTTGACGTGAGCAGCGCCCCTCCACAAAAACAAAATGATCAAAATCAATTAACTGATTCACACACAATCAAACTGACCATTTCAATCAGAGACCGGCAAAAACGTCCACTTTTTGACGATAGTTCCTTCAAAAACCCTCCAAATTTGTGTGCCGGTCTCTGCTTCTGTTGATGAATTGAGTGATCGGCGGACGGCATTTAGGGACGACCAATTTGAGGACTGAAATTGTGAACAAGGGAAGGAAACGGCAGCAAGAAAAGCCAATGCAAAGAATGATCTGTTGCCCCTCATTTATCATATATGTGTATATTCGTATTACTTTCTGTTCCTTCCGTCTGTTGATGTCCAACCTTCTTTTTTTTGTGATTTCCATGGAAGTGGCCAATTATTAATCGAATAATCTTGATCAATCACCGTTAATCCCATTAGTGCAGGTTGATTGCCTTCATTTGTTCATATGTCTGTCCCCCCTTCTCTCTTTCTCTGGTCAGCTGCTGGTGCTTAATAAGTGTTTAATTGTTTTCGATGTGTTTTTCGTTTTTTCATAAAGAATCCTTTACTCCTCTTTTTTTGTTGGGATAATTACTTTTGGTCCCTCCGCGTTGGCAAAAAGTAGAGACCGAGCCGGACCGGATCCGGTACCGGATTTTTCTGGATCCGGCAATCCGGTCCGGCGATTTTGGGAAAAATCCGGATTGACCGGATTATGAGAGACCGGATCCGGAATCCGGTCATTTTTGAAAATGCCAATCCGGTCCGGCGAATTTTTGACCGGATCCGGTCCGACTCGGTCTCTACCAAAAAACCATAACTTTTTTTCATTTTCCTTTGAAAAATATCTCTTTGGCATAATGTTTTTAACTTTAAATGGTCAAAATTTCAAATTTTTCCCCCGGCGGCGACTGTCGGCACCGCCGGGCCCCTTTCCCAAAAAGTTTTTCTTTTAGAAAAAGAGCGCCGCAAAAAAACATTATAATTTTTTTCAGTTGGAATAAGAAAATTTTTCAAAATGCTGATTTTTGACCACAAATGATGATTTTTGTTAGCAAAATGATTCGGGGGTCGGGGAATAGGTCCCATAAACGTCTCGGGTCGGGGGGCTCGGGGCTTAACCCTACTCCAGGATTACCCAAAAAACATAGGTTTTCAAAAATAAAAAAACTTTAAAATTGTTTTTTTAAAATTTTTTCTTGAAAATTTGAAAAATTATATTTTTTTGGTGAAATTGTCTTTTCAGCGGCGACATTTTCTGGTGCACCGAATTTCTACATATAATTGATGACATTTTGCGGGTTTTTTCCCAATTTAAGATGCGAAATTTTAAATTTTTACCAATCCGGAATCCGGATCCGGCAATATGAAAATCCGGATTACCGGATTGACCGGATTTTGAGAGACCCGGATCCGGTCATTTTTTAAAATACCAGTCCGGTCCGGAGAATTTGGAAATCTCGGTCTCTAGCAAAAAGTGCTCAAATTCGTTCACAAATCAGCGCACTCATAAAATGGCCGGTCGACAGCTTTTGTCGTCGCTCCACTCTCTTACGGGCGGACAATGCCCATATTTGTGTAATAAAAGGCACACCGTTTTCATCCGCGCATTCTCATTCATTCAGTCGTGCCTTTTCCCCCAATTTCAGCCCGACGATCGCCCCGGGGCAACCGATGGACAAGCGGTGTGCAAATGGCTGCACACAGCGCAAGCCGATGGTCAACCGAAAGTGCTCAGATGCGCGTTGGGAAGGGCATTTTCGATGGAGGCACTTAAACGACACGCCCCCCCCCCAATTTGACAATGTCCGTCCGTCGTGGTCATTCCGCTGGCTGATGCTTTTCCTCCGCTGCTGCTCCTTTGACATTATTTAAATTCTCGTCACTTTCTGTTTAGTCGCCCTTCCGGCGTTTCTCGAGAAAGTTAACTTTTTGGCTGGCGCTGTAAGATTCGACCAAATTGAACTTGTTTTTGGAATTTTATCATTCGATGATCCAAAATTTGCTGGGGGTTTTAAATTGGCAAGCCCAACAATTTCAGTCGTGATTTAAATAAAATTCAGAAATAGTCCTACTGTACAATTTACCCTTCCCTCCCTCCCTCAAATGCCAAAAATGTGCCAATTTCTCTCGCCGGTGCCTTTCTTCCTTTTGCTTCTTCCGCTTTTTCTGCCGTCGCTTTGTCCCTCCATTTTGGCACATCAGAACAATGCTTTTGCAGCAGCCGAAAATTTGAACGAACATGGCCAAATTGAGCAGCAAACCACTAAAAACAATGACGGAATGTTGGGCAAATTGCGCGTGTCGGTGGCGAACGAAAATGGCAAAATGGTGGAAAAGCAGAAAAAGCAACGGCAAATTGAGGGGGAGGAGGAAAAGCAGAAAAAGCAACGGCAAATTGAGGGGGAGGAGGAAAAGCAGAAAAAGCAACGGCAAATTGAGGGGGAGGAGGAAAAGCAGAGGCAGCAGCACAAGTTGATGATGAAGATGAGAGAAGGCGCCGGCACTTTGACTGATAAAAATGATGCAACTAATGATGACAATGACAACAATGAGCAGTCGGTGGAGACGGAAGGGGTAAAAAGGAGGGGGGGGGGGAGAAAGGCCCTAGGGGGATTAATGGGAATGGGGAAAGGCTCTGAGGTGATTAATGGAAAAAGCCCCGGGTGCGACTAAAGGGGGAAGGCCCGGGGCGGGATTATGGGGAACAGCCAGCAGGGGGAGAGGAGGGAATGGGGAAAGGCCCAGGGGTACGAGTGATTCGAGGAGAACTCGGTGAAAGCTGCGATGAGAATTGCCCAAGAAGGAAGCGTTAAAACTCCAAGGAGTGCCTCGAGGGGAGAAATGCTCACGGGGAGGGCGGACAAAAACGGACAAAGGCCCCGGGGAGCAAAAAGAGTTTTTTCAAATCAGTTTTCAAAAATTGAGATCCCACATGCGTATGGCAATAAAATCAAAGAATATTTTTTGTCAGATTTTGGACCATTTGGACTATTTGATCCGCGGTGGGGTGGAGAAACCGCAACAGCCGGACACGGAACAGCCGCGGGGGGGCGGCGGAACGCGCGGCAACGACCTGCAGAAATGACAAAGTCGGAAATGGGAAAATGATTGAGTGATAATGATAAAATCACTAAACATTTGAATTTAATAAAAACGAAAAATTGGCAAACAAAAAAATTTAAATTATAAAAATGGTCAAAATTTATTAAAATTTATTTGATGGATTCTGAGGAATAAACTCGATTTTGTAAAACAATCAGAATAAACAACAGAGAAATAGCCCTATCTAGGAATGAATGGCATATGCCAATGATTGCCTCGGGCACTTTGGGATGCTCTCTTTTTGCCTGTTGCAACTCAACAATATTTCCCAGCCTTATATTTCTTTTTCCACAAGAGATTCTGAGGAGAAAATCTCAAAATAAAAAATAGGTAAATAACGCAGAAATTTTTTAATAATTTTGTGAAATTTTTTCGGGAGAAAGAGTGAGTGAAAGTGAGAGGACACAGGCGCAAAAGACAGACGAAATAGTGAAATAATACAATTAATTCGCCGCTGCATTCTCTGATTCATTGGGCCAATCGGACGGCCCCTGGCGATTTGTGCGTTTTCAAGGGCTGAATAAATTTTTGCTTTAATCCAAAATTGTTTGAACATGTAAAGAATGGATTGTATCTCTGTGATCAGTGATCATTTGCCTGCGGGCACATCGATCATTTTCTTCTTCGCTTTGAACCATTATTTTTCAGCTTATTTTTATTTGTGTTGCTCAAGCAACGGTGGTTCAGTGGTAGAATGCTCGCCTGCCACGCGGGCGGCCCGGGTTCGATTCCCGGCCGTTGCAATTCCTTTTTGCTTTTATTTTACTATTTTTTGTTGGAAATGACCTGCTAAAGCTGATTTTATTAGCAAATTACATTAAAAATCCCAGATTTTTAGTTTTACATGCCTTGATTGCCCATTAGCAAAATTTAACAGTAAAAAAGAGAATGAATGATTGATAGCCCAAAATGATGGTTTATTATTGGTCATTTAAAATAACAATCGGAAAGCGTGCGTTGATAAGACCCATAAAAGGGCGGATTTGTCTCGGTATGTTCAGATATTTTGTCGTAGAGTAAGTGATAAAATAAAGTGATGATTAGGGCTGGGAATTATATGGAAATCCATATTTTTTTCCTGGACTGTGGGAGGCCTGAAACGCACGAAAAACATGTTTTTAGCTTGGTTTGAAGCTTCTAGGAAGGATTTCTATATCCATATTTTCCATATTTTTCCATATTTCGCGATTTATGTCCATATTTCCATATTTTTCCATATTTTGACATTTTGGTCCATATTTTATGTCCATATTTTGGCATTTTTCAAAAAAACCTCTATTAGAACGGCCCCCAGCAGCTAAATTAGCCTTTTTGAGCCCAAAACCCGAAAAATTTTTCAAAAAATCATTTTTTCGCCAAAATTTCTCGAGAATATTGAATAAATTTAAATTTTCTTAAAAATTAATAAATTATGTCAAAAATAAGCAAAAAAGCGAAAATTTCGCTTTTGTTGTTGATTTTGCGCTAAAAAAATTAATAAATTTTAGCTTTTATGTTTTTTTTCTTTTAAAATGATTGCACGTAATTGCCGAAAAAATTCGAGACCAATTTCCGAATGTTGACCGACTACCTAATTGCAAAACGAAAGCCGTCTTTGTCAAAGCGCCTTACCGAGTCAAAAAATTTGGAAATGTATCTCATATGCAATTTAAACCAATAAATTTGAAGAAATTTTGCACTCAATTTTGAAAAATTTATGTCCATATTTTGACATTTTTGCCATTTATATCCATATTTTGAGATTTTTGCCATTTTATGTCCATATTTTGCGATTTTATATCCATATTTTTACCAGCCCTAGTGATGATCACAGGAATTAAAAAGACAAATATGTGAAAATAAATAAATAAATTGAGGTCAAAGTCAAATGAGGTCGAAAAAAAAAATAAATTTAAAAAATGCCAAATCACTTAAAACAATTAATTCTGTTTTTGCTTTTCCGGTTTCATTACCCTAGTGAACTTTTAAGTTTGGTTTTAAATTGATTTAAAGAATTTGTTTTTATTATTTCTTTGTCGAGTTGATTCCACAATTTTGTTACCCTCCCAGCAAAGGGAATGAATTTTTTGCCCAGTTTGTATTTTGAGTTAAATCTATAAAAGGGGATGTTAAAGCGTGTCGATGGATTAAAAATAGAAAATAGTTTCAGATCTGTTCGGCCATAAGCAATTTTATGCGCCATGAACAGATCAAACAGCTTTCGCCTATTCTCAAGTGTTGGCAGTTGCAGGCATTCTAATCGATTTTGGTATGGAATTGGCGAAGGTTACATTTAAAAAATACTCTTTTGGTGAAATATTTTTGACACTTTTCGATTTGTTTAATATTTTTTTGAAGAGTCGGATTCCAAACCTCCGGAGCGTATTCCAATAAAGGCCTAATATAAGTTTTATATAAGGTAATCCAAATCTAAGATGATTTGGATTTAATTATTCGAAACAAGGAACGCATACGTAAATACGCATTCCTTGTTATTTGGTTAGTAATTTGTTATCAATATTTATTCCTAAGTCCCTAATTGTATCCACAGCATTTAGTGAATTCGACATTAAGTGATTTCGACAGTACCGATAAATTTTTAAAAAACGCGAATATATTAAAATTGGAGCCTAAAAATGAAGTGACACAGATACATTGTGGAAAAAGTCCTGAACCAAGATGATTAAATTTTAAAATTTTAAATTTCGACTGAAAATTAGCTGATTATTTTTACAATACATGGGCCTTTCATACATCGCAAAATAATTTCATTCCACTTTATCATTCTCGTGAATAAGTCGTCTGATCAGACTTTACTCAAAAAGGGGCAGAAAGTCTTGACTCAAACGTGAAAAACACCTTATAGCATTTTTTCAAAAATAAAAAAACATTTAAATATCTCAAATAATTAATTTTTTATCTTTTTAGCCTGATCAAAAGTTTTTTACATCAACTTGTTCAAATCACTCCTTCGTAGTGACGTGACAAAAAACGGGGAAATTTTCGAAAAAAATTCCTAGGGGTGGAAAAATTTCCATGGACATTTTGAATAAGCTCATTAAAAGAGCACAAAATTTACTGCCGAATTTTAATTTAATGGTAGCGACTTGTACATAAAAAGTTATACTTGGTTGAAAAAAATGGTATATTATAAAGGAATGGTCACATGGAGAGCAAAATCACGAGCCTCGAAAATTTTAAAATCGCGTCCTTTGATTTAATTTTTTTTAATTTATCGGTACTGTCGAAATCACATAGCACCTTCAAAACTCCGCTTGAAAAAGATGGGCGGCACTTTTATCGTCAAATTGGGACATTTTCACATCATTTTATTAGTTTAAACTGGGGTAGGTCGGGACCGGGACTTTTCGGGTTGAAAACCCGGGACTTTTTGGCTGGGAAAACCGCGAAAAAAACCCGGGAATTTCCCGGTCCCGGTCAAAACTGGTCAAAACCGGGACTTCGGTACTCAGTTGTCCGTGTTCAGTCCCGGTCCCGACCTACCCTAGTTTAAACTCATACATAATTATGTTTTTACTAACAAGGGAACCAACCACCCGAACTGTAAGTCGGAAATGCATATGTGTTATATACCATTGGATAGAGCAGGATCGACTTCTGTTGTGAATTTTTAATATTACGTTCCCATAGGAAGAAATCAAAAAGTTATAGTGCTTCAAAAAGCGAAATTTTGGCCAAAGTTCCCATTTCCAGCTTTGTTAACTTTCAATTAATTCCCTAACCTTTAAAATTGACTGATTTTTGCTTATTTTCACTAAAGAAAGACTATCATACATTTTTTTAGTCCAAAAAATGTTTTCTGTGTTAATTAGTTATATTATGCATTAATTAAAATTTATTTATTTTTCTATTGGATTTGAACCCAACTCCAAAAATGTGAATTTATGACAATTAATTGTCCAAATAAGTCCTTAAGATTTGACACAATTTGCATTTCATTTCTTCCTAATTTTTGTTCTACATCGAATCATGAAACGCCCAATGGACTCAACAGCAACTCCGCCTTCTTCCAAAACCACACGTATTTCCGCGGACGCTTTGGCTGGACAAATCGACTCACTTTCTGCTGCAGTCAACGCACTGCTTGTTCAGGACGACATTTCACAGGCCGTCAAACTTCAGTTTGGCGTTCTGCTTACTACCCTCCACACGTGCCAACACGTCATCGATGGTCTGAACAACAACGCAAACAACAACAGTGCCGAGGAACAGGAACGCCGCCGTTCCTTGGTCATAATCGGTCTTCCGGAGAACCCTTCAGCCCGTCCTTCGGAGCGTGTTCGAGAGGATCAAAAGGTTGTCTCGGGGATTTTGGACGAATTGGGTGTTGAGGCGGTGCCAACGACGACCTACCGAATGGGCCGTCCTGATGTTCACCGTGCCTCGCCACGCTTGGTCAAAGTGGTGCTGCCGGCCTCCGTCCATCAGCACATTGCACTCGGCGGTTGGAAAAAGGAGCGCACTCGCCTCCGTTCTCTGCCAAACTGGGGCCGTTTGCTGATTCGCCCGTCTCTCAGCCGTGAACAACTCCAGGCGGAATACGAACAAAGACAGGCCAAACGCAACGGAATGACCAACCATCCGCCACGTGCCAACAATGCTAGCGCCATTTCAAACCAACTGCACGAACTTGGACAAAAAATGCAGCAAAATTTTCGATGATTTCAAGGTTTCCGGGGTTTGTGTGTAACGAAACCCAATTTCAAAAAAATTTACAAAAATTTTCAACACACACAAATCCCAATCTTTCTTTTTTTGTTGATTCATTTGATCATTTTTCAATTCGATCTCATACACCATCATTTACTTTTTCTAGGACAAAAGCCACTTCTGTTATTTCAAAATATAATCCTGAACTTCACAGATCTCCAACAATTTCAGACAATAACCAAAATTTCAATAGATCAATTCCAGAACAAAAATTTATAGGAATTTTATCAAATGTTCGATCAATTATGAACAAAATTGACCCCCTCATAACCACACTTAACATTGAAAAATATAATTTTATAGTATTAGTCGAAACATGGTTAACACCTCAAAATTTTGATATTTTACATGCAGCAATTCCTGAAAACTATCAAATCTTTTCAGCCCTTCGTGAAAACAAACGAGGTGGCGGAGTTTCAATCTTAATAGAAAAAAAATTTTCCGTTTATTCAGCCTTTGCGGAATCAGTTTTTGGATGCGAAATTGTTACATTGAGGCTTAAAAATCTCAAAAATTTTTCCATTATCGGTGTCTACCGGCCCCCAATTATTATTTGGCACTTTTTTAAGATTTCTTTAACTATATTGAAGAAAAAATTAAAGGACAAACACTAATATTGGGAGATTTTAATCTAAATAGTAAAAGCGTTAAATGGCACAATAATACACCAGCCCCTTTTAACAAAATTGGACATTACTTTGTCGAATTCTTTATTAAAAATGAATTATCTTTGCACTGCCAAACACCAACAAGAGGTACAGAGATGTTAGACTTATGCCTGACAAATGATTACCGATTATCACTTGAAACCGAAACTAGGGATAGCTTGATAAATTCTGACCATGAATCGATCTATCTCAACCTATCTATCTCTCTAATAAAAAATCCCAGTACAAACATTTCTTTCCGTAAATTTGACTCAAAAAATACTAGTTTAATAAACGCATTCCTAACACACAATTTAGAAAATGTCACCCAGACAGAATATAACATAGAAAATAAATACAGTCGATTTGTTAAAGAATCTCTAAACGGGCTAAACCTTTTTGCCCCAAAGATAACGTTCGAAAAGAAACCTAAATCAGTCAATTATCCTACCGCTCTTAAAGCATCAATTAAAGAAAAGGCAGCTCTTTGGAAGAAACTCAAAAAAGAACCTGAAAAATATCTTCCCCTATACAAATCCATAGCACTCCACATCAAAATTCAAACTAGGAAATTCCAGGAAAAACAGGAAAAAAAATTCTTAGACCAAAACCCCGGAAATATATATAAATATATTGGAAAAGATTTTCAGCGTTGGGAAATACCACCCATCTCTCATAACCAACAAATCATAACTGATGACAAAACTAAAGCTGACATTTTTGCAAACCATTTTTCTGAATCCTTCCAAAATTTATCAGAATACCCCAAACCTCCTCCAATAATTTCTGTTAATCAACCTTCAATTTCTGACGTTCATTTTAATGTTTTAGATGTTCTCGAAATTTTAACCCACCTTCCAAACAAAAATAATACATCTCCTGACGATTTAAGTTTTAATTTTCTGAAACGTTTTCATCTAATTTTAACCAGACCTCTAACAGATTTATTCAAACTGTCTCTAAAATCCGGTAAACTACCAAAAATTTGGAAAACCTCAATTATTCTACCACTATTTAAAAACGGAGATAAGAATCTAGCATCAAACTTCCGTCCCTGGCATTGGCCCCGGCGCTTTGCTGCGCCAACTGACGGACAAAGTGCGCACGTACGTCCGCCACGTGGGCCCCGCAGCGGTGGAGATGGTTTTGGTGTTGACGTGAGCAGCGCCCCTCCACAAAAACAAAATGATCAAAATCAATTAACTGATTCACACACAATCAAACTGACCATTTCAATCAGAGACCGGCAAAAACGTCCACTTTTTGACGATAGTTCCTTCAAAAACCCTCCAAATTTGTGTGCCGGTCTCTGCTTCTGTTGATGAATTGAGTGATCGGCGGACGGCATTTAGGGACGACCAATTTGAGGACTGAAATTGTGAACAAGGGAAGGAAACGGCAGCAAGAAAAGCCAATGCAAAGAATGATCTGTTGCCCCTCATTTATCATATATGTGTATATTCGTATTACTTTCTGTTCCTTCCGTCTGTTGATGTCCCAAATTCTTTTTTTTGTGATTTCCATGGAAGTGGCCAATTATTAATCGAATAATCTTGATCAATCACCGTTAATCCCATTAGTGCAGGTTGATTGCCTTCATTTGTTCATATGTCTGTCCCCCCTTCTCTCTTTCTCTGGTCAGCTGCTGGTGCTTAATAAGTGTTTAATTGTTTTCGATGTGTTTTTCGTTTTTTCATAAAGAATCCTTTACTCCTCTTTTTTTGTTGGGATAATTACTTTTGGTCCCTCCGCGTTGGCAAAAAGTAGAGACCGAGCCGGACCGGATCCGGTACCGGATTTTTCTGGATCCGGCAATCCGGTCCGGCTTTCAAAAAATTAAATCAAAATCATCTAAGACATGGATTAAAATCTATAAAAGCTATATTAGACCCTTACTTGAATATTCATCCGAAAATTGGAACCCCCACATTAAAAAAGAAATTATTCGCCTTGAAAAATTTCAAAAATTTTTCACCAGAAAAGTGTTCTTAAAGTGCCATTTACCGGTTTTACCATATTCAGACCGATTAAAATACCTTAATATTTCCAGTCTTGAAAATAGGAGAAAATATTTAGATCTGATCACAGCCTTCAAAATTATTAAACAAGAAACTCACCTAAACCCTCTAAAATTATATAACATATCTCA
This sequence comes from Heterodera glycines, assembly GCA_004148225.2. Lineage (NCBI taxonomy): Eukaryota > Metazoa > Nematoda > Chromadorea > Rhabditida > Heteroderidae > Heterodera > Heterodera glycines. The sequence continues at coordinate 10,281,187 of CP049709.1, read as the reverse complement.
AAGAAGAAATTCACCTTTTCCCAGATTAATCACTAAATCTAAAATTACTAAAACTGAACATTCTTTTACCAATCGTACCACAAAAAATTTACAAGAATTAAGCAAAACAATCGACCTTTCATCAATAAACTCAATTCAAAGTTACAGGACCAAACTTAAAAAACTGTTGGAGATCTAGGACATTTCCATATGTGTAAGCGGCTTTTGTCCTTCATTTGGATTCTTTTATTTGAATAAATGTGAATTTATCCAACTGAGCCCCAATTTTAATCGAAACACACTTGAACATTAATAAACTCTAATGAATCCTAATTTATTAGTGTCTTTTCATTCATTAGCAAACAATATTTTGAATAAATGCGCTAAAATTAAAAAATTAAAATAATTCTTTTTTTGTTTTGCTTTTGCTCATCCACAGCACTAATCTTCTGCTGCTGTTTGTTAATCAGTACGATGGTAATGGTGAACAAGCTTCACATCTTTGAAGAACACGTACTGAAATGGTGGTCAGAAAATTAAGCAAAACAATCGATCGATTCTGTCTCGAGAGGCGTAATTAATTCGGATTGAATTTCCATTTTCCGATAAACACTTAAAAATAGGAGTTTTTGGGCAGTTAAGTAACGAATTTTCAAAATAATTCTTGCAATTGTCCCGAAAGAATGCTTTGAATTGGCCTACAAATTCCAAGTTGTTGTCCTGGTCAATTTTGTAGTTGAACTCCTCCGGCGTGCCGGTGCCGTCCACTTTGACGTGCCGTTCCGTCAGCCGACTCTCTTTCGGGTCGTACGTGAAAGTGATCTGAGGAACAAGAATTGATGATTTGAAATGACTTATTTTGCTAATTGCTGACTAATTACCCTCCTCCCCCCCCAAACTCACTTCGTGTTTGGAGCCGTCCCAATAATTGCCAATGAACGGCTCGTTAGGCTGAAAAGTCGGCACTTCCCTTCATGTTATGCCATTTTCATTTAAGCTTACCTTGAACTGCCAATCGGCGTTCTTCTTGGACCCCTTCACCCATTTGCTGCCCTCGAGCCCCGTGCCGACCATCATCCGATAAGTGCCGTTCGGGAAACGGTACAAAATGCGTGTGAACCTGGGCAGCTCCACTTTCTTGCGCATCTCAGGGTCACTGTACCCTAAAAGGGAGCAAAGAACGGATAAATCGGTTGATTGGGTGGGTAATTTGGGGCAATGCCATCAAAAAGTTGCCGTGGGACTGATCAGTCTTTCCCTCCCATCGTTCTGATCAGAAGCCAATCAATGGCATCGATGGCTGATCAGCAGAATTAGTTAGCCCAATCCATTGGGAAATAAATCATGCCAAAATAATAGCTAACCGATCAGATCACCCTTTGTTTCTTGTTTGAAGACCGCGAAACCGAGGCATTACCTCAAGACTCGGCTCCTTTTGAAATTGCTTTTCTCTCTTGGGCAACATAACACTAATATCCGATTGAAATGACGAAAACTTTCCGAAACAGTCTTAATTTGTAAATGGCTTAAGGCTTGCCTTTGGCAATCAAATAATCGTCCCAATTGTCGCTGTGATCCAATTTGAAGGCGCCATAAAATTGTTGAGGGATTTCGGCAGCGCCGGCATTTTCCTCGGCAGCCGAACAAACGAAGGGATGGAGAAGCACAAAGAGGAGCGGCAAAGCAAATTTGATCAGCATCATTAGCACTAATGAGTGGTAATTAGAGTTAATTTAGAAGTGATTAAAATGGTGTTGCGCGGGGAAAGGTTAATTTTTAGTGAGGGGGGCGATAAATGACGACGTCTTATTATTATTATTATTATCATTTTATGGGTGGGGAGGGGAACTGCGCGGTGGTGTAATGTTAACATCAATTACGGGACACATTAGGGACAAACAGCGAAAGGGGGAGGAAGAGAAGGACAAATTGGGAATTGGGGGGGGGGGCGATTCGGCGGAGAGACTCATTAGTACAAATGAAAAAGGAAATTGTTGGCACCATCATTGCCAATTACTTTAATGATTAAATCCGATCAGGTCCAGTTTCGGAACAAAGCTACGAAAAATAGGTCCAAAGTTGTTGGCCTTAATTGCATAATTATTAAATTGTCATTAGATTAGTGGGACTTAAATACTCCCATTCGTTACGCGGCCTCAGGCAGCGAAAATTTGCACAAAAAGCGCGTGTAATTGGGCGGGCCGTCGTCATTAATCAGAGACCAACGGACAGAGAAAGAGAGAGCACCAATTCGACCAAATTAAAGTTTTAATTAAAAAACAAAACAAAAAAGAGGAACTTTTAGAAAGGGACAAATTACCAACAAACGAATTAATAACCTAATTAGTATGTACTCAATGAATTGGTAAATTGAAAAAAAGACGGGAAGAGAGAAAACAGCTAATTACGCAATTAATGGGGCGAGAGGGAAGTTTCCGCCGAAATTCGAACACCAAAAGCCATATTGGACTCGAACAGCAGGCATTTGTATGTATTCATTGTTTGAGCAACAAATTTTATTTCTTGAAAATGAAGAAAAGATCAGAAAAAACAACCCGAAAAAGACTTTTATTATAAATGATCAGTATTTTTTGAATACCGTATATACTTTTTTTTTCCCCATGGGGAATTATTTTTAAACGCCTCGTAGACTGGGGGATAATTGGAGACTGGTGGATTAATGGAGATTGGGGGATAATTGGAGACTGGTGGATTAATGGAGATTGGGGGATAATTGGAGACTGGTGGATTAATGGAGATTGTGGGATAATTAGAGAATATACGGTAGCGCAAAACTATGCATTTTGAGGTTGCATAATTTTTATTTTTATGAAAAAAAATAAACAAAAACCCTATCACTTTGCGAAGACCGAGACTCGGAATTGGGGTCGGGAAGGACTTCCCTGGGTTAAAATCCCCTATCATCCGAATTTCAGACACGGTCTTTTGAGCCCCACAAAACCCAGGCTCCTCCATCCGGGCTTTGGTACACTTTTCCCATTTTTTGATCGACGCTCACCGAACGGCTTTCAATGGAGTTTGTCGGCACTCTCTGATGACCAACCGCCCGAATTGTGTACATTTTTGATCAACTTTTGCAGTAAATTTGCACGGAACAATTTCAACATTAAAAAATTGCCAAGGGTGAAAAGATTGTGCCGTAGAATGTATGGAATTTTCGTGCCAATGTAAAGAATCATTAAATTATTTTTCTTAGATCTTTGATAGGCGTATACTCTTAACCTTTTTACAGAAACTTGATCAGATCATTCCTGCATAGCATGGATGTGCCTAGGTTTCGCATTTGGCGTTTCGCTTTTTGGCGCGAAACGCGACTTTTACACCCCTAAGAATTGGATTAAATTCCCATAAAATTTTTCAAAACTTTACCTATAAATTGGCTAATTTTCAGTGAAACCCTGTTTATAAATGATCAAAATTTCCAATTTTTTTCCCCGGCGGTGCCTATCGTCACCGCCGCGCCCCCAAAACTCCTATTTTTTCTTAGAAAATGGCCCAAAATAGCAAAATTTGGTAATTTGATGAAAACTGTTCTCAGCGGCTCCCCAAAACTCTTATTTCTCCTTAGAAAAATTATATAAAAATCACAAAATTTGATCATTTTTTAGTGAAAATCTGTCAACAAATTTTAATCAAATTTTCAAAAATTTTCCCGGCGCCGCCTGCCCCCTCTTCCCAAAAAGTTTTTTGGAAAAAGCGCGCCTCAAAAGAGTTTTATTGATTTTTAAATTTGGAATAAAATTTTAAAAAATGATTTTTGCTTTATGATTTTAACTATTAAAAAGTTGTAGAACAAATTTCGCATATTTTAGCTTTTCGCATATTTTAGCTTTTCGCTTTTTTTTCATTTCGCATTTTTCAGTTTCGCAAATTTCGCTTTTTATTTTTCAATTTGGCCCATCCCTGCTGTATAGTGATCGGGACACCCTAAAATACACTGAAAATTGGGAATTTTTTGAAAAAAATTCTTAAGGGGTTAGGAAAATTTTTCAGCAAAAATGAGTAGGCCTGTCAGAAAGAGCATAAAATGCTCTACAATATGCAAAAGGGCTCTATGACGTATATCCGCTAATTTATGGGCATTTAATTTCGGTTTCGATCATTCTACTATAAAATGCATAGATTTATTGTCTTTTGCATATTGTAGAGCATTTATATTCTTTCTGACAGGCCACTCATTTTTACAGAAAAACTTTCCCAACCCCCTAGGGTTTTTTTTCGAAAATTTCCCCGATTTTTAGTGTGTGTTCTGGGGTGTCTCGGTCACCATGAAGAGATCTGATAGTTTCTTAAAAGAATAAATTTTTTGTAATTAGAGACCGCAAAAAAGGCACTATAATAGGCAACAAAAAATTGAAAAAAAGGCATGAAAGGCACGGAAATGCCGAAAATTCTTCCTTTTTGTTTTCTCTCTCTCCCCATTCTTGCCGTTATATTTTTTGCCGGGCCTTAAGGAAAAATTTGCGGGACGATATTCCCGTCTTTTTCCTGCTCCCGTAAAACCCCGTCCGAACGAAAAAGACGGGATTTCCGGGGCCCGTACCAAAAGAACGAGGTAATGTTACCCGGGTAGACTTACCCGGGTAACTTAACCCGGTTAACTCACCCTCAGCTGCGGGTTAACCCGTACTAAATGAATGTTACCGGGTTCTCGCTGGGCTCACCCGCAGCTGCGGGTTTGGCTATCCGTTACCCGTTTCTTTTAGTATCACTATGATGAAATTGCCTTACAAAAAGAGATGTTTGACTTTTCTAATCATAACTCTTTCAATACTTAATTAAATTCTATGAAATTTTATAGAATTAGTGAGGAAACTTAGAGCTATCGAATTATACTAAGTTGTTTAATTATATTACTTATAAAGAAAGTTATTAAACGTTAAACATAGTGAATTTTTGTGGGTATTTCATGTTCCAAAGGGCGAATATTTTTTCAAAAAAAGGAGAATAACTTTGTCTAGAATCGAATAATTATAATTTTGAACCGGTAAAAGTAAAATAGACAAGAAACCAACAAAAAAAATTAGTAAAAATTTACAAAATTTTTGACGATACTCTAGCTCAGTGAAATCCAAAAATTTTTTAACCAAAATTATATCATTGGATAGAGCAGACTTTTTAGTACAATTTAGCAAAAGGAAATTTTTTAATGTCATCATTTTAAATTTTTTCGGAATTTTTTAAAAAACATGCTCATATTGTTACCCTGGTATGGGTCAGGGTAGAAAAGTTACCCGCAGCTGAGGGTAGGGTTACCAGTTACTCGATTCTTTTAGTGCGGGTTAAAAAGTTACCCGCAGTTGAGGGTAAGTTAACCGGGTTAAGTTACCCTCAACTAAGGGTAGTTCTTTTAGTGCGGGTAACGGGTAGGTCTACCCGCAGCTGAGGGTAGGTTAACCCCTACCTCATTCTTTTGGTACGGGCCCGGGCTCTCCCCACGGGAATCCCATTTCGGCTCTACTTTTTGTGGATTAATTAATCCATTTCTGCCAATTTTTAGTCCAACAGTCGCCCACTTTGATGACTTTTGGTACCCAAAACTGACAGCCCTAAGCAATTAGTCTTTTTTCGGTTCTCTGCCGGCACAAACGAAGGCCATGAATAACTGAAAACAAGATTAAATTAATATTAAATTGTACGAATACAATTAGTTTAAACCTTTCAAATGAACTGCGATTGTAAATTCCATGCCGGGACAATTCTCAACAAAAGCCTATTGATTCACATTGAAAATCTTTGGCATTTTTGCCAATTTTTACCCGTTTTGTTTTAAAACTTTTGTTGGATTGCCAAATATTCTAAGATGCGCTGACTCATGGAAAACCCCTTAAATTTACAACATTCATTTCCAATGGTTTTCATCGAAAAGATTTCCATTTTTTAGTTTTTGTTATTTTTAGAACATATTTGAACAAGTTCGCAGCTCTTGTTGACATTAATCGGACAAAGTCTCCGCCTTTTATTTTGTGACATCTTCCTGAACCATCACAAGAGGGGGAGGGGCCTGTCTGGTGCCATGACGCCCAATATACCATCATTTAATTAAAAAGTGCCAGCAATAATTCACGCCAAATTTAAACAATCCGATCGCCCCCCACCCGCCGGCCCACAATCCCTTACCGTAAACAAAAAATAATTATCATAACAAAAAAGAAAGAAAGAAACGAACAAAGAGAGAAATTTGAAAGGGAAATAATGTGCGTTTGAGTGGGGGAGAGATGGGATTGAGCCGGGAGAGAATGCGTTGCGAGAGAATTTGCACGGCATTTGCTGGCGATTGATGTGATTTCGGTGCGATGAATGCATGATGCACATGGTCATCTGCTGTTGTTGCTGTACCCATTCTGTCGTGCCGATGCGAATGCGCTGCCGCCGTTGTTGTTCAGTGACGGACTGTTGTTACTCGTCACCGACGCGTCCACCGGTCGCTGCTGCCGTTGCAAATGCTGTCCGATCATTTCGCACAGCTTCGCCCGCTTGAACCGTCGCGCCTCCTCAATTCCCAGCTCGAGCAGCTCGCGGGCGCGCTTCCGTGACGACGGCGAAGTGCTGGCCGCCACCGCAGCGACGCGTTCCGCCAGAAGAGAATTCGCTACAAAGTTGCAATGAATGAATGAATTGCATGGATTATTATGGAGGAAGAGAGAATACCGTAAAATGAGTGAAAGTGAATTAGGTTACTGTAACGATAAGCAAAAAACCGAAAGGATCCAACAATGAGACACAGTTCGGCATCTTTTTGTTTAATTACAATTTGTTTTCTCAAAATATTTATGTATACAGATTTATTTATACCCCACCCCTACTGTCTCGTTCTCTTTCTGCAACTTTCTTTCTCTAACTGTGACAATGTCTCGTTTTCTCTACTTGTACGCTGTCCCTTACGCTGACTGTAACACACTCTCTCTCTTTTGTAGACTGTCTCGTTCTCTTCTGTATTATCTTCTCTGATCGAAGCACTCTCGTTCTCTGACTGTAACACACATTCTCTCTCTCTGTACCATGTCTCGTTGTCTGACCGTAACACACTCTCTGTTTTTTCTTTCTCCGACTTTTGTGTGCGCTTTTTGTGAAAGAAATAACTCAAAAATAAAGGAAATAGAGGCTGAAAGAAGTGCACGAACAAGGGCCTTTCTGTCGAACAATGTGTCGAATTTGGCGCTGCTTCTCCAAAAGTTGGCACTCGGCCAGCGCAAACGGAGCGGCACCGTTGGAGGGTGGTGGCAACGACGACGACGACGGAGGAGGAGGAGACGCCGCTGCCGGAGTGATTTGTGCGATGCCAAAGCGCAGTTCGGCCTCTTCCGGCACTGCAATTGGTCCTTCGTCCGCTGCCGTTGGTGCTGCTACTGCTTCGTCCCTCCACTGAATTCCGCCGTCGCTTTCCTCTTCGTCTTCCTCGTCCGCCATGCGCAACGGTGCCAACTCTTCGTCTAAGAATCCTGACGCCGTCTCCGCTGGTGGCGGTGTGCCGAGGGTGTTGGTTGCCACCGTGCCGTCAATGGTCGACGTCCGCAGCAAAGCAGTGGTGGTCGGCATTTCGTTAGACTCTAAAAAAGGGAAGGTAATTGGGGAATAATTGTTGCAAATGGATGGATTCCAATGAATCGGCCCGATTTATGCAAAAATTATTTCTTTCCGCTAATTATTTGGTCCTCCCCAATTTATGACCATTGGCTGTTGATGTTCCTTCTGTCGTTTCCGCAGTTACAGCCACCGCTTCGTCTGGACAAGAAGCAATCGAAGAGGAGCGTCGACGGCGCCTATTAAAAAAAGGGAATTTGTGCCGAAATGTTATGGCACCACTAACCGCCACATGGCCAAACGGTTTGCGTCGATTGGGCCGGGCCGTCGACGGGGCGGTCGGACGCTGCCGGCCGTTGTTGCCATGGTGCCCACTTCGGACACTGCTCGACGCCGTCGCCCACTCCCACCGCTTGAAGCGCCACCTCCGTTGGAGGACGACGAAGACGGCACATCGGAGGAGGGCAATGCCGAAGTGCTGGCACCGGCGTTCATTTCGCCCACCTAAAAGGAAAGCGCCGGCGAGTTAAGCGTTGCATTCCCCAGTTGCAATTTCCGCACTTCGTCCGCAATGTACAGGTTGCTCTTCTTGTCCAGCTTGAATGGGTTGCCGAACGCGTGCGGTCGCGCCGCCTGCGGCTCCAACTCGCGCTTTGGGCCCAGTCCGATGGCGATCAGCGACTTCACATAGTCCTCGTAGATGCCCATTTTGCTGATCGGCAAGCAGGCCAAATCCTCTTAAATTTTCCAGAAATTCACCGGATTCAAATCGACAGGGGTGGGACAACTCACCGACATGTTGCAGTTTGACTTTCTGTCCCGGGGGTCCGCCTTGGAACACGTGTACGTCCGCCCCGCACCCGTTGCCGCTGCTGCGCACTTGCTGCTCGAAGTTGATCCGCATTTTGTCCAGCTGGGCGCACAGATTGGTTCGTGGGATGTCAAAAGGGTTTTTGAACAGTTGCGAGGGCGGCACGGCGACGGATGCCCCAGGCGATGACCAAGCCGAGGACGGACACGCGGAGGCGGACGGCACGAAAATGGTCAGATCAGCACCGACGGGAAGCGGCAGCATTTGCTGCGGGGACTGCTGTTGTTGTTGTTGCGGCTGTTGTGGGGACGGGAGAAGACCGAGCGCAGGCCGAAACGACGGCAATGGCAAAGCCTTGCCGAGCAGTGCACGCGCCCGAGACAATTTGACCTGTGCGGGGGGGGGGGGGTAAATTGGCTAAATGAAATTGTGACATGGAAGGAAGGAATTTGAATTTGGCAAAAATGGAAAGCCAAGTCAAATGCATGAAAAAGTCACTTACAAATGAGGCGGGGTTGGCACCGAACAAACTGACATTTGTCGGATCGCTCAGACACTTTTGCACCACAACGCTGGCAAACTCAAGTTCCTATGAGAAAAGAATACAAATTGCAACAGAATGGAGCATAGGGAAGAGAATGGTCGGATGGAAAACGGACGGAGAGAACAAAAAGAGAGACCGAACCAATGGAGGGAAAGGCACAATAAGCCATAATTTAGCGACATTTTGAAGAGTTACCGCATGACAAATGTAATTTTGTTGTCTGACTAATTAGCCCGACTTGGTTAATTAATGCCCCCAATTCCGTGGTTCGGTCCAAACCGTCCCCTTCCGTCCTCCTCCTCCCCTCCCCCACCTGTACGCCTTGCTGCTTCATCTTCGCGTGATGGGTGCCCAAGTTGATGTAGCCGTACAGTTTGGTGTTCGCCTCCTCCAGCGACGGAGGCGCAATTTTCAGACGGTTCAATTGCTTTTTCAGATACTAAACAAAAAGTGGGTGTAAAAGAGTGCCATCTTTATGTGGCATTTTGTTACTCACCGTGTAATAATAGGGCGGGACGGTGTTCAAATATTTGTCAAAGCGTTGTTGGAAGGGGACGCTGGCGATCATTTCGGGCCCTTCTTTGGCCTGGGCCAACAGCGTGAGAAGGTCGGGGTAATTGTAAGGCATCACCAGCAGATTGACGGTGGAGGAGGAGGACACCTTGAAAACGGGGGAAATGAATTTTTAAAAAATGGGAGGACGGTAAGAAATGGCGGAATAGGACAAAACACAGCCGAGACATAACACAGCCGGGAATAAATTTTTAAAAAAGTTGGCATTACTTGAAAATTTGCGCTTTTTGAAAATCATTAAATCCACTCTTTTGGTTTGCAATAATTGTTTTATGATGATGTCCGGTCATCAAAATTTGTTCTCGGAGAGTTTTTGGGATCACTCTGATCATAAAACCATAAATCTGGCATCTCTATTCATTAAACGCCTAATACCTAATTGTAAGCTATAGTAATTTAAAAAACCGAAACCTTCGGATTAGGGATTTGAATTAACTAGGCAATTATTAATCACAGTTCCATGGGTATTTTTTACCTTCAAATAGCCAAACGGCAGCCCAATTCCCGGCTGTTTGAAGGACCCCTCGACGAACACCTGAAAATGGTAAGGAAATGCACTCAAATTCGGATGCAAAAATTGAAACTTTTCATTATAAACATGAAAAGGCACAAGAATTTTGCCTTCGTATTATTTTTATTTTACAGACGCAATACAAAAATGGCAAAAAATGTTAAGTTTATCGCTGTTGAAATTTACCCGCCCTTCCCCCCCCCTTTTGGGCCAAAATTGTGATGACCTGCCAGCAAAGGTTGGGCTCCCGTCGGCTGAGCATGTTTTGGACAAGCGGAGACGTGCTGTCCAACTCGTACTTGTCCAGCGGGAACTCGGGGTTGAACATCGGTTCCGCACGATCACAACGGAACAGCACGACGGGGTGGGCAGAACGAGCGGGCAAAGAGTTTCTGAAGGGAGGAGGGAATTACTGAAAAATTGGGACCATTTCCAGGCCAAACTGTCCCATTTAGGTCCCCAAAAATCAAAAAATCCCCCAAATGGTTAGTGATTTTTCCCCCTATAACCCACCTGACGGTGTCCGGCCAAAACGCTTCGGGAATGGGCCAAAAACTGGGCCCCGTGTTCGGCTTGGCCTTGACCAGCACCAACGAATCTGTCCAGGAGGGGTCGACGCTACCGGCGCCCATTGCGCCCGCCGTGCCGTCCTTTCCCGCCTCGGTGTTCTGCTGTTGTTGTGCGCAAACTGAATTTTAAAGTCCATTTGGGTTGGCATCATTGTGCCTCTTTGTCCTAACAATCAGCTGATTGGGCCGAAATTCTCTTTTTTTTGATGAAAATTTCGACGGTCGATTTTATTTTCGTAAACATTGGGGGAATACATATTTACTTTTGCCACTTTAAATATTCCCATTCAGTGCCGAGCCTTTCATCAAACATTCGAAATTTTACATTTTTATAAAAATTGAGATTTATGAGTGGTGTACGCCGAATTCGGTGCCATCATCAGGGCATGGGTCAGTCTCCGTCCCGTCCGTTTTGAATTCGAATTCCCCTCCCCCCACCAACCCGCGGTTGTCGGCGGTGGCGACGGGTCGGGCCCGTGCTGTCGGAAGCGGACGAACACGCCGTTGTGCTGAATGCGCTGCATAATGCAGTCAATGCATTGGAAAAGCATGCGATGGGAAGTGATGGCAAAGGAGCGACCTGAACTGGGGAACAATGACAAATAAGGAAAAATTCAAAAAACAAAATAAAGTGCCAAAAAATTCGGGAGGGGAGGGGGGGGGGATTGACTGACAACAAAAGCCATGGCCCCATCAATCGGCCCAATTTTTGGGTTTTCCAAGGATTTTGTGTGTCCATTGTACAACAATTTCGCTCACTGACCGCCCATTTGCACGGCAAATGTCTCGGCAATGCTTCGGTCGGCCAATGGCACCGTTTGCTGCTGCGGCTGAATGGACGTGCCAATGGGCAACGCGGCGGCGGACGAAGACGACGGCCGCTGGTGGCCACCCAAACGCAGCACAATGGGAAACATGCGCTGGTCCCAGCGGAACGGTTCGGTAGTGAAATCGTTGCCGACCAAAAGACGCGGTTTCGGCACTTGGGCCTGGGGGGTGGGAATTTAGGGTAACGGTAATGTAACGCAAAAAATTGAGGGTGGGGGGGGGAAGTCGTATAACTATTGAAAAATGCGCCTAAGCTGTGATTTTAAAATTAATTTACCCCCCCCCCCCATTTGTCCGTTTCTTTCTTCGCAATTACCGCGGGGTCGCCCGTCGGCAGTTCGGAGCCGTCCACCACCGGCACAATGACCACATGTTCGGCATAACTGAAGGGGAAATGAGCGCTAAAAGGCACATCGGTAAATTACCCACAAAATTCACCTCGGAAATCGGCCGAACCCGTAGTTTTCGATGCCGGCCCCTGCCCCGGTTTGCATTCGGTTGATGGTCAGCAGACGCATCACCGACTCGACGCTCTGCTCGAAGTTGGCCACTCCTTTGGCGCGCAGTCCCTTCAGCTGCTCGTTGAACACGCGTTGGCTCTCCTTCCAGCCGGACTGAACAAAAGGCAAAAATTGGGAAAGGGAAACCCATGGAAAAACCAAAACAAATGGGGAAAAGCCATCATTGGACTCCCTGAAAGCCATGGGAATCAAAAATGACAACAAATAACCTTGATGTTGCACGGGTACTCCTCGAATGTCATCAGCATATAACGGTCGCCGGAGGAGGCGGGGTCGCGTTGGCGCTGCTGAAAAAGGACAAATTAGGAAAATGATGGATTTGCGGCAAATGTCCACAAGTCCATTCAGCGGCAGATAAAATACGGCCAAAGGGTCCAAATTAATGCATTTAATGCCCTCATTTTCCCTCCTAATTGGCTGCTAATATTCGTTTCCCAATTAGGTTTGGTTTTTTCAACTGTTTCATTCATTTATTTTTGTTTAACCTTCAAAAATTGTTCAACTGTCAGCCGTGCAAAGTCGAGCAGAGTTGTGCCCAAATATTGCTTTTGCATCATCGATGCGCTGGTGTCAATCAGAAATACAATCACAGTCATTTCGGACAAAAAGATCTGAGCTTTATGTATTCGGATGAGTTTCGAGATCGCTAACAATAAGCACAATTAGGAAAGCAAATGTTCGGCTGCTTTTAAACCCACGAAAGCTTTGAAAAAGCCCGAGTTACACCACTTGAACTTTTTAAAGCAAAATTTGATAGAATGGGGGGGGGTGAGGGGAGAAGTAACAAATAAATCATTTTTGCTCCGTGAACGCGCCGGCATGTAGAAGTGAGCATCAGCAAAAAATTTGGAGAAAAAGCTTTCTTTTTGTGTCATCCATTTTAATTTTATTTTGCGCAAATTTGGAAAACTTTGCTTTTGGACACACAAATTCAGCCGAGTGATCAGAGAACGCCTTCCGTGCCACTAATATTCAGCCTCAAACAATTGTCAAGTTTTACATGCATTTGGATTAATTTCAAATTCAAACCATAAGATCACGATGGCCCATCTGTGTTATTTGGTGATGGAGTGAAAGAAAAAAAATGAATATGAAAAAAAATGTGGCGTAAAATGAAACGCCAAAGATTCAAACATATTTTGATGTCTTGAACTCGATTGCTACTGTACTGAATGCTTTCCAACATTTTTAAAATCCAAAAACAATTAAAACTAATAAAACTTCTTCAACATTTTTTCAAATTTTATTCTTCTGCTGTTCATTTCACAATTTCAACTCATTTCGGCTGATTGCAAATTGCTCTCTTTCTCTGCTGTGCTAATTGCATGTGCCATCCATTTCCAAAGTGCCTTTCTTTTTTCTGCCGACGACGACGGCACTTTCAATTTGCGTCGCGTTTTGCTGCCGCCCCCGCACAGTGCCGTTTTGTTACTGTGCGCCGCGCGAATGTCACACACGCGTTCCGCGACACAATGCGCGTCGCATTCCGCGTCAGCCCTTCGCGCGTAATTTCTGATGATCAATTAAGAAAGAACAATTAGTTAATATTAATCCCTGTAATGGCTTCATTAGCTCCCACCGATTGAATTTCCGCGCCATCGCCGGCTCCCGCTCAATGCGTTGTGCCACCGCGTTCCATGCCTCGGCATTCAGCTGCTCCATGCCGTACTCGGTTTTGGCCGTGTACAGCAACTGCCAGCGGGGCTTTTCCTCTTTTTCGGGCCCATCAAGGGCAGTCAAATTCAGAAAATAGTTCTGAAATTTGGACCAATTGAGTAGTTTTTGTTTTCCAACCACTCGTTAATATTAAGCAATTCTGCGGGACAAAGTTTAGAATTCGAATTTCTCGAAAATTTGACTTTGACTCTCGTACAAAATATTCCTCAAAATGTCCTCATTTTGCGAGATGCTTCAAATGTTAAAAAAGAACGATTCTCGCCTCAATGTCGAGAATGCGTCCGTCGCTTGGGCTGGCGACGTACACGCGGTAGGCGGGGTTCAGCCCGGCAAAAGTGGTCACGCTGGGCGCAACGTAAAGCACGGAAAGCGCGGGGGAACTCGAGTTGTTCATGTCCTCGAAGAACAGACGGAAGGAACTGTTCGAAAAAACAAACAATTAAAGTTAAATGCATACACCCGGATAATATAGGTAATAATAAATAATGATGGAAGCAATTAAATGAATTACGAATAAATTAAATTAATTACTCAGTGTGCGTGTGGCCAAAGAATTGTGCAGAAATTGTACTCGCAAAACTGATGAAGTGCAAAAGGATTAAAATGGAAATAATTTGACAATTTCGTTTTGCCCCCCCCCCATTTGCCGTCGTTGAACCCACCGTGTGACAATGCGGTAATAGTTGCGGGACCAACTCTCCAAACATTCGTTGTCCCCGGGAGGGATGTGCGCCAGAATGTAGGCCGACTGTTCAAATGTCCAAATTAGCAATTAAATGAATTAATTAAGGAAGGCATCGTCCAACTCCTAATTGACTATTTTAAGCACGTCCAAATCGCTTTGAAGAGGAATGGCATCAAAGTGAATGCCAAACTCTGCTCACCTCATCCGCTTTCTCTGCTGCCCATAATTGGTCGACCAGCCAACTCAGCGACCCGTCCGGGTCCGTCTGATTGATGTAAATGAACCTGGGACAGAAGAGAAAGCGAGGGTCAGTGATCGAAACCAAACTGTAAAAGAATAGGAGAGACGCGAGAGAGCGTGGCAAAATGAGAGGACGGACAGATTGAGAGCGACGAGAGATGACGACATTCCCCCCCCCCCCCGTTAAGTGATGGTTTGTTCCCCGCTAATGGGATCGCTCGTTAATCTATCATAAATTGCCGATCACTGACAATGAGCATACGACCACTCACATGTTCGTCTTTTCGCAGTATCCGTTGTTCAGTGAGATCAGTCGAATTCCGGGCAAAAGTGGCACCATATAAGAGCCACGACTGAAAGGTTAGGGAAGGGGGAATTTGGCCATTTACACCCTTTTAAAATGTATAAAAATAGTTTTATTATATATGCGATCCATTTTTATTTTATTTTTCCATTTCCAATTTCATTTTCTTTATTTATTTTTACTAAAGGGCACTACGCTCCGCCTCTTTTGGCAGTCGCGCGGCGGTCCGTTGCACCGCGTCAACCATTGCGCGATACATCCACTGGGGCCGGAACCGCTCCGGCACGAAATGGGGTGCGAATGCATTCACCGGCACACCCTCGTGGTTGCCGAGGGTCCAAAAGACGGGCACAGTGTCAAAGTGATGACGGAGCAACGCGGACAATTGATCCAACTGGGACAAATGGCCCACACGGGAATACTCTAACAAAAAAGGCAGAAATTCATGGATGGAATTGCCGAAAGAAAGTAAAGTCTGAGAAGGAGCCCGAGAATCTCGAGCAGTCCTTTGGCGCATTTACCCCAGTCGCGGTGGTCCATGTAATCGCCGGAAAGGAAAACAAAATCGATCTGAAAATGATTGTGAATTGGCCGGCCGGTATATGCAGACAAAGGGTTCTTCTGCTTAGGAATCTCGAGGAAAGTTTCGGGAAATAAATTCCCGGCTTTTCCTTTTTTGGACTAAAATAAAATATAAATGTGAGTGCCTCGTGAGAGCGTTGGATGTGTTCCAGCATATTCTCCACTGTGCGCAGCTTAAAATCACGAAAAAACTTTTCGGAAATTCAGTTTTTCTTAATTCATTCCCTTACCGGAATGTCACATTTGGCCAATGTGCCCCATTTGCCCGCGGGAATTCGAACTTTTGTCTGCCCTAAATACCAAAGCAAATGCAACATGTCAATTTCGTTGGCCGATCACTCCGAGGGGTGCCAACCTGGCGATGCCCTCTCAGTCCCATTCACACAGCACACCGGCTCAGCACAGTCCGCCTCCGTCCCGGACGCGTACTTGCGGTCAAAGTGCAGGTCACTCAACTGCAAAATGCGCAAAGGCCGTGCCGGCGGAAGCAAATTGAGGGTGGTGGTGTGATTTTCTGCCGGCGGCCGAGACAACTTTTTGGTGCCGTTGACTTTTGGCGGTAACGGCACTGTCCTTTGGTGTTGAGGTGATTGATTGATCAGCTTCAATGGTCCCTCTTCCTCCTCGGCTTAGAGCAAATATTTCGCAATGTTTTTGATCGGATACCATTGATAACGAATATGCTCAACCGAATTGAAAGTTGGTGGGATTTACAGACACTTAATTAATCCTGTCCCGGTCCATTTCTGAAATCATGAACCGTTAGTTTTTAAAATTACAGCCTATGGTGCTCTTTCCCTCAACAATTATGGTTACGGTAGGTTACAGTAATGGGGTTATCACTACGTTTGTGACAACGTGTTCCGTCCGCTGTCCGACCGACTGACTGACCAATTCGTGCCGAATGGGTCCAACGGTGTGCCGCAATCGGTGACCAACAAAGCGCAGAGTTGGCCGGGACTGATCACGAGACGGCCCAGCACGTAGAGGAACTCTTCCCGGAACTGCGTGGTGATGCCATGGCACACGAACGAATCCGAGTCCGCAAAGTGACGGCACACAAAATCGGCAACACTCAAAATTCGGTCGGCCGTCGCATTTGTCTACAAAATGGTCATTCAAACGGACCGATCAAAATTCGAAGGCGTAAATGAGCCAATTGAACGGACTGATCACTGATCAGCGAAAAAACCACCTCATATAAAAGTCGAAGGAGTTCGACACCGCCGCGACACCCATAGCATTTCCACGGAAAGGCTGCGAATGGGAGACAAAAACAATTTAATGTGCAAATAAAGCCATTTGAGCATAGACAACACCATTTACTGCTGCTGGTGGTTGGAGAAGAAGTGCTGAATTTGTGAAGAGAAGCAAAAAAGTGCCAATTCGAAGAGAAATGCCATCGAATGAGCGACGAAATGCCATTTTTTACAAATAATAAGCCGAGCGATGGAGCTAATTATATTTTAATAATAATGTGAACATCAAAAATAAAGTGAAACTGAACAGCAAACGGAAACGAGAGTTCAATGTTTTGCTTATGCAAAGGAATTTGTAACCAAATTCATTAATGGTAATTATTAAATAATTAACCCCCAGATAAGAACCTAATTAGTGAAATTTTGATAAAAAAAAAGGCACTATATGAAAAGTGACAGTTTTTGAAACAAAAGGGGGGACCCTTTTGTTTTGCAAAATTTTTTTGTGTAAAAAACCATGATAATTTGTTATCCGGGGTTTTAAAGGTCGCTAATCACGAATCTGACATGTATTTTGACTAATTTCTAATCCCTAACCCGAACTCGAATAAAAATCGAAATTTTGAATTTTTCAAATTATGATTTTTTGTTCAAATTTAGATTAGGAAATCGGAATTGATCAAAATAATTGAAAGATTCGTGATCGGGGACCCCAAAAACCCCAGTGGATAAATTTTTATGACTATCACAAAAAAATTTTCAAAACAAAAGGGTCCCCCCTTTTGAAAAAATTTTCAAAAACTGTCACTTTTCATATAGTGCCAAAAAAACAAGGAAATTACAATTGACATCCATCCATTTGCTGGAAGGGAAACCCAATCACTCTGTCAAATTCCAACGCTCACAAACTCCCAATTCCGATCACTAATTGCGTAATTATGGGCGGACATCGCCCCTTCCGCGACTAATTAACGCCCTCCCTTTATTAACCCCTCGGGGCGCTTTGCTCACATGTCGGACTGTGGCAGCAGACAAATGGGAGAGAGTAACAAAAACAACACTAACAACTGACGCCTGTCGCATCGCAGGCCTTTTTTGTCGTTTGCACCGCATTTAGCCCTCGTGTTAAAAAATCAATTTTATAAACCGAATATTCATACACAAAAACAGGAGTAAATATAGTCATCAGCAAAAACCATTAAAAAAGATTTTCAAAATATCATTTGCGTCCATTTGGATGTTTGTGGCCCTAAAGAGGGCCGTTTGGGATTGTTTTTGGTTGAAGTTCTCTTCCGTCACCGTTCTGCTCAGCCACCAAAACCGTACAAAGTTCGGCCCTGACGTTTCAGCGCGTAAACGACATCCATCGCAGTGACTGTCTTCCGCTTCGCGTGCTCGCAGTAAGTAACCTAAGAAAAGAAAAATTGGTAAAATATGTACTTAAGTTAGGGTTTGCTCCATCCCATCCCTATTTTTCGAGAAATTTAGTCACAAAAAGCATTTCATAGAATTTCCGGGATTCAACCACACTCAGACACCTAATTGGACCAATCCCTAACAAAAAAAAGATATTCACCGCGTCACGGATGACATTCTCCAAGAACACCTTCAGCACTGAGCGAGTCTCCTCGTAGATCAGGCCGGAAATGCGCTTGACGCCCCCACGACGAGCCAAACGGCGGATGGCCGGCTTGGTGATGCCCTGGATGTTGTCACGGAGCACCTGAGAAAATGGGGAGACCAATTAGACCTTGAAAAACACGCCTAAACAAAGCAATATTAAAAAAATTATTAATTAAAATCACAAAATTAGTCCCAATTCCGCCCACTCACTTTTCGGTGGCGCTTTGCGCCTCCCTTCCCGAGTCCTTTGCCTCCCTTTCCTCGTCCGGACATATTTAGCACAGTTTAGTTGAATGGAAAGCAGACAGAAAATGAATGAAAGAAGGAAAGTGAAGCGAATGCAGCGCTTGGCGTCCGTTTTATGCAAGGGAAAAACGCGGGAAGCGAAGTGCAGGCACACGGCGATGACTTTTCGTGTCGATAATAAAGCATTTGAAAAAGGGCGCTCCCCGCTTTTTCTCTAACTCATCGGTTCTCTCTCAATTCCTTTCTCTGCGCCCCTTTTCAACTTGCTTAGTGTCTGCCTTTGGGTGGGCGTTCCCTCTCCAAATGGCACATAAAAGGGACGCCTTTCAGCCCATTCCCCACTTTCGCCATTTGAAAGCAACGCATTTGTTTCACTCAGCGCACATTTCTCTCTCTCCAATTTCTTCTCTTCTTTCAACAACAAAATGCCACCAAAACCTTCCGGCAAAGGGGCGAAGAAAGCGGTGAAGTCCACCAAAGCGGTGCGAACGGGCGACAAGAAGAGGCGTAAGGCTCGCAAGGAGTCGTACTCTGTGAGTTCGGAATTCGGGGGAATTTTCAGTGCCAAGGGTTTCTTTTCAAGAGCGGTTTCGGAAATTATAGTTAAAAATGGAGAATATAATGTAAAAAAAGTACTTACGGTATTCTTGTCCCCTTCCAAGGTGTACATCTACCGCGTGCTGAAGCAGGTTCACCCGGACACCGGCATCTCCTCCAAGGCGATGTCCATCATGAACTCGTAAGACATTTTCAAAAGTTAACGATCACTCATGAATTTTGCTTGTCAGGTTCGTCAACGACGTTTTCGAGCGCATTGCCGCGGAAGCCTCTCGTCTGGCCCACTACAACAAGCGATCGACCATCTCTTCGCGCGAAATCCAAACGGCCGTCCGTCTGATTCTGCCTGGCGAGTTGGCCAAGCACGCCGTGTCGGAGGGGACCAAGGCGGTGACGAAGTACACCTCGTCAAAGTGATGATGCGACGGTGCTGGCGATGAAATGAAACCCAAAATTATCCCAAACGGCCCTCTTTAGGGCCACAAGCACCCAAATGGACGGATATGCTTTTCGAAAAACTTGCTTTTGCATTTTCTTTTGTTTGAATAAATTTGGAAATTATTGAAATTCTTCTTTGGGTATTCCTCTTGCATTTTTTGAGTTGGGGTGGGGGCGAAGGTTGTTCGAATTCCAAAACTGAAAAGACCAAAACAAATTTGCTTATCTTTGTACGGCTTAAGGTCGACTTCGGTGTCCGGCAAGGGAGCTCGGCGCGTGAACAATCGAGACGTGTCACAGAAAGACAGCACGGTTCATGTCTCTAATCATTCGACGGAAACGTTTTCCGACTCAGTGGTGACGGAAGAGATCTTTGAGGTCGATTGAAACCGGTGACCGTTGTGTATAATTTTTTTTCGAGTGGCCATTCCCAAATTTTTGTGATAATATTGTTTTTCTTGTTTCTTTTTGAAAAAATAAAAATAATTCCGTTTAAATATTTATAATCGAGATTTTCGCCACTAAAATTTGCAGCGGACCGTTAATTAATGGCACTGTGATCTTTTCATTTTCTCCTATCATCGCCCCGTTTTTACTGTTTTGTTGGTCGTTATTCATCAAATCACAACTTTTCCACAATTTTCTCCTCCCCCTCTTCCTCATTATTTGGTTTTGGCTCCGATTGTCCACTTTTAATGCGCAAATGTTGTTGCTTTGCTGCCAAATCGCCGATGAAACTTTCCACTGTTTCGTCTGAAAATTAAAATTTATATAATAAAGGTTAATAACACTGTGCAAGCTTTCTTCGGTTTACCCATTGTCGAGTTTTGGTCGTCGTTGAACTCCTCCTTCATGTCGTGCAGTCGGAGCAGTGTCACAATGTCGGCATGGCACCGTTCCACCGCCAATTCCAACGCCGTCCGTCCGTTCACATTTTGGTGCGTTTTCTCTGCATTTCGTTTCAACAATTGATAGACAATTCTGCAAAAATGGAAATGGGATTTAATGTGTTTCGCCCTTCTCCGCCTTTCCCCCTCTAATCACATTGTATGGCCACGTTCGGCGGCCAAATGCAGCGGCGTGTTCTTCCCACCGTCCAATCCGTTAATTTTGGCGCCGTTCAGCAATAGAAACTCGATCATTGTTGTTTGGTTCTGACAGAGCGATCGAATTACAAAAGTTTTTCCAACTCAAAATTGGTATTTTTGGTAGTTTTTTTTATTAATAAATCACGTAAATTTGTTCCCGTTGTAAACAAAACGAACATTTTCAACAGCAATGTGCAGTGGTAATGTTATTGTTGTTGTCATTGTCGTCGTCCTTATTGCTGCAATTACTGCTCCACCATGTTGCTGCTTTGGTCTATTTTGCTGATGGCACTGTTCAATGTTGGCATTTGTTGTTGCTGTAGCATCGTTTCCGCTTCCTTTGGAGTTGCTTCCCCTCTCCTCTCCACTATCTTCGTGTTGTTGCTTCTGCTGCTGCTGTTGTTGTGTGTTCGCGTGCAGTTGCAATTCCTCGTTGAGGTTGAGCCCATCCTGGATCATCGCCCTAAGCACCTAAATTAAAAGGGGTAAAGCCTTTTGGCCCATTTCAAAAAGAAAACCACCTCCTCCAAGCACCCGGTGCGCAACGCGTTCACAAGGCGGCGGTGCTGCTGCCCAACAACGCCGCGGGCAAAACAGGCGGACGCCCGTTGGGCAATCGCCGCGCGAGCGCTTTGCACCAAATTGGAGTCCGAGCCGAAGGAGGAGGCACGGGAGAGGCGATTTTCCGCTGTAGGATTTAATTGATCATTAGTAATTTGAAAAACAATCTGACTGATCCCGATCCAAAAAAGGATGAAACACGATCAAAGAATTGGAAAAGTGAGATTTGAAAAATATAAAATTAATTAATTTATTTATTTGTAATACGAGAATGAATAAACTGTTTGCATTTCTGAGTTTTACCATAAAAGTTGTCGTCAACCGACAACGCATCGGTAACGGCGGCGTCGTCAAGCAGTACGGTATGCCTCAGTTTGACCGTAGTGCTTGTTGTTGCTGCTGCTGATGATGGGTTCGTTTCTGTTGAGTGTTGTGCTGTTGCACCCGTTTGTCCTCCATCACTAACGCCGCCTTCCCTTTCATTTTTATTCAGTGCAGTGACCGAGCGAGAATAAGCTGAAAAAGGGGGAGAAATGAAGACAGTTTTATCGGGGGGAGGTTCACTGATTGTGAGTGATGCGATTTTTAATTAGCCAATCAAATCATGACAATGGGCGGAAAGGGCGATAGTGTAAGTCCCAAAGGTGCTTCTTCAAAACCATATCAACACTTATCCAATGTCTGATCAGTTCGGGGTACAACAGTAATACGATCATCCACTTTAGGTTCTGTCATTGTCACTTTTCTAGGCTATATTTTTGAAATTTAATGATTTTTTGAGTGGGATATTTTAAGACAAATTACTGATTTCTGAGTGTCTCATTGTTAAGTCACTTAAATAAATAATTGTAGCATCCAAATGATCATTTCATTTCATTGTATGTGCATTTGACACACTCACCCATTTGATACAATGGCTGCGATGCGAATTTCTTCTCCACGTATTTGGCGACGATCCACTGTTCACGGCTTTCTCTGGAAAACATTAGATTTCTCATTGGTGGGCTATTAAATGTCACTTTGCCATGCTTTTTCCTTCACCTGTTCGTGTGCCGACTGATGCCCATTTTGGCATTTTCCTCGGCATTTGGCAAATTGCGCAGGAAAATGGCGTTCACTTTCCGATTGCCGAGTTGCAACAGAATGTTACGGTGCTCCGTCTCCAGCGTGTCCATCGTAAGAGAACTGACACATTTTAAAACAAAATAAATTTAATAGTAAAATTTGAATTTAGTTGTTTGAAACGCACCGGACTTTGGAGAAGTGAACGCCGAGACTGCGATGGACACCGCAGCACTCAATGCAAATGATGGCCTAATTGTAAATATTATGCAAAATAAGTGATGAACAATTTATTTAAATAAAAAGAAATGGGGGGGGGGCAAAATGATATGACACAAAAAATACACATAAGTACCCAAAAAAAACCTACTATAAACTACAAATTCGTTGCAAAAATTCGTCCCAAAAAAGTAAATCCTCAGGTGTTTGACAAACTAAGCGCGGGACTAATTAACGCTTAATTGGGTTCTGGGTTGATCATACTCATCTGATGCGGTTGACCCAATTATATGGGAAAACCCACTCCGATGTTTAAGCTGGTCCATTTGGCGTCCGGGCAGCCGCAGTCGGCGCATCTGTCGTTGCCGGGGATGGCCAGCAACTGCTTGAGGAACTGCTTCATCTGCTGCTTGGCGTTCTGCTCGTCGTTTGCTGTGGGCTGCCGGTGCCTTTGCGTGGCCAACGACGACGACGAGGCACTGTCCACCGAGGAAACGGAGGGCGTCGCAAAGGGCCTCACTGACATAGCGGAGGCAGAGGAGTGAGGTTCAGCAACGGACTGAAACAAAACATTGAAATTTTAAGAAACGAAACAGAGTGAGGGGGTGGGAAGGGATGGGTTCAAAATTTCCCACAAAAATATAGAGAATTTAGAGTCAAAAATCAGTCCATCTGTTACACATTGTTAGCCACCCACTTCTCCGTCGGCTGCTTGGCACTGGCCTTTGCTGGCCATGTCGTCCTTTGTCCGTCGTTGTTCGTCTTGGCCCCTTTCATTATGCACGGACGAAGAAGAGGAAGAAGCAGGGACCGCCTCTGTTAAACAAATGCAAAACGATGCCTTATTACGCCAATGCAACTGACCGGTGGCAGATGT
The DNA here is from genome assembly GCA_004148225.2 of Heterodera glycines. NCBI lineage: Eukaryota > Metazoa > Nematoda > Chromadorea > Rhabditida > Heteroderidae > Heterodera > Heterodera glycines. The sequence goes on along the minus strand of CP049709.1, from coordinate 10,257,947 downwards.
GATTGAAGTGGCAGAGACTGTCGGGCGGAGGCCGCCGATGAAAGATTTGCGCGATTGGGAATACGAACCGTGGTCGTCCTCTGCAAAAGTGTTCCATAAATCGGTAATTATGGGTTGGATGTTAGCAATTAGATTAATCCGCCCAAAAGTCCGTCTTGGCGCGAACGGAAATCGGCAAAAGAACGCACCGTGCAAATTTTGGATGGTCCTTTGCAGCGCGCGGATCCATGCGTTGCACAACGACTCGGAATCCGCCTGCAGCAAATGACTTCTGCGGCAAAAACATTGGCATTATGATTTTAAAACGACATTTAGATGCCATCCCTCTTGGACACACTTTGTGGGAGTGACCAGCTCGAAACAGCAGGCCCGGTCGACGGTGGCGGGCGCAGGGCGGACGAGGCACAGTTTCAGGTTCTCCTCCATCACTGTGGGCACCTCCGGCTCACCGTCGTTCGTTTTGTGCGAGTACAACTGAAAACCACCAAAACTTAAAAAACGATAACATCGTGAAAACATGTTCCCAGGAGTTTTTGGGGTCACTGAACACGAATCAGCAACCGATTCTGTAAATCCCGAATTTCGCACTGATTTCGTCAGACTCCACTGATTCGGCCCATTGGAAAGATTTAAATTTTTAATGCAAGATTGATTGACTGACCAGCTTGCCCTCTTTGATCATGAACCATCGTCGGTTCCACGATTTGAATGCGTTTGTGGCCCGCTTAAACAAATAGCCCTCCATGATGCATTGGGGATCAAGCGGAATGCCGGAGGGGTGTTGAAAAATTTCCTTAAATTAAAAAAGAAATTAATAGAAAATTGAAATGGAAAAATCAATGAACTGGGAAAGACAGAAAAAGGAGAAAAAGTCCGTAAAAAAGTGAAAGTATCCATTGACAATTTAAAAATGATGAATCACTGAGAAAAAAATATGGGAAAAAGAGAATGGGAGAAAAAAGTCACAACGCAATGAAAAATGGAGAAAATGCGAGCAAAGCGCTAAAGGTTAAAAGGGGAAAAAACAGAGTCATTTATCACGAATACATTTCAAATTTAAAGGGGTCTCCGAAAAGTGAAATTGACACTTAAAAACGCCAAATTGAGGAGGAAAACAAATTTTATTAATCCAATTCCCCTGGGTGTTCGATTAGCAATTGTCCCAGAAAAAGAAAATGCAAATAAATTCAAAAGTCCGCCCTCTCCCTTCCGTTGTCAGAAAAAAACACACTTTTGGCACGAACGCGTGCCGGTCCTGCATTTTCCGCTCCGTCTGTTTGTACGTGCTGCGCATGCGCATCACCGCGTCCCCAATCAGAAACTCCTGTTGCTCTGCAAAAATTTGACTGCCTCGGGTGAAAAAGTTGCCGTACTCCTTGACAAACACCCACAACTGAAACAATAACAACATGCAAAAGGGCGAGAAAATGGGGTAGAAATAAACGGACGGACCGCCTCAAGCAGCGCTGGACATTTCAAAGCGTGAGCAATGCTAACTGAGGGGGAGGGATTAAGCATAATTTTGATGGAATAATTGGAAGCATGCGCCTTTATTATAAAACCACTTTGTGCCACATAGTCGAGCCCAATGTGGGAGAAGCATGTGCCAATGGCTGTCAGTGCATTCTCCGAGTCGCGCAATTCCTTCAGAAACAAAATGGAAGTGTTTAGCGTTGAAAAGATTGTCAAGAGAGGGAAAAAACCCCAAAAATAGGCAAAATCAAAGGAAAAAGTTCAGGGGAACATTTACTACAATAAATTTGCCAAACTTAAGGCCACCTGCGCTTTGTTTCTGCCAATTGCCGCCTTTTTGGACAACGCTTCGGACAGTGAGGCGGACAGACTGTTGAAATGGGCCCTCGTCTCCGACAGTTTGCCCAATTCCCTGACAAATTTAAATTTTCAAACATACGACCTGACTTCACTTGCCTCTTCAGGTACGTGTCGAAGCCGGTCTTCTGAAACAGAAAAACGAATTGAAAAATCGAGTGATTGCCCCTTCATTTTGCTAATACAAAGGAATTGTGAATTAAAACTGCTAGAAAAAGGGGGCATTTGTCGCAACTGACCAGTGCCGGATAGGCGTGGTCGACCAGCGAACGGTTCAGACTGATGATTTGCGTCAGTGTGTCCAGCAGTTGGCGGTACGTCTCCACCGCCGACTTTTCGCTGGCCTCTTCGATGCCCATGTCCTGCCAAAGACGGTTCAGCAACACCGTCAAATTGCTGCAGGGAAAAGGGAATTAATTAAAAATATTCTAGACTCCCCGCGGGTTTGTGGAATTTTTTTGACTATTTACTACAAATTAACAATGGTCGCTCATTTCCACCCAATAAAAATGAAAATTCCGCCGGGTTTTGCCAATTTTAAAAATGCCATTAATTGGGCCACTGACTAAAAGGAGGAGTTCAGTGCCTGGCCCTGGTCAATGACCGACTCAATTGAACGAATCGCCTGAAAAGGGAGCGCTTAAAAGACACACCGATGGCCTTTCAATTAATTCTGAATTTGCTGCACCTCTTCCAGCCTCTTCTGCATTCGGTCAAAATAGCGCTCGTGTTGGCCAAGTTCGAACCTCAAAATGTGAGAAAAGTTGAACAACACTAACAGAGAGAGGGGAAAAGGGGCGACATTAATTAGTTTACAAATTAATTAAAATTGAATAGGAAATGATGTTTTTTCAGAAAATCTTTTTGACATTTCGGACTCGACGGATTAGGCCCAATTTCCATGGGCGACGAAATAAACAAACAAATCATTTCAGTGCAATTAAACGTAATAACTCAATGTTGAAATCAGCGAAAATTATGGAGATTTTCTCAAAACTGAGCTACTTTCTCAACAATCTCTCTGCGTTTGGTGTGCTACCTGAAGGTGGGCGAGTCCTTCATAGCCTGAAATAGGAAATTTTGCCTTCAATTGCTCATCGGCATCCGTTTTTCCTGGCCTGTCCTCTTTGAAAACCCACCTCATGGAACGTGAAGTCTTTGCTGGTCATTTGCGACGAATGATCGGCGTTCCGCGGGAGGGCCTCGGGGCTCAATTTGCGCGACCGACGGCGATTGGCGTGCGTTCTTCGAAGCTTAATTGCTGCTACTTTTTGTCTAGAAATACTTTACGTATCAATAAATAATAACAAGTGGTTAAAATAGAAATCTTTTTGCAAAAATGACAAAAATTCATTTAAAAATTAGTGTAATGTATTCCAATTAGCAAAATTGAATATTTAATGCCAATATTTTCGTTGTTTTTCAATTCATTGAAATATAATAATAAAAAAAATAGAAGAAAAGAGACAATATGTCGACGAACCAATGACAATCGGAGAAAGGATTAAAAAACATGCCAAACACAGCGACCCCCATTTATTATGGTAAAATTGACAATTAATTGTTCAGTTTTGCATTTTATGTGCCATCCAATAAATGAAATGGTCAGTCATTGTGTGGCAAGTGGAATAAAAGACGACCAGAAAAAGCATAAGGTAATGTCATTGAGGTGAAGTACAACTACAAAACAAAGTTGTGATTTTTTGAAAAAGCAGCAATAAAATTATTATGCCAGCCCATCCATCCACCTGGGGGCGATCGTCCCCCCCCCCCCTCCCACACATCATTTGTTTATGTCACAGTCATCACCATCATCACATAAGCCAATTCAATCGATTGATCCTTTCATCCATCGTTTGGTGCTGCTCTCATCATCGTCGGCTATTCGGGCTGTGTTTTATGCTGGCTGGCTGGCTCTGTCCTCTTCTCCTCCCCTCCCCATTTTCTGTCCCTTCCACCAATTTGTCAGTGCACAATGACTTCTTCATCCTCCTCTTCCCCATGGTCGTCCGTCTCCAAAATTTGCCGCTGTTCCATGGCAATTTGCTGTTGCCGCTGGTGGGGATGGTGAAAGTGTTGCACTGCTTCATCTTCGCCTCCTCCTTCCCCCTCCTCCTCGTTATCGGCGTAGTGCTGCAACATTTGATGGTGTTGCTGCTGCCCGAACTAAACTGACTGCACTCTCCCAAAATCCCAGGTTCCTCCAAATTCCCGAACACGACATTTTAATGGACACTGTACAACCCCGTATCATTCTCCCCGGAAAACTTTTTAAAAACTCTAGGTTTTTATTTTTTAAATAGAAAAAAGCTTTAATGTAAGGGTCTGAAAATTTTCTAAAATTTGTTTCCGGGGAGGGCCGTTTGGGATTGTTTTTGGTTGAAGTTCTCTTCCGTCACCGTTCTGCTCAGCCACCAAAACCGTACAAAGTTCGGCCCTGACGTTTCAGATTGAATTAAGGGGGGGGGGGGTAATTGAATATGTGTGCCAATGATTGCCTTCACATAATGCACTTTCTTTCGTGTCCCCTCCCATTGTCTCTCACGTGATGATGAACGAACTGCGCAACATTTTCATTGCCATTGGCACCGGCAGAGTGTCGCAATTGCTGCTGTTGTGCCATCGGTGTTCGTCGGTGACCCAACGGATGCGAAGGGACGGAGGAGGAGCCACCATCACCTTCGCCGGTGACGAGGACGACATTGGCATTCGTGGACGAATTGTGCCGACGTCGGTTGGTGCCATCGGCTGCCGCTTCCAAGGCGCCTTTTATGCCATTGCCCACAAAGTCCCACAGACGAGTGGGCATCACTTCACTGGACAAACAAAACAAACCAAAGAGTGAAATGCAATGAGAATGCCTTTTCCCCTGGCGCCCTTTTGTTGACGGAAATTAAATTTGAATTTTAATGGATTGGTGAAGATGTAACAAACTTACAAATTTTCGAAAAAATTAATTTTTAAGTTTTCCGAAGTTCGAAACTTTTCGGATGCCTGTATGAATACAAAATTTGATTCGGTAAAAAATAATTTTCCATTTTTAATTTTTTTTTCTTTTTTCTATAATTTGTATTCGTTTTCCATCGTAAAATGTGCCAATGTTTTTTTTACCCATTTTCCTCGTCTGTGCCCGTCTCGTCCATTGTGTGCAGATAATCGTGCTCGGAGGGCGGTGGTGTCAACGAAAAAAAGCCTTAACCAACATTTTTGGCTTTTCCCTCTCCTTTTTTGGCTTTTCTCTCCCTCTTGGCTACCCGTGAATTGCTCCGCCGACGATGGGATGGGAATGGCACGTGCCGGGCCACAATTGCTGCGCAATTTGAGCTCGTAGCGATTTTTTTCAGCGTAACCACCGCCAGTCTTAATTTGTCAAATTCGGCAAGAGTTAATTTTCCTTTTTAAAAATTGTTTTTTTCCAATTGGTCACCCACCATCGGTCGCTCGCGCGTGCCAGTGCCAATTTCCACCGCAGTGCCGGGCGGCGCTTGGACAGCCACCGATTTGGTGGCCGAAAACACGGCCAACAGATCGTCGACGGTGTTGTAACCGAGTCTGACAATGGCAAAAACAAAAACAATTAGAGGGAATGGGCAAAAAGGGACATATTGCAAAATATAAAAACGAAATTTATTGCATAGTCCTACCAAAGAACCAAAGGAAAAGAGACCCGATTGATTTTTTGACGAAAGAATTGTGTTTTTTGATGTGCAAAATAAATAACAGGGGTTTTCGGGCTTGCTGACCTCAAATTTGGCACTCCAGAACCTTGAACTCGGTTTTAAAAATTCGTTATTGGCCGGAAAAACATCAACCCTCGAACATAGCAGTTCGTTTACCCCACCCCAAATTTTTTTTCTTTTTATTAATTGAAAAAATATTGAGTTTTCTAGGTTTTTTAGAGGTTATTTTTTTAAATATATGTTATTTGTCGTTTAGTGGGTCCCAACAAATCACCTGCAGTTTTCATGATCGCCACAAACGTTGCGAATGCTCTAAAAAAAAGTTTAAAACCGAATAAAAATGTTGGAATAAGCACACATGTTTCATCCATCGCAAGTGCGTGTCCAGCAGTCGCTCGTCCCTCTCCAGTTCGGTCAGCCCCGATTTCAGCCCGTACATGCGCTGCTCCTCGCCTGGAAGCACGTCCACCGCACCGCCGGGCCGACGGAATTTGCCGCCTCTAAACCATTCAAATGCGTTTTGCAAACATTTTTAAAAATTAAATTTAGTTGGGTCCAACTTCCAGTAAATGATGTTTTTGGAACGCTTCTCAATCAGTCCGATGCCCTCCAGCACATTGGTGATGTCGTAAATGCGGCGCTTCTGTGTGACGTTCAATTTGTCAGCGGCCTTCATTTTTGTGGGTGGGGAGGGGGAAATTATTGTCATAAAATAATGGCGATAAATAAATAATTTAACCCCAATTATTACCATGTTTAAATCGACAAGGCCCGCCGGTGTGTGGTGCAAAAATTGGATGAATCGTTGTGTCAAAATCACTGAAAAAACAACAAAAAGTATTATGGGTATTTATTTGTTACTATAAATTTTGGAGAATAATTGGTCGTGTACGATTTCGAAAAAAAGGATGCTTTCTTATTTCCGAAATGTCGTTTCCTTGACATAAGCAGTGTTCTTGGTGCAACCATTTTCCACTGTCTAAAATATGTTCCCAGATGGATGTCCATGAAAAGAGATACCGATAATCAACCGAATGAAATTGGACAAAGAAAAAAGGGATGACTAAAAAGTCCCATCCCATCGCCAAATGAATGGGGGGTTTTTTTTGAACATTTCACTGCATCACACCAAGGGATTTGCTGGAGCGCATGCCCCTTCTCCGCCGCTGCGGTGCGTTTGGGTCTCCGCCGTCGACGCCAGCCGCCCCGGCGGGTGCAATGACAATGTCCTCCTCCGCATCGTCGTCGTAAAAGTCCTCCTCCCCCTCGTACTCCTCCTCGTCGTCCTCAATGAATTCGAAACCGCCGCCAAATTCCTCTTCCTCCTCCTCCACGCCACCGCCACGGACGGAGTCAATCATTGTCTGAAAGATGGGAAAATCATAGAGGATACATTGAATTACTCCAGCGACGGATGACTTTTTTTTTTGCTTTTTAAGCCGTTTTTTTTGCGGCACGCTTTTTGAAAGAAACTTTTCGGGAACAAGGGTCCGACGATGCGGTAGGCAACGCCAGAAAAAAATAGTCTATTTTTAATGCGATTTGTTAATCGGTTTTGTCCGAAAATGACCAAATTTTGCCTTTTTTAATTAAGGGCTGGTGGTTTGGAGGCAGAGTGGGTTTGGTCTAATGGGGTGTGCTTTCCTCCCCATTTTCACAATAATTATCACTACAATTTGCCCTTTGGCAAGCAGCATTCAGACGCTGTTCACCTGACTGGTGCTCTGCTCCGTCTCGCGCTGCCGACGACGTCCAGCGGCGCCCGTCACCCCCAGGCGCACCACCACCGTTTTGTTGTTGCTGTTGGACTGTCGCTGGTCCGCCACCACTGCAGCCGCTGATGCCGGCGACCGGACATTACCGTGGTCGTCGTTTATGCTCAAGTTTGTGGACATTCCTTCCCAATCGGCAGTTTGCAGTGCAGTTTTCTGTCAGCATTATTAGAAAATGGCCCATATTTCACTTGCAATAATACATACTGATTAGTTGGAACAAATCAAGCCAAAATGCGCAGAAATTTGGCATTTTTGTCAAAGAAAGTCACATAAAATTGAAAATAAATAAATTACAAGATCGCAATTACAAGGGAATGAATGGTCAATAAGCAGTAAACTGTTTTTGGGCAATCAATCTTTCGTATTGTTAGTCCATTCCCATCCCATCAAGTTGAATTCGTTCATTACTCAATCCCATTTTGCCCCTCTTTGGCCCGCTCATCGTCCAACAAACGGAGACAGAACTTTGCCTCGCTGACCGAGAAGCCAAGCTGAACCCGACGGTGCAATTCGCCGCCTCCGTTGGAATCCAATCGGATTAAATGCATACTGAAGGGGAGGGGGATAAATAAAATAAATAAAATTCAATTTCAGAGCAAAGAAATGAAGAAAAATTAAAAATTGGCAATTACTCTCGCGCACCTGTCCATCTCGCACATGTGGTGAAAAGCCGCCTCCATCGGCAGGGGTTGTACCGCGTCGCCGAAACAAAGTTGGCGATAATGGGGCAACAGAGCGGAGAAACGCGTCACATCCAACGCGGAAGTGTACAGCACGTGGACCAACGCGCGGAACAGCGACCGTTCGTGGAAGGACAGAGCACGCAAAAACTCCATCCGAATGGAACATTGGGACTCATGGATGGAATCGTAGACCTTGGAGCAGAAAATGGGGGAAGGGGTTTAAAAAAATGCAAAACAAGTTATTTTTGGAATTTTGCTGGGGAGCCGGAGCCAATTTCCGTATGATAGCAGCCAATTTCCCGCAACACCGGTATTTTTTTTGATACTTAATGAACGCATTTACGTGTTGGACAGTCAGTCGCTGTTCCTCGGGGGCGCCGCCCTGGGCTTCGCATTGCTCCAACGCAATGTCAATGCCACGCCGTATCAGTTCAAATGCTTTACGTAAATCGCCGGAAATGGCCGCAACCTTAAGGGGAAAAGCACAAAAAATTAAATGAAGCAGCAGTCAGTTATCAAGAAAAGTGCCGAGAAATGGCAAAATGCCCACTTTTTTTGATGCCAATTCAATGGCTTTGGGGTCGAATGCGCCTTCAGGGCATTCGGTGAGCCGACCTCTGATAATCTCCTCAATTTCTTTGAATTCGTAGGGTTGAAAACTGAGTCGATTGTTGCCCTGGAAATCAGAGAAATTTTTGCGACCAATTTTCATGACCCCATTCATTAAAAAACCATGCCCATTAACCATTCGGCTGGCAATCCGTTGGGAAAAGAACCGTTCCGCCAAGTCCAACGTGTTCGAAATGGCCACAACGCTGCAGCGCGAGTGGTCCATGTTGGCCCAGTTGAACACCGTGTACAGCACATCCTCACGCTTGGTGTACAGCATGTCCACCTGTGGAGGGAGAAGAAAATTCATAGCCGTGGATTCAGTGGAAGGCCGGCCCTTTTCGGGAGGGGGAGACAAAATTCGAGTTTAAGGGTGGTCTTTTCCCCTCTTTTTTCAGAATTCATAAAATTATGGCGCTAAATTTCAGTTCGATTTCTTACACAATCCCTGGGGTGGAATTTATTCCGGGAAATCCAAAGTGCCATTAGCCGAACCTCGTCCACCAAAATGACAATGGGCGTTCGTTTCTTTAGCTCTTCTGCAAAATGTTCGTCAAGGAATTGCTGTGCATTTCTTAATTCTGTTTTAAATTTCCTGTTTGTCCCCTCCCCCAATAAAAACCTTGCCGATATTTTCTTCCTCGTCCCCGTGCAATTGTTTTGTACTTGTCCATAAACTTTGGTGAACAATTGCCGCGGGTCGGACAGTTCCAACGCGTTGATGTTCAAAAAGTCGAACTTGGGTGTCTTCTTTTCCGAACACAATTCTTTTTGCACCTAAAAACCATTGTTTGAGGTAAAACTGCTTTCTGATGAGGTGAAGCGGAGAATTCGGGTCCCAAATGCGTCTAATCCAATAAAACTGCAAAAATGGAATTGCCGGTACTGAAAAAGAAGCCATTGACTGCAGATAAATTCGTGGCAAATCTCTTGGGGTTATCCCAAAATTGTGACCCATAAATGACCGATCCGTTTAATTATGACTAGCGGCATTGGCACACCTTCAGCACTGCTGCGGTTTTGCCAGTGCCCGGGACGCCGCTGATGTACAGCACGCGAGGCGCGGCGGCGGTCGCCGATGCATTCGTCCGTTTGACGCAATTCAAAAGGAATTTCCGAATTTCTTTGCACTCCTTCGCACGCTCCGACATGTCCTTGGGCATCTAAACGTAAACGATTTGGTTTATTTACTGTACAAAGTAAAGAGAAAATGCCAAAAAACCAGCCCATTTTCTACTGAAACCCTAAAACTTTAAAAAATATCGTAGAATGGACATGATAAACCCAAATACCTATTAAATTTAATTGCCAATTTATTACACAAGAATAAAAACTCGGACTCTCGACGTGTGCAGCATCGCCTTGGCCTCCAAAAGTGGAATTGAAACGGGAGTTTTTGCCGCCGTCGTTCGTTTGGCACTTCCTTTCTTCTTTGGTCCTTTTCTGCCGGCCGATGGCACAGCGGCGGAAGTCGGAGGAAGGCACAGCGAACGATGGGGACGCAACTTTTGGACATAATCCGACTGATTATTATTATTGGACATTGGATGGGTTGCAACAGCCTCCTGAAAGGATGAAAAAGGGATACAACAAAAACAGTAACGGAGGGACAGAAAAATGGCAATAATCAATAAAGAAAAAAAAGGAAAGAAAAATGGCGATTTTAACCGAATAACAATTTAAAAAGAGAGCCTTTAAAAACAGTAAACTTTATGCAAAATTCAAAAGCACCGCCCATATTTTAAAATGCACAATTAGAGAATAATGATAGGCATTAACGGAGAAACGCAAAATGAATAAATAAAATAATTTCCACTATTTAATGAGTAATGCTTAAGTTCAGAGCAACTCACATTCTCTTTGCATTGTCCGGCAAGTCGTTTGGCATCAAATTTGTCCAGAAGATGCATAGAATTGGAGAAATTCTCACGCGGCTCCCACGTGTCGTACTTCGGCGCCCACCCTTTCCATCGGACCCTCCATTTGTCCGTCCCATTTTCAATTCTGTGCCCGATTATCTCATCCACCTTTTAATAAATACAAATTGTTTGAAAAAATATGCATGGGGAGAAGGGTTCGAATTAAATCCTTTATAGCAATGGCACCCAATTTGTGGTAAAAAAAACAATTGAAAAAATAAGGGATCACAACCAACAAATGCAAATTCAGCATAATTGCCGCTCGCCATGCCCAACCGAATATTCGCTGTTTGGTGTACCGCTACCAGTGCTTGAAGAACATTCATCGGCAGAGCTGTCCTCATCGTCGGCGTTGTCACCTCTCTTTTCAAAATCAAAAGTCATTCTTTTTAATTTCATTGCTAGTTTTTAAAAAAGGCTGTTTCACGCATCATTAAGCAACAGATTAGATACTTAATAATTGAATAATACTAACAGTTTACGTCACTAATTTCCCTTTTGTTTGTGTGTTTATCAGATCCTGACAGAAGTGAACAATTCGTCAAATTCTTCCAACACTAATTTGTAAGTGCATCGCAGAATAAATAATGGTGATGTTCAAAGGAGCATCAAAAAAATGGCGGTGATTGGAGGAAGGGATTTTTTTGGTATTTAAGGAACAAGACGAAAACCATCTGAGAAGTGAAATTAAATAAATAAAAAACAAATTTAAAAAATCAAGAAGCGATAGGCGAAACGGTGGAAATGATGTTTTTTGATCGTGCTTTCTGTCTGCTGTTTCTTCTTCTTCTTCGGTGCTCAATAGCGTGAGCGTTTCTTTTTCTTTTTGGAGGGCGTCTTGGGCGCCAACTCTTTGGTCTCCACCGAGACAGCGTCCATCTCGGTCTGTTCCACGTGCGCCGGTCCGTCGTCCTGCTCCTTTCGGACCACCACGCGAATGCGCTTGGTCGACACACTGACGGATGAGGACGGAGTAGTGCCCTTTGAGGTCGGTGTTTGTTCGGTGCGCTTAATACACCAAACAGCCTTTGTGCAGTTTTCGTCGCTTTGCAATTTGTGACCCACCGACAAACGAAGCGAACGCTTTGCAGACACCGGCTGCTGTTTCTCCTGCTGGTGTTGCTGTTTCCACTCCTTCTCGTACTGTTTGACGACATCCAAATGCTTCACGCTTTTGCTCGGCTCCCACGAGTTCCAACTGTCGTCATAGCCCATCCATTTGATCTAATTTGCAAATGGTGCTTTTCCACAATTGCATTACGTCCGACTCACTCTGTACTCCACTCTGCCGCCCTTCTCGCGTCTGTCCAACACTTTCTCCACTTTGTATTCGTTGTCCTCGTCTTCCTCTTCTTCGTCCTCCTCCGTCTCTTCGGCTTCCAATTTGTTTTTCTCCGCCGCATTTTGTTGCGCCTTCTCGTACTGCTTGAACACTTCCAAATGTTTCAAGCTCTCACGCGGTTCCCAAGTGTTCCAACCGTCGTCATACCCAGCCCATTTGACCTTAAACGAGCATTAAAGTCAATCGTAATGCATATTTTTGTTAAACTTTTAGAGAAATCTGTTTTTCACCCATTTTCATATCGCCCCACTCACAAAGTATTCCATTTTTCCACCCTTCACACGCTTCTTGAACACTTTTTCCACGCTGTACTCCTTCCCGTCATCCTCCGATTCTTCCCCTTCGCTTCCTCCCTCCGCAGTCGATTTCTTGCCATGTTTGCGTGGCGATGTTCGGCGCACTTTCGAAGTCCCACGAATGAATGATTCGTTTGTTTCCTCTACTGAAAAAACGACCAAATAAACTCAATCCTTAAAATTCATTCATTGTCTGTCTGTAAGTGAAAATGTGTCAAATTTGTCCAAATAATTATCGCCCACCAAAACGTTTGGTCGGACGGTGCGGCCGTGCCGATGAACGGACCCCCGAATCGGTCCCACTGACAAGTGCCGTTTTCTTTTTCGGCTCTTTCGCCGTCCCTCCGCCGCCCTTCTGCCGTTGGTGTTTGCCGGTCGCTCCCTTCGCCGTCGCCAATTGGCGCGTGCCTGCGTAGTCGTGGTCGGTGTACGGACTGTTGTCGCGCTTGCTGGTGCCATTGCTGATGATCTCGTCAAATTCCTCTTCCTCGAAATTGAGTATGTTGCCCCTCTTCTTCTGAAAATGGATGGCACAAAATAAAACATTATCCACAAAAGTAAAATGTGAAAATTTTGTATCCGAATTTTTGTTAGAGCTTGGTCCAAGGTTCGGAATTGGTCGAAATGTATGTCAGATTCGTGATCAAAGACAATTAAAACACCAGGGAAGGCGTTTTATATGAGTTATTTAAAATTTTAAACAGAGAGGGAACCAATGTCTTCAATTGTTCGCGTCTCAAAGTGCCAAAAAAGAGAACCTTAAACGCATCCGTAAGTGACGGGAATTTCTTCAGTTCATCCGCGTTGACCCAGCACTGCTTGACACTCTTCCACTTGACAAGGTATTGATGTTCCGTTGCACCCTTTTTGCCGCGTTCATCCAAAATCCGATCGATCGCCACTTCGCGGGTCAATTTTGGAACGTCGGACGGACCCCCATTGAGATGAGAGCTGTGAATTATGGGAAATATCTAATTTAGATGGTACACCTTTTTTGAATGTTTTTTTTGTTTTCAAAAGTCGTAGATATGTTTCTAGGGGCTTTCGCGTTATGGATCTCGGATTCTGAACCCGGAATCGAACAAAAAGTCAAAAACCTTTTGCAACACGATCAAAACGCACTAAATACAACAAAAAAGAATGCTGTTCACATGTGTACTATAAAACTTTTTCGTTTGTCGCTGTTTGACATTACCTTGTATTTTGATGCTCAGTTTCCGCATATTCCTGTTGTTCTTCGATAGATGTCACGTCAATGTACCCGTTTTCCATGGTATGAAATTTGCTCTGTTTCTCACCAATTTTTACCGTTTAAGTGATTGCGGTCTTAATTTATGATACAATATCAAAATTGTTTAATATAATCCAAAATTATAAAACGATATCCCATTAGGTACATTGTGTTGCAAAAATATAAGGAAAATAAAGGACAAGGAAAAGCTGCAATTTTCTGCCCGCGAAATCAATAGAAATAATAAAAACATTTGTTTTTTTGTTATTTATCTTAGCTTGTTTTATCAGTTTCAGGTTGGTTTTTGTTAGGAATTTGCTCACTTTTAATCTGTCCTTATACTTTTTTTGCAACACACTGTAAAAGTCCCTATTTTTTATGTTACTAGATAACAGTGTTTTCCAAAAGCTAGTTTAAAAATTTCTAAATTTGGGTAAATCTCTACCTACAGTATATGACCAAGCCTTTGTCACTGGCTCACCATTACGTAAACAAATGCACTCACTCACTCAACACATTGACCGAACGAGTAAAAATCAATCGATAAAATTTCACTGTTTTTGTTCTGAGTTTTCCGATCTTAGCAAAGTTAATGAATATTTTTTTGTGTTGTCTGTGGATGTTAAAGCTTTGGTTTAAAAAATGAAGAACGTTTCAAATCTGTTTGGCCATAACCTATTTAATGCACCATGAATAGATTAAACAGCTTTCGCCTATTCTCAAGTGTTCGTAATTGCAGATATCTTAATCGAATTGAATTTGGATATGGAATTGCTGGTGGTAAAAAACCAATAACATTCTTGGCTGACTGAGTTTATTATTTCGAGAACGAAGGAACAGACAATCACTTATATGGACACAACAATATCCAATATACCAGCGTACTCAAACAATGATTTAACGGAAATTATATTTAATGAATGGGATATCAACGTCTTCGTTTTCCTCATTCTGGGTCAACGCCTCAAGAACGATCGCTCGGCGATGGTCCGGCACTTTGCCACGAGACACTTCCTCGAAAACCGCAATAAGACTGAAGTTTGACAATTAAACAGAAACAAAAAGCCAATTAAAACTCACTCCATGTCCTTGCGCTCGGCAACTTTTTTTGCGGGCTGAAAGAACGCGTACAAAAGGGAGACGCCGGAAGAAATCATTGAAATGGTGAGGCCACTCTTACTCTAAACAAACAGAAAAAATTGCAAAAAGTTAAACGGTGGAAGCAATGACCACCTCAACCCAATCAATCAGTTGCCCCAATGTCATCGGTCCGTCAACTTCGAAACGGTCCCAAAGAGTGAAGTCAATGTCGAGGTACTGAAAAGCGGAGAAAATAACGAATGACGGAAATAGCCCAAACAGAATCAAAACTCACCTTCTTCTTCTGCGCTTTGCCCGGCTCGCTGAACGCAATGAAAGGCGTGGCCAAGTTGATAAATGCATTTTTGAAGTTTTCGATCGGAGCCGTCGAGCGCCTTCCGTCCGCCTCAATGGTTTTGTAGAGTTCGATGCAGACGAGCCCTGAGACGAGCGCAGTTGTGGTGGCCAACGCCGGGATGATTTTGCCCGCAATTTGTTTTGTCTGAATGCGAAATCATTCGGGATAAATCCGTCGAGAAATCAGCCCACTTTCATCCGATCAGCCTTTTCGATGTCGTAATTCTCGGCTCGCAAATTGGAGGCACTCGTCACGAAGTCGACGTGGTGGTTGGAGTCGTCGTCCTTCTCAAAGTCAATGGGCGTCATGCGGCGAATGTTCTCCAACTTCAGCCTGGCCAATTTCACGTTCAGATCGTTCAGCCGAAGTTCAGTTTCGTCTGGAAAAGTGTAATCGAAAATATGATGATAAATGAATCAAAAATGCCCACCTGCATCGCCATTTGCTGTGTTGCCATCATTGGCAGTCGCCTCGGCGTCGGTCACAGCGATGCGCACTCCCTCTTGTGGTCTGAACGGCTTGGAGCAGTACGCCATGGCCAATTGTGCCACTTTTTTGCGGTCAGTGATCGGAACCAAACTGTAAGATTGGGCACGCAAAATGGAAGCGGAGAAGACGAACTCGAAGTGTTCAGGCTAAAAATGGACAACGGGTTAATTGGCTTAAATTGGGCAGTCACGTTGTTAACGTCGAAGTTCAAAGTGTGCGGACAGCGTTTGGTTCCACTCCAAAATTTGTCGCCTTGGGCAGTAAGCTAAAAGCAAATTTATATAAAAAAGAAAAAAATGGATGGATGGAAAGGAAAACGACCATGCTGGAAGGGAAATTGTGCAGCATTTGGGCAATGTCGTTGTGGTAAAGCGTGTCGAATAGTTCACGGGCCCAACTCACACATTCTTCCGCATTTTTTGGGTATTCGACGACCAACGCACGCTCAAGCGTACTGAGCACTTCGATCTGCAAAAGAACTCGGATAAAAAAAGATAAAAGATGGAAAAAGAAAGGACCCGCTGAGAAAAAGTCATTTGGTTCACTCGGTGCAAAAAGTCGTTCACATTGTCCAAGTATTGGTTGACCGTCTCCGCAACCGAAGTGAAATAGTCGGTGAACTTCTTAAACGGGGACTTTTCCTACAACTGAAATTAGGCCAATAAATTTCACCGCTCGCGCCCATTGAATGGTGTGATGGATTTGGTAGGGGAAATTGCGCAGCGTGCAGATGGGCGTCTCCTTCTCGGGCGGGTCGGACGTGGAGCCGTAAGACTCCGTCAGGTGCGGGAAGACCACTTGCGTGTTGCCCTTTGCGCCCATTGTGCCGGACTCGAGCAGCGGAAGCTGATAGTACACGCAGCGGCGGTCAACGTAACGGCCTGGCAAAATGGGCAAAAGTGCCAATTTGAGTCTGCCCCCCCCCCTTCTCCTAATTTCTTACGTGCTTCGACATTGTCCAGCGCATTACAGACGCCGTTCAGACGGGCGAAGAAGTCGTCGCCGAAGATGTGCTCGGTCGACTCGGCGACGATCTCAGACATCGGATTGATGTGAATGGTCGAGTTAAATGCTTTGACGGAACGGGCGGCGACTTCGGACTTCTTTTTCTACAGAAAGGCGATGACAAGAATTTGGTAACATTTAAGACTCGCAACTGACCCCAACATCAGGACGGCGAAACAAAAACTGGCGGTTCAAATTGGACACTTCGATGGTGTCGGGGTCGGTGATGGTCAGCGAGCCATTGTTGCCACAGCCCAAGCCCATCATCGCCTGGCAAAACGTACTTTTATTACAATTGGCAGCAAATGACTGACCATGTTCTTCAGCAGCTCACAGCCAATCGCTCCGGCGCCAACAATGAACCATTTCTGTTGCTGCAGCGCCTCCTGAAAGGCCCACCCGAAAACGGCCGCCTGTCCGTCGTAGCGATTGTTGCGCTGCAAATGGACAGTTTTTGAACACTCCAACAGCAATTAGTTGTCCGTCCAAAAACTCACCGGTGCACAATCGTTCTTCTCCAACTTGGCGGCGTCAAAGGTCGAATCTGCGCCCGGCAACGCCTCAAGAGAATCGGTGTACAGAAACTGCTTGAGGGGAGTCGTGTGGTGCGTCACTGCCTTCATCGCCTCTTGGGCCACCAAACCGCCGATGAGCGAAGCGATGGGTTGGAGATTTCCACACGCCTTAAAGACGGGGGAGGAATTCGAAGTTGAAAGTGGCACAAAAGGGACCTGGTAAGAGAAGTTGAAGAGCAGTGAGTCCGGCATTTCGGGCGCATCTTTTGGCAGCATTTCCTTTAACAATTTTGCGTCGGCATCGGAACGGGGCAAAGGGCTGTAGTTTTTCTGAAAGGAAAACCCAAACAAATGGAAAGTGGCAAGATGACGAACCATCTCCTCAAAACTGTACAAAGCCTGCCAAAGGGCGTGAAGTTGCGCAGGTTCGTCGAACTTGGCAAAGTCCCAAATCATAAAGTCGGGCTCGGCGAGTGCGAGAGACAATGGCTTGAAGGACATTTTCTTGGGCACTTTGACTTGCTGAACACGTCCACGCGAAACGGGGCCTTGAACTGCGCCAGAAAAGGCCGCGAGAGCATTTCCAATGTTGAAGACTTTGCCTAAAAATGGGAGGACTGTAGATGAACCAACAAATGATCAGTGGTGGCACTCACTTCCCTTCAAAGTGACTGGCACTGGTGGAAGTTCGTTCAGTTCGGCGTGCTCAAAGTCGGTGAACACAACGTGGTCCCCGTCCTCCAACTGGTGAAATGCGCCTTCGAGTGTCGTCATGTCGCCGCTTTCGCAGTCGATGTACTCAACGAGCACCTGAAAATCGGAACCATTCAATTCGCAATTAAATTAATTATTCCAATTTCCACCTCTTTGCACGTCTCCCCGTCGGAATCGTTCACAACGAATTCGTCGCCCAAGTCCACAAATGCATAAGAAAAAAGTCCGCGCGCGTCTGCCGAGATGAACATTTTGCGATGGTTGCGCATCCAACCGTTCACTTCCGTCTGAGTGGAAAAGGACGCGTCGGTGAGAACGACCAACTGAAAGAACGACGGAATTAGGCGAGACGGGAAAAGGAAGGAAGCGTTTGCTGACGTCGAATTGTTTGACGAAATCCTCCGACAGATTTTCCACAGACAATGCACAGTTCACAGTGTCGTTGAGCTCCGCCAATTTGTCGAAGCAAACTTTGGCACGGTTCGTTCCCACGTCGCTTTCCTTGGCGTAGAAATGCGCCGACAAATCTTTGAACGCCAACGCTTTTGTGTCGTGAAGAGTCACCGAGCGAACACCGCCTGAAAAGCGGCGATTGTTTAGTCATGCAAAGTAAAATCAAAGAATGGCGGCACCAAGGATCAGATTCTTCGCCACCTCCACGCCCACGGAGCCGAGGCCACTGACGAGAACCGACGCCTTGCGCAAGTGTTCCATGGCGGAATGTCCAAGCGCATAACCAAACAGGAAAAACCACAATAAACAATTATATCAAAGGCATTTGTCGCGGCTTACATCTGCCGAGAGTACAAATTGGTGTCGATGGCCGCCATTTGTTCTCCGTTACTCTTTGGTGCCTAAACGGAAAAGAGTCAGCAAGAAAATGAGCAACCAATAGAACAAAAAGTGACGTTTTCTGATGCCTCGGAGTTCGGCAGTTCACAGATGATTTTTGCCTTTTTCGTTGCTGGTTCCTCAATAATAAGGTCAGATGACTGCATAAACCACTGGAAATGGAAAAAACGAATCTAATTTTCAGTGGCCAATTGCATCCGAGCAATTATTGGGTCAAAAATCATCAAAATAACTCCGAATGTTATTCAATCAAACGGCTAATATTCGGCTCTAATTGTAAGGCTATTGACCACCGCCAATAAATGAGAATAAAAATTCAACGGAGCAAACTAAAAGAAAGAATTGGAATGTGAGCAAAAACCACTTTATTGTGTTCTTTTTATTACAAAATCAGTCAACGAAAAATTTTGGCTAGGTAATTTCATTCCCATTCTCAGAAAAAACCAATCATAACGCCAAAGAATCTATATTTAAAACTCGTATCCCAAATATGTAAGCAATTCGTATTTAACTCGAACAGTAAAAGGCTGGATTCAAATTAATTGTTAAACGCTTTATGCAATATAAAATGGTAAGGAAAAACGAAAAGTCGCATCATTCCTCCGAACTCTCTTCCGACTCATTCTCTTCTATCGTTTCGCCCGCTTCTTCAGCCATTGGCAATGTTTTTGCCTCCACTTCTTCTGCACCTTCGTCGTTTTGGTCGTCCAGTTCATTTTCGTCGCCTTTCTTCGCTTTTGTCGCATCACGGGCCCTCATTTTGGCAAGAATTTCTGAATTTATTTCCATTCTTTTTCATGCGCTAATCAAAGAAAAAAAAATCAAGCAGAAGAAACAAAATTGATGATAGATTGGAAATGTTTTTCCATAAATTACCAACCCCTGGCCACGTTGAAAACTCCGTCCGTTTTCTGGCAACAAACGGCGCACTTTTTCGACCGTTGGTAATGTTTGAGGGCGCATCCCTCGCAGAAATAGTGCTTGCATCTGACAATGAGCAAAAATGAGAAAAAGGTGATAACTCGAATTTGGAAAGGGTGGCCGGTGTAAAAGTGGTGGGCGAAGTGGTCGCCGGCGTAGGGGGAATAGAGGAAATTCTCGAAAAATGGCTAATTCCCTAACAAATTTCATTAAATTAAATTAGGCGGTGTACGTTTGTATACCCCCTAAAAATTGGCAATATTTTGGCGAAAATCTGTTAAAAATAAGGGAATATTTTGGGTTTTTGAATTTTACACACTTTGTGACCACTGGCTGGCGGAAGTGTTCCCGGCAAATGAAACAACTGTGCGGCAATTTGTCGTCCTCCTCGGCTCCCTCGTCGCCGCTGCTGATCAAATATTGGTCCGCCTCCGCCTCCTTCAGTTTGCCCGCCTCCCAATCGCGTTCAATCTCCCAGCCGTGCTTATAGTCCGTCCGATCGTGCATGAACTTGCACGAATCTTAAAAAAGCGGGATTTTAGAGTGTGTCTTCACTCCGCATTAGTTCGTTTTGCTCCGAACCTCCAAAAGTACAGAAGCCGGTCTCCTTGTAGTCCTTGCAAATGTCCGGCGCGTAGTCCCACCGGACACTCGCCCTCATGTACTGTTGCGCTCGGATTGGCCCGAGTCGGTTCAATCCGCTGGCCGCATTACCTGCGAAGTTTTGCGTTTCAAATGGTTAGCATTGAATTGAAATTATTTATGTTCGCGCAAACTGCGATAGAGCCTTGTCTTCCTCCTCCTCCACCTTCCCCGGTTCACCTTTGATTGTGTCTTCGTGCTCTTTCGCCCCATAAAGTGCCATTCCGCGGTAAACTTTCGGCTGAATTATTAATTTAATTGGTACATAGACAAAATGTCCGATGGGCTAATAGTAATTGTGACCACCTGCTGGGAGGTGCCCGGCTGCTCCTTGCGCTTCGCCTTCTCCCCGTATTTCTTCCTGTCCTCCTCCTCTTCCGCCTCCCTCTTTTCCCGCTCCATTCGCTCTTTCTTCAGCATTTCTTGAATCCGTTCAAATTGAGATTGCGAATCACGTCCATATTCAGTGTCAACCTAAAAATGCCATTGAATACTAAAATCCGAAGGTTCCGCCGGAGTGACTCACTTCACTTCTCGCCGTTGCGCCCATGTCACTCGGCCCAGTCCGCTGCGTTCCGCTGGATGCAAATTTCACGTCGGGGTCAAACGACGTCTGTCCTTCTCGCCCCGACTTCTCGTCCTCCGAGGATTCCTCTTCCGCCAACGCTTCAATTTCCCTCCTCCGTTTTTTGCTAGTCTGAATACCTTTTTTATTTTTATGGTGTAAATAAGGTCCGACTGTGTGCATCAAATTGCGGCCCCGCAAATGTTTGCGTCTCTCCACGAGTTTCATCCGCGTCGCTTCCGCCGCTGCTTTCGCCCCTTCGTCGTCCTCTGTCGAAGTGCCACTTCCGTCGCTTTCTTCCCCTCTCTGTCGCTGCTTTTCTCCTTTCCCTTCCGCTTCCATCGCTTCCTCCTCATCTTCCTCTTCCGCCCTCTTCCGTTCCCTCCGTTTTTCCTCTTCATTTTCGTCCTCCTCCCTTCGTTTGCGCATCGTCGTCGTATTCATCGGTTTTCGACGCATGCGAAAAAAAGGCACATTCGGTGCCTGTTCAGCAGAAGAAGCATTATTAGCAGGATCCATTTCCTTTGCTGAATAAATTTTCAAAAATTAATTTAATGAAAATAAAATTTTCAAGTGGTACATAAATTCAAAGCGAGAATTTAATAATGATGGTTCGAGCCGGGATTTCCTCCCTGCTGGCAAATGAATGAAAATCCTTCTGGCAAGGCCAGGACTGAAGTGTCCAAATTCCTCAAAAAAATTAAGTTAAATTTTCAAAATTTTGCAATATGATCTTTTAAAATAAAATTTAAAAAATGAATGTTTTCATTCGTTTTTTCATTTGACAGACGGATACATAGACCAATAATTGTCGAGCATTTAGCCGTATCTTTAAGCTCAAAATTCTTGATGTTTTATGCCAAATTTTCTCGGCATTTTTCTCCGGCTCTGATTGGGCAACTTTCTTTGCTTCGGTTGGCCCGTTGCGCTCCGCGCTCCTCGCGTCTTTACCATTTGACACGACATTTGGGCGAGTAACGACACAATGATTTAATTTGACTAAAACTATCCAATTGTTGGTGCATTTCAGGCGGTGAAGTGGTCGAAATCCAAGGGCCGGCTTTTGCGGAATCGATCTCCGAAGGTGACATCCGCTGGAATAAGCAAGTGGGCGACTTTGTGAAGACGGACGACATCGTGGCGGAAATTGAGACGGACAAGGTTTGGGCATTTGGCCTCCAAAATTACGTATGATGGACTGCTTTTTAAGACATCAGTCGAAGTGCCAGCCCCATTTGCCGGCAAAATCGTGGAGCTTTTGGTGGAGGAAGGAGCGAAAGTATTGGCCAAACAAAAGCTATACAAATTGGAGAAGGGAGCCGAGGGGGGCGAAGGGCCGGCGAAAGAAGCGAAGGAGGAAATGCCTAAAAAGGAGGGAGAAGTACCAAAGCCGAAAAGAGAGGAGCAAGGGCAAGCAGAACAGCGAACGGAAGGTATGCCAATTAGAGATCGGAATTTTCAGAGTGTACGGGTAAGGGTAAGGGTTACGGGCTTGACATCGATACGGGTTACGGGTTAAAAACCCTTAACCAGTAAAAACCCGTATTCAGAAATTATGCGGGTAAGGGTTTTTTTCATTTTGATAAAAATTAGTTTATAAATACAAGTCTTGAATATTTTAAGCTAAAAGACTATTTTAGGAAATAAAAATATGCTCAAAAATTTTTAACGACCACTTTTTCACCCTACTTTTTTTTTGCGGCGCGCGTTCACAAAAAACTTTTTAGGAACATGGGGAGGAGAGTCCGGCGGTGCCGGTAGGCGCCGCTGGGAAAAATTTTTTAAATTAGAGTGCAATTTGTTAACAGATTTTATAGAAAAAATGACCAACTTTGCGATTTAAACGATTTCATGAATTTTGCTGACAGTTTTTCACTAAAATGATCTATAATTTTGAAGAATAAACCAATTTCTTAAGAAATTTAAGAATTGGCAAAAAATGAAAGAGAATTTCATAAATTCAACGAAATGCTATTGAATAACATAAAAATTTATGTTGATTTTTTTTCCAATTCCATAAAATTTTCCAACATTTACCAGTGCTTTTTCGATTTTCACAGAAAATTTTACAAAAGTAACCGCCCAATTTCAATGTTTGGCGAATTGACTGCACAAAATTTAAAAATTTACTCCATTTCACCTTTAAAAAACGTCAGAAAATAACCCGTAAAACCCGTACCGTAATTGTGCGGGTAAGGGTTACGGGTTTGACATCGATACGGGTTACGGGCTAAAAACCCTTAACCCGTAAAAACCCGTATCGGCCGAAAAAAATACGGGTTACGGGCCCGTAAAAACCCGTATACGGGCTCGGTCCGTATCCGATCTCTAATGCCAATGGTTGAAAAGATTTCGAGGAATTTAGAAAATTTAAAGAGTGCTTCCATTCTCAGCTCCTCCCATGCAGTCGAAAATGCCGCCACTGCCAAAGGAGCCGATCAGCTCAAAGCCCGTCTCCGAAATAAAAGTGCCCAAGTTCCAGCAACAGCCACCGCACGCTCCCGCCGGCGACTCCACCGCCATCACTGGACAACGCAGCGAAACGCGAGTGAAGATGAACCGGATGAGACTGAGAATAGCGGAGCGGCTGAAGGAGGCGCAGAACACCAGCGCCATGCTGACCACGTTCAACGAGGTCAACACAAATGGGGGGGAGGAGGCGGGTGACATGAGTGAATGTTTGTAGCGAGTCACACATTTATACAGCTTGCTATTTTTAAAAATCTTAATAAATTGATTTGTCCGTTTGCATCACAAAAAACAAAACAAAAATTCTAATAAAAAAACAAATCGAATGATAGAATAATTATCTTTTTAAATATTTTTATTCCTTGCTCTTTTCAGGTCGATCTGTACAACGTGGTACGGATGCGCAAGCAGTACCAAGAGGCGTTCACGAAGAAGCATGGTGTCAAGTTGGGTCTGATGTCTCCGTTCGTCCGCGCGTCCGCAATTGGGTTGCAGGAACTGCCCGTGGTTAATGCCGGTCAGTAGCCAAAGGATGGAATTTAATTTTAAAAATGCACTGGGTTTTCGAAACGGGTTGGAATTTGGATTTTTGGTTGCAATTTCTTTTATTAACAAATTAAAACGTATTTCAATCCCCTCCCCTTCA
>CP049709.1:10213052-10233434 GCA_004148225.2 Heterodera glycines | reverse complement strand
CCCCCCCCCCCCCGAAGCCAAGGGTCTGGCTACGCCCTTGCTATGTCGTTATAAAAAAACCATCAAATGAAAATTTTTGACAAATTTTTGGTCATAACTTTTTTGAAACTTAACGAAAATTTTGAAACTTTGCTCGCGTTATAAAATACTTAAAGCTATCGAACAATAGCAAGATCACTTAATTTTATTGGTTCTGAGAAAATTTAAAGCAGAATTTTTATGATCAAAATTATTTTACTAATCAAAAAATTATAGTTATAAATTATTTTCTTTTTTTTCTTCTATCTTTAGATAGCCCTAACAAATAATTGTGTTCTATTAGCCTGTAAAATTTCAAAAATTTTCGTTATATTTTAAAAAAGTTATGGCCAAAATTTTCGAAAACATTGTCTCCCTCCCCCCCCCCTTTCTGATGAGGTTGAAAAATAATGGACCCGGGCATATAATTAGAGAAAATACGGTAAGTTTGTCCAAACTTGACGAAACTTTTTGAGATTTTGCAGGCTAATAGAGAACTCTTAGGGCTATCGAATGTTCTAAAGAATTAAAATTAATTGTGTTTGAACTTTTCAACCCGTTGTGGGCCAGTGATGACAAACTTTGTGGGTTGTTTTACAAGTGTGCTCCAAGCGTACTTTGCGAGACGAAAATGGCCTAGGAATAAGCCTTGGCCAACAAATAAGAAAAGGCCACCCTGAGGCAAGGTTTAATCCTCGTAAGCCCAAATTATGAACTTATTAACCAATAATATTTCTTTACAATTGAGCCGATTGGTGAATGATTTGTGGTTTTATAACAGCGGTTACCCCGCATTTGCGGCCCATTTTTTTTTTTGTTTTGCGGCGCAAGCCAAAGCGGGAAATTGCGGCACGACATTTGCGGCTTCGTAAAAAATTCACTACTCAAATTGCATTATCGAGAAATCCAAATAAAATCAATAAGACAAAGAAAAAAAGTTTTTTCCAATGGCTTGCTCAAGGCCCAACGAGCACAATTTAAAATTTTTGATAAACTACTGTTGTATGTGCACCTAACAAATAAGGGAGGAGCATCAGGGATGGCATTCCGAGGCCCCAAAAATTTAAAAAAATTTGGTTCTTGCTTGAAAAAATTATTCACTGATTTTCATCAGAAACTATTTTAGAACATTTTTGGAGAAGGGAATTTTCGCGGTGCGTTCTTTTCAAAAAGTGAAATTTCCGAAAATTTCCGACCTTTTACCAAAATTTTTCGAAAGTCAGAATTGCGTGCCATCTCTGGTGCTTACACGAAAAGGTTCTAGCTGATATGAGAAGATAAGAAGGAATACAAATGACACGAAAATGCGATAAAGGATATGTACAGCAGGGTTGCCGCGGGTTACCCGAAACCCGACATTTTTCTCGACCCGAAACCCGACCCGATGATTTTGGTCGCGTTTCGGGTCAAAATAAGAGAGGGGTCTGGATGAAACTAGGTAGATAAGGAAATCGGCGGACAAGGAGAAATTTTGAGAAAAAAAATAAGTTATTATTAATTTTTTAAAGCATTTTTTCTTGTGGTTGCGTGGTCTAGTGGCTATACCACCTTTTGCCTTTCATTATTTTTCGTGTGGGTTCAATTCCCCTAAAAAATATTTCAATTTAAAAATTATTATTTTTTCTTTTTTTAAACAGCCTAAAACCGCAAATTTAACCAAAGTTTTGGTTATTTTTTGACAAAATCTTTTCTCGACCCGAAACCCAACCCAATATTTTTCTCGACCCGCGGCAACCCTGATGTACAGGTCCTGAATTTGCTTTACATTTTTTAAATGTTTTTTACGGATATTTTATCGCATGAGAAGAGCATTTTTACCAGTTTTCTTTTCAATCAGAGAAATTTTTTAGCAAATAAAAAAAGTATTTTGGATTTTTGTCTAATAAATATTTTTTTTGGTGGTTTTTAGCAAATATTTTGTGGATTTTTTTGCTATTCAAATATTTGGCGTTTTTAACAAATTTAAATATCCGGGCCCTGGCAAATGGTTTTTGGTGAGGACAAATTTTCAAAAAAATATAAAAAAATTGGTACTTCCTTGTTCTGCTGCCCCCCCCCCTTAAAAATTTTTAAAATTTCATATTTTAGGATTTTCGAGGTCACTACTGATCACGTGAAGGTATTTGTTTCGACATTTGATGACATCATATTCGTGATCAGTGACTTTGAAAACCCAAAAATATGAATTCTAAAATTTTTCGGAGGCGGGGGGGGGGTGTAGCAAAACACGGAAGTACCGGAAAATTTTCTTGGTTGCCAATTCTCAATTTTCTCGAAATTGAATTATTGGTCGCAAAATTCTTTTCGTTTCTCCAACTTTTTCAGAAAGAGTTTCAAATTCTTCTCAGCAGTTCGTAACTTTTCTTTGACACTTCCCATTTTCTCCTGCTTAAATCCTTCCTTTTCCATCAATTCCCTCAATTTTTCAGCCGACACATCGCCAAAAAGTGCGATTTTTTCTGCATTTTCCTCATATTCCTTTGGCTTACATTTCCCCTCCAAATAATCAACCGCCCCTTGGGCAGTCATTCGCTTTCCCGGCTCAATGTTTAGCATATTCTAAAAAAAAATTAATTAAAATGGTGAAAATTTTGAATTGTTCAAAATATATTTACGATTTATTGAAATCTTTTTGATAAAAAATGGGTTTTATTTATTTTTGTTAAAAATTTATTAAATTAAAATACACAAATACTCATAAAACTATTCACTCAACAATTTCTTTATTTTTGCTATTCAAAAGTCTGCCCCATTTCAATACATAAATATAAACAGGGGAATCACCCAAAAGTGGATATAAATTTAAGATTGGAATCAGTCTATGATTGATTTGAATGAGTTTTGGCATGGATCAGTTTTTTGTGGAAAATAAATTCTTTCAAAATTTTGGAATTTTTTTTTTATATAATTAAGTACATTTTGCCATTGATTACCACTGAAAGGAACACAATTTCTGGCATTTCTGTCCAAATGGAGAGAATGTCCGCAATTACTGCCCAATAATTTTTCCACCAATTTTTCTCTCCCGGATGAACACATTCGACTGGTAGCCTCATCAGATTCAATAACAGAACCAGATCAGCAGATACCACATCATGTTCTTCCTCACTGCTTGTTTCTGAAGACAATCCAGCGGAACTTTGCTGATTGGCATTGGCATTTTGTCCATGCTTCGCGGATAACTGCGATATATAAATGCTCAATTTTTCTGCGTTTTTAACTCAATATTATGTATTAATAGCATTTTATTTGCTTACTTGTTTCATCTCATTTTCCGAGACCGAATTTAATTTTGCGCATCGAAACAATTGGCCAACCAATGCAACTTTTTCAAAAGTTAACTCCAATTGACGCCATTTGGTTTTTGGTATTAGTAAAATTTGAAAAATCGTAATTCCCGCTGACCAAACATCCATTTTTGGGTTGACCTAAGAGTTGATAAATTATTGCAAGAATTTTTTAAAATTCAAAATTTAATATTTCAAATAACCTCAATATCGCCCTCAGTGAATAGAGATAAATTCTGAAATATTATTTTATTAACGATATAATTAGCAGAAATTCAATCTGTATTTAATAATGAAATGCAAAAAATACTAATAAAATTACCGAATTAGGTATTTTCATTTACAACTTTTCAAAAATTTCACGGAAAACCTATCGAAATTGTAAATATTTTTTAAATTCTTCCAACCTGAAGCAGTTCGGGTGCACTGAAGACTTCTGTGTGGCCCATTAAATCCCAAGCAATTTTTCCCTTTTTTTCTCTGTTCAAATATAAAACGGACCCTTAAAATTTGAGTAGATAAAAATATATTTCATAATTTAATTTATATTTATGAATTTTAAATACTAAAAACTGTTATTTAAAATGATAGAATTAAAAAAAAATTACCATCAAAATCGATCAACTTAAAAGTTTTGACCTTGACTTTTTCCAAACATTCCTTTGTTCCAAATAAGGTCTTTTTCTTGTGTTTTGATTTCATCATTTTTTCAACAACAATTAAATTCTTTAATTTGAAATCCAAATGAATCCCAACTAAAAATAATTCCGTTAATTTTGCAAATTAATTAAGAAATTTAATTGATCAGCAGTTCAAATAGTAATTACCTTTATGAAATTTGACTAGCGGTTTCATAATATCCTTAAGCATTTTTTTATACTCTTCAAGGGATAATCGTCGATGAAGTTTGGATAATTCTTCTTCCAAATCTCTTTCGCCGAGCTCCAAAATAGTCAAATATTTTTTTTGTGGTGATTTTGACGTTTTATCATGTTTTTCATCAAAGTTACTAAAATAATAAATAATTTTTTATCCAATAATTAATGTTTGTTCGTCAAATTGTTTTTTTTTAAGAATTTTTTTTGAATATTTTTAAATAAATTTTTATAATTATTTTTAAATAAAAATTGGCTTCAAGACT
The DNA here is from genome assembly GCA_004148225.2 of Heterodera glycines. Taxonomy (NCBI): domain Eukaryota; kingdom Metazoa; phylum Nematoda; class Chromadorea; order Rhabditida; family Heteroderidae; genus Heterodera; species Heterodera glycines. The sequence goes on along the minus strand of CP049709.1, from coordinate 10,228,988 downwards.
AGTCAGCCGAGGACAACTCAGCTGACAGACAACTCAGCTAATGGAACAATTCGGCTGATGGACAACTCAGCCGTACAATAAAAAAAATTTAGAAAATGAAGCCTAAGCTTAAGCCTTGGCCGAAGCAAACCTAATCCTAGGCGTAGCCTAAAGCTTAGGCCTAGCTTAAGCCATTGTACGAGTTGTCTCTGTACAAGTTGTCATGACACCCGTCTTAGGCTGAATTGTCTTAGGCTGAGTTGTCCCCAGCTGACTGATCCTGACGCGTAAAAATTACTAGTCAATTAAGTTGACAAAGTGGTCATTCTCCGGGTCATCAATTTCTTTTAATTTATTCAGAATTTTTACACTATTTTCATAAAGTTGTTTGCTTCTATCGTCATTGTTATAAATTTTGATGATCACACATTTGTTCTTGGGCAGATTTTGATTTTTGCCGGTAAATCCAATGTAAATCTGAAGAATGGCACCACTAAGCTTATACATATATAAATGCTTAGTTAAATAAAATTTCGATAAGCATTTTTTTGCTGCAAAACTCACTTCTTTATCTTGTAAATTTGAAGGAGAATATTTGATTTCCACTAGCTCCGTCTGCTGTCCCGGTTTCGCTGATGTGTATTTAAATGTTTTTTCCATTTTATCCGTCGGAATGCCACGGCATTCAGTCGAATTTGCAGAATAAATTTGGAAATAAAATAGAACAAAAAGCAGCATCGGTAATAAAGCGGAATTCATTTAAAAAATTGTTAATGTTTTTTAATTTAATATTAGTTTATTGAATAAAAACAATTGGCTTTTGAATTGCATTTAAAAACAAAATTCTCTTTAATTTGCATCAAAACCTTTTTTCCAAGAATTTCAATGCAGCCTCTCACAAATTTGTTTTTATTAAAATATATATATATATATATATATATATATATATATATATATATTATATATATATATATATAATATATATATATATATATATATATATATATATAATATATATATATATAATTCATTAAATAATGATTGACTTTCAGTGCTTTGCCGTATTATAAAATGAAGGAAAAATTACATTAATTTTTAAAGGAGATTTAATTTAGAAGAAATATTTTAAAACATACAATTTTAGGAAAAATAGACAATTTTTGCCAATTTTTTAATTGAGCGACTAAACTCAAGCTCAAAACTCTTATAAAGCCACAAATTGAGGGGAATGAGGCGGAGGAGAGAGAGTAATTATCGATAATTTGCCAAAATTGAAGTGGTCACTCCAAAATTATAATCACTTATAGAATTGGCAATTGCCAATTCTATAAGTGATTATAATTTTGCCAAATTAAAGTGATCACTTAAAGGACCAATTCAATAATTCACTATAACTCTGCAAAATTAAAGTGATCATTCAATTTTCAATTAATAATTCATATAATTAAATAAAATTGAAGTGATTAAGCAATTGCCAATTCAATATTAACAAGTAAATTTTATTTGGATTGGAAGAAAGAAAAAATTTTATTAAAAAATAATTTAACCCGCAGACCTAGAAAACCTAATTTTATTTTAAAAAATTCTTGACCGGTACCAGTGCTGCAAAGTACGGTACTGGTACTGGTACCGCTTGTTTGATTCCGAAAAATACACACGAACATTCCCATCCAAAATTCCGATTCCTCAAAACTCAAAATTATTGGACCCTAAAATCGAGGGCCATGGTTTGTTTGTGTTTGGCATTTCCTTTTCCTATTCATTTTAATTTTACTAAAAGTCGGCATTTTATTATGCAAAAAATAAATTCCATCGACCCGTAACTGAGCCTCATTTACATATTCATCATCACCATCAATCATCTTCATTATCATCATATTTGTCTACTGATGGTCATCGATTCATTCACAAAATATGACGGCACATCCGGCGAATGTTGGGCTGGCCCCAATTTGGCCACATTTGCCCCCTTCGGCACTGTCGTCGGTGTCCAATTCAGTCACAATGGTCCCACGTTCGCACCCCTCCCGCGTCAGTACCATCCATGAAAAGTAAATTTTTATTTTTGCATGTAAATAAAGGGAAGCGGACACAAATTTAAATGCCCTGCTGACAGTCCAAAACGTCGGAAAGGGATCGGCATAATTTTCTGGACATGTTCGAAATTTGCCAAAAAAGTTCAGTGTTAATGTCTAAAATTTACCATTCGGTGCACATGCCAGCCAATCAAAACTGGGTGGGTCCGTTTCAAACTGCTCCACAATTCGACGACGCAACTCATCTACCAGAAGGCGGTACTGAGCTGGCAAAGTGCCGATGGCCGGAAAAAGATCGCCAACTGAGCGCAGAAAACGACACTCGCTCGGTGAAAGAATTGGTGAACGGAAACGAGAGTAATCGAATAGGTCCTCGTCATTGGCCGAATCGGAGGGCACAGACGGTGAAAAATGGGAGAGTGTGGACGGCAGTGAAGCAGAGGAATGGTCAGAGTGCAACTCAAAGACAAAAAGTTTTTTGGGGTGATAAATTGATCATGAAAAATTCCCAATAATTGGGTAACCAATCGTTCTCGAGAAGGAGCGGGGGTGGGGGACGGGGGGAGGGACTAAGAATTCGATAACATAGGCGCGTAAAAAACTCTAAAGCTTCAATGCCATTCTCGAGTGCCAAAAGGAGGGAGCGAAATATTTGGTGTTGAGATATTATATAAAAAAAACCACCAAAAAGGGCGTTTAAGTCTTTTCTAATAACCTGCAAAATTCAAAAAAAAATTTGTTAATTTGAACAAAGTTATGGCCAAAAGTGCACAAGGAACTAGATTTTCAAACCAATTTTGGTTTTTTGGAACTTAACGAATTTGTAGGCTAATAGAAACATTTAGGGCTATCGAAGATACCAAAAAAAAATAAAAATAATTTTTTTTTCCATTAGAAATAAATAATTTGAATCATCAAAAATTCTGATCAAGAATTCCCGTTCAGAACAGCTGGTAGAACACCGGACCGGAAAGCCAAGGAAGGCCCTATTTTTCATCAAAAGAATTACGAGTTACGAATCCCGTAATTGAAAAAGCCATAATTACTGCCCATTTACGCCTAACCCTTCAGGTCCGTGTCCCGTCCATTTTACCCTGGCCAAGCTGAAGTGTTCGTCAACAAATTTGACAAAAGCGCCCTCCACCGCTTCTCGGCGGACAAACTGTCGCACTGTCTTGACAAAATGCCATTTAAATCAGTAGCAATTCTGCCAATTTTGAATTCACAAAAACACCTCGGATGGCCTGAACAGTGCGTCCAACTGTTGCCTGTCCATCGTTGGCGAGCCGTACAGCTGCCGATAGGTGTGCTTGTTCCACCGCATCACCACGCTTTTTGGGCGCAAAAGCAATGCATTTGCGACCGATTGGCATGCGTCCCGTCCGTGCTTTACTGTGCCATGAAAAATGTATACAAATTTGTGTCTCAATTTATGTCGTTAACAGGAAATGTTTCTAGTCCGGTCTGGCCTCGAATTTTAGGGTCATTTACCAGCGTCGACTCGAGAGAAGTCCTCGTGTTTTGGACTCGAACTTGGGGGGTTTTCGTCGTCAAGAAAAAACGGATGAAATTTGGTTAGAACCAGGGCATGAAATAGGTAAAAATAATTCGCAAAACTCACATTTAAATTGACAAATGTGCAGGTATTCAAAATGGGAAACAAGCAGATGTGCCATCGGGTGCCCATTCAGCGATTGGAGCCGTGCCGAACACTGTTGACGACAGCGCAACACGGAGGTGTAAAAGCCGAAAAAGAAAATGCCAAAAATCCAAATTTGTTTGGTTTCAGCTTCGAGTCAAAATTTACTGGCACTCACATACACTTACTGCAGTTCCTTTTTCCTACAGGCGTTTACCGGATTAAATTTTTGAAATGCCACTTAAGTTTCAAGTGAATTTGCCTAAAACTAGACCTCAATTCCGAGAAGGTTTTGCTAAATTTTTGGAGAATTAAGCGTTTTTTGGACCGACTTGCAGTGCCGTAATCCGCCAGCCAGGGAAAATATTAACATTTTCGTGGATTTGTTTATAATTTTCAGAACCCTTTCCCAAGAAACTTTCAAAACATTTTTTTTAACATTTTAAGTATATTTCTAGCGACTTTTTAAAAATTTCATGATGAATTGATGTTTTTAAAAATTTCCAAAAAAATAAAATGACTTTTTTCTTAAATTTTCTTAAAATTTGATCCATGCCAGATATGGCAAACTGTTCCCAGCGTACAATGCCATGCCACTTACTGGTCACGACTATTGCCCACTCCGGCATTGCACCGTCGACGGCACTCCAATCCAGCTGATCCTCACACAATGCACGGCACTCCTCCAGCGCATCCCAAAATGCCGTCAGTGAGTGGTGGAACGAATTCAAGCAGTTCAACCATTGCCCAGCGTCATACGATCGCACCGCTTTCATGTACATTTTCTATTTGTTTGGGGCGTCAGTAATTGAAAAATATTGGATAAATTGAAGTGTAAGAGAAATTGGTGGCATTGGCACTGATCAGAAATTTAAAAATAGTAATCAGAAAATACACCCAGCAAAAAGTGCGTCAGTGATACTGTACTTTTTAATGCGCTTTTATAACAAAGCAAAATGGTAATGAAAGTACGTATAGTAAAGACCCATTACAGTATATCACAAATCCCAATTGATGTATTTCGGGGGACAACTTTAATTAAAAGAACTAAGGCGCCTAAATGCTCAAAAAAAATTCAAAAAAGGAATCAATGTGCTTTTTAAAAAAAACTTCACGTTCTTGAATTTTTTTGGGAAATCATTTATAAAATTTTGAAAAGAAATCTTTTTTTAATTATTTTTTATAACTGCCAAATGGTTTATTTATAAAATTAAAATTTTTTACTATTTTATAAATTAAAATTTCTTCCAAAAAATTTTGGGCCTCGTAAATCGATTTTGATTTCTGTTTCCTACGAAATCAATCCCTCCTCCTGTAATTGTTCCCCGTAAAAAGTAGAAAAAAATTCTGATGAAATCCCTCTGAAAAACTCTCTCCGGGATTTGATTGGCATGCCATGTTAATTACCTCGTGCTCACTTTGCCACACATCTTCCAACATGCCATTGTGGAAGTTGGGTTGGCCCATGTAAAAGCGGAGGTTGGCCAATGTGTCCTCGTCCGTGGGGTTGGCCATCAGATGAGTGTACGCGGCACGGACAGCCGAACGGAGGTCGCCCAACTGAAACGCACAAAGAGTGAGTTGTGATTGATCAGAGAGGAGAAATCTGATCAAATTCGGAGAACACTTTTGAGGGAAAAAGTGATCAAACCAGCAAAAAGCATGATCCATCAGTGATCGGACAAAATTGCCGGAAAAGCTACCGATTTTTACAAAATAATGTGCCGCGGCAAAAAAAAAGAAATTTTTTAAATTAGATTTTGGCAAAAAAAATCTACCAATTCAAGGATTTTGATTAAATTTTAGCGCTCCCTTAAATGGACTTTTTTGAAAAAAAAGAGAAAAACAAAAATTGGACAAAAAAAAATGTTAAAAAAGAATACATTTAAAAACTTCTAAGTTTCATGAAAATTTAGTTTTTATGAAATTTATGCACAACAAAAAAATGTGCATCTTAAATTTTGTATTTTTTTTTGCATAATTTATGGACTATTTTTTAAAGTTAATTTTCTTAGCACTAATTATCAGGTCAGGGTAAAGAAAATCCAAGTTTATGATCAAAATTTAACATTTTTGGCAAAAAAATAAAAATTTGATGGTTTTTCTTAAAGTAAAAAAAAAAACTTTTAATTTTACGGTGATCGAAAAAAAACTGTGAACACAAAGCCTGGAGAGATAGATACTGTAGATACGCTACTATAAAAACGGATACGGTATATGAATAATTTTACTGTTACACGTATTAATAAGTTCACCTTCCAATAGCAAAATTGGAGATAGTGAAATGGCTGGCGTCGCATCAAAAACTCGTTAAACATTTTTGACGGGTCGCGTAAGTGAGGACGACGATCGGTGAACTTGTCCAGACGACACCTAAACAATGAATTCAACCCATCCAATTTTCAATGGGAAATTGGACTGGAAGACCAATTTCCATGTTTGAATTTGTCAAATTTTTGGTCCCATTGAAATTCCGATTCCCAAAATTTTTGTGCAAAACCGTCGCCTCTTAATTCTAATGAAAATAATTAGGGTTTATTGGGTCATAATAAAATGACTCATTGCAACAAATAATCGATGGTGTGCATAATTCTAATGACATCATTTAGCCTCGGCGTTTAACTCTCTAATTAAGCCCCGGATGCTTAACTCTAATTCCTGCAATTAGTGCCATCGCTACCTTAACATGCAAAGTGCCCGCTTTGCCTCTATGAACATTGTGCCATCGGTGAACGCCGTCGTTTCGTCGTCATTTAAAATTTGTTCGCTGTTCATTTTGTGCCGAAACTGCTCTTTACATTTTCTATTAAAAAAATAATTGGCCAAATCGCTGCCCATTTGTTCACACAGTTGAACTTTTATGACCCAATTCTTCAAGCGAGCAACCCAATTGTTCACCAATTACTCAATTGTTCACAAATGGTGACCCAATTTCCCACCAAAAATTCAATTATTCACTAAGGAACCCAAAAACTAATTGCTCATGAAATTTGGGCCATTTTTCTCAAAAAACATTGGCCTCGCTTCTCTTCTTGCCTTCGGCACCACAATGTTTCGGCCACAAAGAAGCGAAAGTCGTCCAATGCGCGTAACAGAAACGCCACACAGTCCGACCAATTCTCGGCGGTGTATTCATTTTTGGCAAATCTGCAAGTGCCAAATTCAAATGTTGGCACTTTAGTGGGAACTTTTTTAAATTTCGTATGAATAAGAAATATTTTTTTACAAACTGATAAAGTTGCTCAAATGTCAACGACGGGTCTTCATAATTGGCGTTCACCGAATGCGTGGCGAGCAGCCCAAAATGAAGTGCCAACAAAAATGTTTTTAGCATAATGCCAAATATAGCGGAAAATATTAAAATTTTTCAAATCTGTTGCCCCAATTTTCAGGGGACACTTTGATAAAATGGGAATAAAAACGGGCCAAATGATGAGATGGTTTGGGACATCGTCGGTTTAATCGATCGGAATGGCCGAGTGTGGGAGAGAATTGAGAGGGATAATAAACCCATCAATTCTTTGGCCAGATGGACAACCAAACTTTGGCCATATGTTCGGCGCCAGATCTGACACAGAATTCCTCTTTTTTGAATCTGACACTTTTCTGAACTCATAATTCGGCGGGAGTTTTACGCCCAAAATTTTGAGAAATCCCGGAATTTGGTATCCAATTTTTCCAAAATCGTAACCATAATTTCCGAGTCCTTGTGAGAAAATAACACCCCCTCAAAAACAAAAAAAAATTCCGCTCAAGTCTCAAAAATCGAGACCAAAAACCCCGTTACTTTTTTTGAGACCGATACTGTCACATCATTAATAAACAAAGAACTGAAATGCATAAAATGAAAGTCCAAAGAAAAAACTATAGAAATTTAGAAAAAACATTAGAATTAAAGTTAAAAAAACTCTAAAAAACTAAATATACCTAACCAATTTTTAAAAATAAATTTTAAAGGATGGCGGCACATATGAAAAGGGCGTAGTGAGGGGTACAGGGTTGGAGAAAGGGCGGCGGTTAAATTAATTGATGGGATGAATCCGTGCTTGTCGTTAGTCAAAAAACCATCAAATGAAATATTTTTTGATATAACTTTGCTCAAACACAACCAAATTTTAGACTCTTGATATCATTCGATATCCCTAAGTGTTTTCTATTAGCCTGCAAAATTTCAAAAAATTTAGCTCGGTTTCAAAAAAGTTATGGCCAAAAATGTTTGAAAACCCGGTTCCTTGGGTACTTTTAGCCACAACTTTACTCAAACTTGACCAATTTTTTAAAATTTAGGTGAGCTAAAATAATTGTTGCGAAAATATTTTATATAATTTTTTGAATTGGAGGTAAATTTTATGAGAATTTTTTCATTTCGCAAACTTAAGCTAAAAATGTCGAAAATTGCTAAATAAGACATGAAATTATTTTCAGATGAAAAAATATATAAAATAAAGCTAAATTTATTAATTTTGAATAAAATGAGTAAAAGAACAAATCTTTTTGGCATAAATTTCCTAATTTTAGAAAGTAAGATTATTTATTATTGTGATTGAGAAAAATGTTTTTTTTTAATTTTCGGTCCTTATTTGTTAGTTTTGGGCCTATTCTGCACTTTTTTCAACTGATCAGCCAATCGTTCCGTCTCATTTTTCGCGGCATTCAGCGTACTGTCCAATTGTTCCATTGTTATTTACGAATTTTTAGTTTAAAATTTTCTAAAAAAAAGTGGAAAGTCCAGGTTTTCTTTTATCCACGTCAGTTGTAAAAGTTGAATTTTTAAATTTAAAAAACAGCTTGCACCAAAGCGGGCATTTTCCTTAATGGCAAGGATGCCCTTGAAAAATTATTATTTTTTTCAAAAGAACAAGTGGGTCATTTTTTATGCAACGCCTAATAGATGATGGAGCAAGAATATCATATGGTGTATATTGAAGAATAAATGTTCAAACGCCATCACTCCTAAAACAAATTAAGGTGATACAATGGCATAAAATGTGTGTGTGGTGGTGACGATGCCGTCAATTGGAAATAGTCAGACTGGGGAAACCATGATTTTTTATTGAACTTACGATGATTTTGAGTTCATGAATTTCTATCTTCCTTTTTTAAATTTTTTTAAAATCTTCTTTGTGAAATGGCCAAACAAAATTTGTTAAATTTCGGCAATCTTTCGATTAATTGGTCCCGAATTTTTTTTTTTAATAAAATTCTGGAAACACATTTGTAAGGCTAATTTGAGCCGCTGATTACGAATCTGACCACCTTTTAGACCAATTTCGAATCCCGAACCCGAATTTCAAACTTTAAAAAAAATTTAAATTTCATCAAATATGTACGCCTAGATGTCCGGGACAGTGCGCCAATTGGTGCCCAGTATATATGTGGCGATAGTTCAACGGAAAAAAAGTTGTCAATGCTTATTGTTAGGCGTACATAAGTAAATATTTGACGAATTGAAATTTTTGAATTAACAAAAAATTATTCGAATCCGGGTTCGGGATTCGAAATTGGTCGAAAATGTGGTCAGATTAGTACTCAGCGGCTCAAATTAGCCTTAGAAATGTGTTTCCAGAATTTTATTTAAAAAAAATTCGGGACCAATGAACAACCGAAAGATTGCCAAAATATCGACCGAAAATAAAAAAATGAGCGCACGGCACCGTCCACGCAGAATTTGTTTTTTAGTAAAGCTGAATTTTACGCACAAATTCCTAATTGACTCATTATCAGTTTAATTTATTTTTGAGAGGGATAAATTTAGTTTTTGAGGCTGACCACCGCTACCACCAAAATTGGACAAATTGTTTATGTGCTGCTACAAATATATGTGTGTGTTTGGTTTGTGTGTAATGAACGAACAGATTGGAGAATGAAATATATTTGGATGGAAACATTTTCAGTTTTTTTTGTTGTTAAAATATCATTTCGTCCCATCCTCCTTCAACTTGTTGTTGCTGTTTGTGCTGTTCAACGACGGCGTTTGTTCTCCGCGTCCTTTTTGTCCTTCAAAAGAATGAGCACGTAGCGGAAGATGTTGGCAAGGTCTTGGAACAGCAGGACCTGAAATGGAGCAGAACTTAACAAATGAAATTGTCATTTATTAATTGGTTGGGGAGGAGGGGGAAACATATATGGTAAAAAAGGGGGGGGGAGGTCAACCGAAATATTTGCGAAGGGGTCCCGGCCCCATACTGCTTGAACATCGTGTGGACGATGAAAAGCTTTCGTCGCCAAACTGAAAAAAACAAAAATCTCCGACAAATCCAAAATGGTTCGTCGCCATGTCACCCCGCACACACCTTGAACATTTTCAGCGCCTCGTTGTTCAAAATTTTGCGCAAAATGTGCGCCTTTTGAACACCTTCCGCAATCACCAAACAAATGTCACTGAAATTTTAAAAATATTCATTTTTGAGGCATTATATCTCACACAGGGGCGTATCTAGAAATAGTTTTCGGGGGGGGGGGGACCCGACCTGAAGACCTTTTTTTTTTTTTTTTGCTATTTAACCAATAACTTTTTTCCACTGCTGGGGTAACAACTGCACTTTTTCACTAAAAATTTTTGGCCGTTTTAAGGCAAAAAACTTGTAAAAAATAGTGGAAAATGTAGGTCCGGCGGTGCCGATAGGCGCCGCCGGGAAAAAATTTTGGAAATTTGAGTGCTACTTGCTACGAAATTTGCCTATTAAACTTTTTTATTTTCGTTTGGGGGGGGGGAATTCGAAAAAAAATTCCATTATTTGCTGGAAAATTTTTAAAAATTTTCATTTCGGGGGGGGGGGGGGAATTCCCCCCCCTTTCCCCCCCCCCCCCCCTAGGTACGCCCTTGATCTCACACAATTTTTTTTATTTTAGCAATTTTTGAAAAATTTGAAATATAAAACTTTTAAAGAAACGCTAATTTTATAAAAAATTTCGTTTTTGAATGCTCCCTATTTTTTCAATTCTACCCCTCCATAGACCCACCGATTGTCAATGGTCCACGACGCTTTCAGGTCGGTGTGATGGTCAGCCGATGGACCGGTGCCACCCCGGTGGACGAGGCCGACGCCTGTGCAGCGGTAGCAGTGCCAACGTAGCCACCACCGCCGCCATGTTGGACTTTCGGTGTGAAGCCGGCACTTGCGCTGGACGAGGAATGCCCACTGCTGTCAAGCCCATCATCATCCGCCATGCTGAACGGTGTTCGCTTCTGTGAAAAACAGAATTGAAGCAAATGATTCGAGGAGACAAAGTGAGGAAAATTTTGGGTTAGTCGGGTAGGGATTTAATGTTAGTTTATTTTTAAAAAATTACACCCTAGCCGTAGGAATTGGGTAAAAACAAAAATTTTCTCAGGATCATGCTCTCTTAGATTTTTTCGGGTGACAACTTTGTTAATCATACCTGAATTTCGGATGTAGATGAGGCGGGACAGTCCGGCGAAAAAAGACGAATTTGCACTGTCCGTCGAGGTGGAGCTGTTCATCAGGTCCTCCTCCACGCCCGGCGGTCGCTGGTCCTCGTACAGGTGAATTTGGGCATTGTCCAACTCGGCCGACGTGTGCAGAATTTTCCACGCTGTCCTGACCCTCCGGATGAGGCCGTCCTGAAATTTAAAAATTTTTGATTTTCCCAACCCTCGTCTAACATTTTGACTGATCGAGTTGGATTTGCAGCAAAAAACCGCAAGCAAATTGCAATGAGTCATTGATCACACGAAAGCCATGGGAGGAGGAAAATGACATCCAATAAGAGATCAGAAAGCGGGGCATCGACGCCATCAATTGGACTTTCCTGGAAAAAAAGTTGGTAATTCTAACAAAAAAATAGAAATTTTTTTTTATATTTGTGAATTAATTAAACGAAAAATTCTCAAGTTTCTGAAATTGTAGTAACAGCGAGAGCGGAGCATAACGATTGCATACTATTTGACTCACAATCAGGCCCGCAAAAAAAAAAAAAAAAAAAAAAAAATTCGGCGGGGAAATACTAAGTTGGGGCGACGCCTTAAAATTTTCGTCTTGAGAAAAAGCAAGAATTTATGGCGTTTTTGGCAAGAACTGCTCCGAACCTGAAGTGTCTGCTCAGCTGGTAGCGTTTGGCTGCGTACTTTTGAACAATGGGCCCCGCTTCACCGGCCGATTGACCGTCATCAGAGTGCGCATCAGAAAATCCAGGCATTTGAACGTGTTGGCGTACAGCAAAATTTGTGGGCATTGTCGGTTCAGCTGCTCCCACGAGTTGGTCTCAAAGCGCACCTCCGAATTGACGTAAGCGGAGCGGAAGGCGCGGAAGGAGTCGTGGCCCTTGGAAAATGGGAAAATTGATGTAAATTTTGTGAAAATTTGGTGTAATTTATAGAAATATTGTAAAAAAATCAAAATTTCCAAGACGTGCGAACATACATTTTTTGGGGGGGGGGGGTTCGCAGCGAATGGGGGGCCGGTGTAAAAGAGGTGGGGGGAGGGGGTTCGCAGCGAGGGGGGGGGGTGTCGCAAATTTTGAAAATTTTCTTAACAAATTCATTAAAAAACCCAAAAATTTTCCCCGGCGGCGCCTATCAGCACTGCCGGACCCCAAAAATCCCAATTATTTAAACGGCCATTCGGTGAAAGGATTAGAACTTCAATAAAACACTTGTGAAAAAAAAACTTTTTTTTTGACCAGAGTAAAAAAAACTCTTCGTGCGCCACCCCCGATACTTGCGGCGCGTTTTTTCCAAAACTTTTGCGGAATAAGGGGGGTCCGGCGGTGCCGACAGTCGCCGCCGGGGAAAAATTTTAAAATTAGAGTGCCATTTGTTAACAAATTTGTCTAAAAAATGCCCGAAGTTTGAAACTTTGGGTAATCTTTAAGAAAAAATAGATTTTTTTTTTGAGTCCGGCAGTGCCGAAAGGCACCGCCGTAGAAATCTAACGCATTTTGTTTTTTGCCATCAAAAAGAATTCTTAATAAATTTGAAAATGAACATGTGTCACGCATTGTGATGATGTGTACCACTGCCGAGTTTACCGTGTGCCAAATGTAGTCGTTGTCACCACGGCGGCATCTCTCCACAATCAGCTGAGTGTCGTAGAGCACAAATGCCTAATTGACAGCCAAACCTGCCCAGAGCATGAACGAACGGAGTGTACGGGGCCAAAAGCCTAAAAAAGAACTTAAAATTATGATTCCCGAATTCAAAAAGCTAAAATTTTCGCTCCTCTTACTAGCAACTTTTATTCAATTTGCGGACCAATTCCGGAAAAAATATGGTCACCCCATCTCATTTTTGTGTATGTACCAACATTTTATTTAACTTTTTTTTTGTAATTTTCTAAACGAAAGGAAAAAATTCAAGACGATCAGCATGCAAAAAAAAACTGCAGATGAGAGGAGACCAGTAAAAAAGGGAATTTTATAAGCCCAAATTTGTTGTTTACAGGCTCGTATTTAGTGGGAGAAAAAAATCGGAATGGGCGGAATGGAGTAGCCATCACGGAATTTTTTAAATCATTCTCTTTACTATCGGCATAGCCGGACCACATTTTTTCCGAGCTTTTTGAAAAAGACGTGCCACAAAAAAGCACAACCACACACACGAATTTGCTAGAATTTTCTTTGTCACAAACCTCCCAAGTGAAGGTATTTGATCGAATCGGCGTACAATGCGGACATGGTAAAGGAGCCAAAGACGAGCTGAAACAGCGAGACGGGAAAGAATGAGTTTTTAAGGAATGAACGCATTCGGAAAATACTATGCCTGACCCTTTCAAATTTTTGAAAAACACTAACTAAACAATTTTCCGAATTTAGCCAACGCCTTACCGCCCCCTCCCCCTTTTCAGAAAAAAACAGTATATTAGTTACAAAGCAGCGGAGTAAAACTGCAAAATTGGACAAAAACCAAAAAGGAATAATACCATGGTGACGAAGATCGCGTTGAATACAATGGTCGGATCATCGATGCCCACATACTCAACCAATGGGCCAACCTCAAACCAAACTAAAAAAGGAACAAATGATCATTTGGAAAAATTTGAAAATATGGAAAGCCTTAAAAATAAGGCCCAAATGGGGGGCGGGGGGGGGGGAAGCTGTGCTGTTTCCCTCACAAAACACCTCCAATGAATAATAGTTTGACATCTTAGTAAGTTTACCAAGGCACAATTTACTTGTCCAATAAATGACCATACTCAGTTTCTTAGGGCATGACTTTTTTCCTAAAGAAAATCCCATAAACTTCTATAGACTTTAAGCTTTCAATTTGATACCATGAACTAAGGCATTTACGAACCAAGAAAAAATGTATGGCCTAAAAAACCGCGGATAGTCATTTATTTGACGCGTAAAACTTGGTTAGAAACGTCAACTGCAGTTGAATCGAAAAATGGAATACCGATCAAGAAGCCGAGTTCCATCAGCGAGAAGACGGGCAGCAACGACGAAAAGTCCATCACCGCGTTGACCACAATGCCAAAGATTGCGGAAAGCACTGTCAGTGCCAAAGTGCTGTAAACCTTGCGCAAAATGGTCACGCACATGGCTCTCCCTAAACAGGCACAATTAGTGGCATAAATTTCGGGTAAACAAAAAAAATGCCAACAATTTGTCAGGCCATGCGGAGAAAGCGCGCTTGAGATTGCCGAGAATGTCCTTTTTGCTGTCCGCCCGGGCCGACGAACCGGCGGCGGAATAAGTGTAGGACGCCATTTGTTGTAATAATTTGGAATGGAATCGTATAACAATCACAAATGTATCTCTGAAATTTCATTATGCATTTATGTTTCATATTTACTAGAGACCGGCGGGAAAATACGGGAATCCCGTTCCCGTCTTTTTTGCCTTACGGGATTTTTACGGGAACGGGAAAAAAGGTGGGAATCCCGCCCCGTTCATTTTCGTTTTCCCGTTCCCGGATAAAATTTTTTACCGCTCTCTAATATTTACAAATGAACGTAATGTAATGTCTATTAAGTTTTGGATTTAGGCAAGAAAATTTTGCCTTTCGGGTTGGTTTTTCGCTAAAATGGAGTAAATTTTAGCTGTATCATATTTTTTTCACTATATTTAGCCATTTTTGAAAGTTTTACTTTATATTTAGCGAATTTGAATGATCAGAATCCCCCAAAATACCAGCGAACACCATAAAATCGCTAAAACTACCATTTAGCCTTCTTTATGTTTAGAAACCCAGTTTTTTGAAGTTTTCAGGCCATAATAAACCACTCCCAAGTCTAATTGGTTGTCAATTTTAGAAAAAAGTCCATCATGCCAGATTTGGAAATCATAGAGGAATGGAACCCGAAATTAGGAACTTTGGAATTTGACGACGACACAACAACACCGCTTCCACCAACAGCAGAAGCAACACCAAACGCCGCAACAACATTGCCATTGCCATTGATCGTGGCCCTGTCGGTGCTGTTGGCGGCGATGGTCATTGCGGTGATCATCTGGTGTTGCCGATGCCCTCCAAAGTGTTGTAAGTTCCTCATAAACTTTTTTGAAATTTTCTTATTATAAAATTAATTAAAATCCCGTTGCATATAAGATTTGCGACGGTATCAGGGCAACTTGGACGACTTGGTCTCTCGGCTGACGCGCGGCATTGGCATCACCAACGAAAAGTTGGACCACCTGTTGACGCGCATTGACGCGGTGGACGCAGCGGCGGAACGTGGCGAACGCATTGAACTGTTGGAGCGACAGGTGCGCGAAATTGGGGACGACCTGCACATGCTGAAGCCACCTATTGACGAGCTGTTCCTGAACGTGGACACGCTGCGGCAACATCGGCACGCGGACGCGGCCGACTTCAACAAACAGTGAGCGGATAATCGAGGGATTTTTAAACCATTTTAATTTCCTGGAAAGACGGCTGGAATTCCCACTGCTGATTTAAGGTACTGAATCATACCCATCAGTTATCAGAAATCAAATGATCAAATTAATAGTTATTTTTAGAGCCTGGGATTTTTGAAAATTCCGGATTAAGACCTCTAGTTGATTTTTGAACAATCTTCCTTTTAGAATATGGTAATTCAACGGTCGGAGATGGGAAACGGGGAATAAGGAAATTTACAAATATATTTTTTTTCTAAACCGGCAAAATTAATGTTCATAATTTGTCAGAGTTATTGGCCTGGAACAACGTCGAACTGCCTACCTTGGCATCCAATGGATTCGTGATCGAATGGTGCGTTTGATGGGACATATTCATTCAATAATTAGATGTTTTTCGGTGTTGATTAAGGAACCGGGTTTGAATTGTTTTGATTTTTTGAGTTTGAGGTTTCAACTGATCAGTATCATTTATCATGG